>CM060884.1:9007500-9487500 GCA_030762935.1 Hymenopus coronatus
ATCAATGTCCCGTTGTTCGAAGTTTTGCAATAACCCATATTACTTTCTCTACACGTTCTATGTACACAGTGTATAGGGAAGCTATTGTAATGTATACCCAAAAATTCAATACCGAGATTGCACCGGAAATACACGTTTTAGGACCCCCTAAATCCAAAAAAAGCATTTTTAGAAAAATGTCCGTGTGTGTGAGTGTGTGTCTGTGGGCAGCATAGCTCAAAAACAAAAAGTCCGTTAAATACCAAACTTGGTATTTAATTTCAGTACCTTCCAAGGATGCTACTCGGAAATTTTCAAGAACCCCCCCCCCTCCAACTACCCTTTATAAGGAAATTTTTTCAAAAATTTTGATTTTCTCAAAATGGCTCTGACGATTTTGATAAAAAGATCCCATATTAAAGATATTCACTTGACAAATAAAATCTATATCTTGAATTTTCTGGGAATAGCCTCTGAAGACATGTTTATTCTGGATGAATTTTGCGGAATTTTGCTTATCTGCTAAACCGTAAGAGATAGACAAAAAGTTACTATACAAAAAATATAGGGATCGTTAAAATACACAGTTTACGTTATATAAATTTTCGTGGAGTTAGCTGTTTTTGAGATATTCCTTGTTATTGGTTTCATTTTAAAATATTTTCACTTTTCTCTTGCGGGAGGTTGTCAACTCCCGTCCATAGGAACTTTAGTCACATAGCAACCAGCTTTTAACTACCACTTTAACTTATGGTACTCCCTTATTTCTTTCTACTTACAAGGAAGCAAGTAATAAGACCCTCTCTGCTAATTTTTTCTCGAGTAGCATGAAGTAAATAGAAGAATAAGCTTTTTAACAATAATTTATTGCAGATATGCAGAGAAAGTCAAGTGATTCTAACACATTACATTTTTTTTACTTTCTCTTTACGTGCTAATTCGATACCGAGATGTCACCAGAAATACATGTTTTAAGACCCCCTGAATAAAAAAATTAGAAAAATGTCCGTGTGTGTCTGTAAGTATGTGTGTGTGCACGTATGTATCTGTGGGCAGTACAGCTGATAAACGAAAATACAGTTTAAAATCAAACTCGGCATTTAAGTTTGGTATCTTCCAAGAATGCGACACGAAGCTTTTCAAGAAAATCCCCCACCCCCAACTACCTTTTAAACGAAAAAAAAGTCGAAATTTTTTATTTTCTCAAAAATGACTAACGCTTTTGATTAAAATCTCTTATATTTAAGAAATTTACACGAAAAATAAAATGTATATCTTCCATTTTCTCGGAAATAACCTCTGAAGACATATTTATTCTGGATGAATTCTGCGGAATTTTGCATAACTGGTAAGCCTTAAGGGATAGACAAAAGCTTACCACACAAAAATGTAGAGTTCGTAATACACACAATTTATGTTAATTATATATATATATATATATTTACTTCCTCTAACCCCATATGTACAATGTACATAGGAATAGAGAAGGTATCGTAATGCACCCAAAAATTTGATACCGAAATTTCACCGGAAATACATGTTTTAGGACCCCCTTGGTATTTAAGTTTGGTATCTTCCAGGGATGCGACATGAAGATTTTGAGAAAAATACCCCCACCCTAAACTACCCTTTACATGGGACTTTTTTCGAAAATTTTGATTTTCTTAAAAATGGCTCTAACGATTTTGATTAAAATTTCGTATATTAAAGATACTTACACGGCAAATAAAATGTATATCTTGAATTTTCTGGGAATAGCCTCTGAAGACTACTTTATTCTGGATGAATTTTACGGAATTTTGCAAGATCAAGATTAACTTATTTGTTTTATTGCATTAATCTTCGCAAGTTCTGGCTTTAATATTGAGCACTCACATCATAGATAGCATTCACAGTCTTTTGAAAATAATTTGTACTGGAGGGTTTATCAAAAATGTAAACTAAGCTTACTAGTGCTGCTCTAATTGTGTGCTAGTTAAAAAATAAAATTGAGAAACTAAAACAGGGAAATTTCATGGAGCGGTGCGATCTTTGTATCGCTTGTATACGACGACCAGTGCTATATCGACTCATGTTGAGGCACAGCGCTTACCGACTGTTATCAGCGACGTGTACATCCTCAGAGAGTGTACAGGTCTAATCATTTTAAGAGTCGTATTGATTCCTACGTCAAAACTGCATTTCTGGCTTACAGATGAAGGATTCTGAATCAAAGTTTGATTCACACGTCCACATTGTTTTACATTTCTGCCATTGAAAACATGCTATAATTTTGACATTTGGCAAAATGGACAATAGGTTCCCTGTTTATCTTGGACCCCTCTACAACCCTACAAACTTGTGGTTGAATTCTAGCACATTCAGAGTGGACCATTTAATTTAAGACAGTAGAATTTCTCCAAAACTAAGCGTTGTAAAAAATACGTATTAAATAAATGTTGCTTGATATAATGGGGGGGGGGGGGAGGAAAGAAAATGATATTTGTGAGTTTTAATTGGAGAAGATTGTATAGCAATTTCAGAGTCAAGGTACGTGTTTAAATTAGAACCAAGTTGTATTTTTCCCCCTTATTCTTCAGAAAAAAAAAACAACTTTTGTTTAAAAAAATGAAATAGCGTTTTATTTATGGACGCTCTTTAACTGCTGTGGTTCTCAGCGTCCCATTCTATATTGGGTGTGAAAGACCGCTTAATTTTGCTCGGAGGCCTCTCCATCAGGCTTGAGGCTCTTTTACGTGCCGTAAATTTACGACACGGGACCCACGGCTTTACTTTCCTTCCGGAGGAAGCCATTCTAAGGATTTTTACACCCAGAAAAATCCACCGTCCTCCGCCGGGTTTGAACTCGCGACCTTGGGTATATGGAGTTACCATAGTAATCATTACACCACGGAGGGCGACCCTTTTGTTTAAAGCCTTTTCTAGTACTGGGTTCTTTTGGGAGTGTAGACAATTAAATACTGAGGAAGGGCAGATGCGCGGAGTATCAGCACTGTACAGTATTATTTCATAATCTTCGTACCTTGGTGTAATAAATATTCAAAATGATGCCCTCCCACCTCAATGCATTTCCAACTCTGAAAATAAACGAGTGCTTGTCCGTAAAAGTACGTCACGTTTATTATTCTTCTGTTGACTTTATTATTGTTAAATATAGTTTCACAAGCATTTCATATATGCCTCTTCGTATTGTTGTAGTTAATTGTGTTGGAACAGACTTTTATACACAAAAACATATCACACAAAACATTTATGACATATACATCTTTTGTCAAGTGGCTGTTTCCGAGATATTCCTTGTTTTTGGTTTCAGTTTTGCACTACTTTAGCTTTTCTCAAACAAAGGGTCATCTTTCGTTTCATATGCCTTTTGTTTTATTCCTGGCCGTGCAAAGCGAAACCAGAATTTCAATTGTTCCACATAGTGACCGGCTATTTAAAATATTTCAATGGCGTACTGTATTTGGCTATTTCCCTTCTGATTACAAAGAACTAATACAGCCGTTTCTGCTAATGTTGTTCTCGATTACCGCAATGTAGATAATTCAATAATTATTAGTAATTATAGATTGTAGAGAAAGTTGTGTGAGTGTAACACAACAGATTTTTCTATCTACTTTCTTTTAATCGAGATTAATCTTTGATGAAGTGAGCGCATTATATATTTGGTTATAGATTCAAGAAAAATGTGGTAGTCAAATGTTTAAACTTGGACGCTATATGGTGGTCTTAAAACTATGTGCATTATCTTGACGTGCAGTGGCGAGAAATAAATATTTATGACGATCAGAATAACGAAAATATTGAACGCTTCAAACAATAAACTCGAAAACAACCTATGCCAGAAAAAGTAATTTTAAATAAGCTTTGTACTTCTCTACTACGTATGTCGAATGTGCATAGTAGATAGTGAAGGTATTGTATTCCACTCAAAATTTCAATACCGAGATTTCACCTGGATTACATGTTTTGAGATCCACTGAATCTCAAAAAAGCATTTTTATAAACAAGTTCATGTGTGTGTGTGTGTGTGTGTGTGTGTGTGTGTGTGTGTTTGTGCAGCATAGGCCAGATAGGAAAAGTCCATTAAGTACCAAACTTGGTATTTAAGTTTAGTACCTTAGTACGATGCGACTCGAAGCTTTTAAGAAAATCCCCCCATTTCAAACTACTCTTTACATGGAAAACAATTTTGAAAGTTTTTACTTTGTCAAAAATGCCTGCACCAATTTTGATTAAAATACCGTATATTAAGAATATTTACATGACATATAAAATGTATATATTGAAATTTTCTGCGAATAGCCTCTGAAAATCTCTTCATTCTGGATGAACTTAGCATAACGGGCATACCGTAAGGAATAGAGAAAACCTTACTACACAAATAATGTAGGAATTGTTAAAATTCACAATTTATTTAATATCATTTTTCGTGAAGTCAGCCGTTTCCGAGATAGTCCTTGTTATTGTTTTCAATGTTAACGTACTTAAACCTTTCTCCCACGGGAGGTCATCTTTCGTTTCATTTCTCTTTTGTTTTACACCTTGCCGTGCAAATCGAAAACCGAATTTCAATTGTTTCACATAGCGACCGGTTTTTTAAAAGATTTGACTGTCACTTTAGCTTAGTGTATTTCCGTTTTGCTTACAAGGAACTAATACAACAACAACAATGATTATTTGTAAAAATAGTTTGTAGACAAATGTGAATAGAACATATCAGATTTTTGTAGCTGCTTTACTTTAATGGAGATAATTTTTTGTAAAACTGACATAATACATTTCGTTATAGATTCAAGAGAAATGTGAGAGTCAAATTTTTAAAATTGGACACTATATGCTGGCCTTAAAATTGTGTACATTATCTTATCGTGCAATCGCGAGAAAGCAAGAAATATTGAGAGAATGGCGAAAGTATTGATACTTCAAATCAATAATACCTCGAAAACGACCCATACTTGAAACAGTTGTTTTAAATAAGTATTTTACTTTCTATAGCACGTATGTACCATCTGTACAGCAGATAGAGAAGGTATTTTATTCCACCCAAAAATTCGATACCGGCATTTCACCGCAAATGCATATTTTGTGACCTCCCCAATCCCAAAAAAGCATTTTTATAAAACATATCCGTATATATGTCTATGTGTATGTATATGTGTGTGTGTATATATGTGTGTGTATATGTGTGTGTGTGTGTGTGACTGTGGGCAACATAGACAAAAAAACGAAACCAAATTTTATATCATAGTTTATAATTTCCAAGGTTGCGGTACAAAGATTTTAAGAAAATCGCCCACCCCAAACTCCCTTTGCATGGAAAAATGTCATGTAAATGGATCACACTAGATCTTTATATTACAGAAATCTACATGTTACGTATGTTTTGTCTCACTTTACATTTAACAGTTATTAGAGATAATTATTTCCATGAAGAGAACCTCGCAGGATATTCCCAAAAATGTTAAAACATACGTTTATTTGCCATATAAATATCTTTAATATGTGTTATTTTAAACAAAATTTTAGTTTTGAAGAACTCAAAATTGTCCGAACAAAGTTCAATAAATGTAGTATAAATATTGAGGAGATTTTCTTTAAATTATATTTCGCATCTTTGGAACATTCAAGACTTAAATGTGAATTTTGATGTTCATTATGTGTTTTGTTTTTAGTTATGCTATTTACTAATAAACCACCCTCACACACGCACATACAGCTTAAGCGCTATTTTTCTTCTCTATTTTTATTCAGGGTGCTTCAAATATGCATTTCCGATATCTCCATATCGAAATTGTGGATGAAATGCGACACCTTTTCCATTTATTGTGCACGTGAAAAACAGAGAACGCAAAAAAGTGTATAAAATGCAAGAGTAGCCCGAGAAAGAAAAAAAAACAAAAAAAACCGAAGGTACTGACATAAATTTGTCCTATTACTTTTTCCCCTTTCTTTCATAATTGGCCTTCAGGCGTAACCAATTGGCCATTAGATAAAACAGAATGCCTTACATAGTACCGAAAGCAATAACACACAACTGTCCATAGTGGGAATGGAAAGGGCCTTTCGCCAAACGCGCCGACGACCACGGCTACTGGGACCGGCAAATCAGCGAGGTCTTTGAGAAATTAAAACGTTTACATGTAAGGGGTAGTTTGGTGTCGGGTGACTTTTTGCAAGCTCTTTTACGCTCTTATTAAATGGAATTCATCTAGTATAAACTAATGGAAGTATCTGATATACGTAAGTCTGAACTTAAATGTGAACTTACTGTATACAACCGTTCCTTTTCAGTCGCAGTTTGTAAAACAGACAGGCGAAACAACACACATCCCGTATTTATCTATTTAAACGCATACTTACAAACACTTGTGTGTGTGCTTTTATTCTTTTTGAGTGGGGGAGCTTAAAATGTTTACTTTTGGTGAGGTTTCCATACGGATTTGTTTTTTTGTCTTTTTTTTACAATACTCTACTTACTATAGGTAAACAGTAGTTAAGTAAAACGTTCTAGAGTAAGAAAGTTTATGTATATCTTTAGATGAAGATATGAATCCATGGGTTCGGTCTCCGCCATAATATACATTTATTGTTTATCGATATAGCGCAACTATTTGGCAAGTAACAATTATAAAAGTTGCGCTTGCGGAGAGCCGTTCTACATGCAAACACTCCGATGTTTTCCTGTATGGTTTTCCATAAGAGCGATGCGCAGTGGCAACAGTTGAGGCGACCTACATTCTCAGGCCCGCATGGAGCTGAAAACCGGTACACACCTCTGCAGGTTTTTAAAACAGGTCCCATTTTTATGCGAAATGGGATTGACCGGAGGGAGCTTTTTTCGCCCACTATTAAGCTGTAGCTGCAGCTCTTGCGGTCGTTAACCGCGCGAGGGGTGAAGTCATTACCACATTCCCACGACGCCAATATGTCACTCACATCTCATCCCCTACTGGAAATCCGTTACGATTTTATACTTGTTTGCTCTTTTCTCACAAATAAGTCTTCACTTACCAATCTTCTCCTTGCATCCTTCGTAAACTTACTATAAAAAATCTGATGTGTTCCCTTCACATGGCTTTCTCTACAACTCTGCCACATATTATTGTTAAAAAACTTTTGCTTCTATTTACTTCATGCTAATGAGAAAAAAATTAGCACAAATATCCTTATTACTTGCTTCCTTGTAAGTATAAGGGAGCACCATAGGTTAAAGTGATAGTCAAAAGCTGGTTGCTATGTGAATGAAGTTCCTTTGTTTGTATGGAGAGGAGTTGACAAATTCCAGTATGAGAAAAGTGTACTTTTTTAAAGCTGAAAACAGTAACAAGGAATATCTCAAAGACGATCCACTTGACGAAAAAAATGTAAATGATATAAATTGTGTGTTTTAACATGCTCTACATTTTTTGTGAAGTAAGTTTTTGTCCATCTCTTACGGTGTAGCAGTTATGCAAAATTTCGCAAAATTCATCCAGAATAAAGTAGTCTTCAGAGGCTTGCTCAGAGAACTCAAAATATTAATTTTATTTGACAGGTAAGTATCTTTAATATACGATATTTTAATCAAAATCGTTAGAGGCATTTTTGAGAAAATCAAAATTTTTGAAAAAAGTTCCATGTAAAGGGTAGTTGGGGGGGATTTCTTGAATATTTTCGTGTCGCATTCTTAGGAGATACCAAACTTAAATACCAAATTTGGTATTCAACGGTCTTCTCCTTTTTGAGCTATGCTGTCCATTGAGACACACACTAATCTTTTTCTAAAAATTCTTTTTTTCGCTTCAGGGGGACCCAAAACACGCATTTCCGGTGAAATATTGGCATCTAATTTTTGGGTGGAATACAATACGTTATTCAATACGCTATATACATAGTATGTGTAGGGAAAGTAAACATAATATTTAAAACTGAAACGCAGCATATTTTTAAATGAGAAATATGTCCTTTGCGAATCAATTAATTTAAAATAGGGAAGACCTTGCTTTGAGATTGTGTTGCTCTAACCTTGGTGAAGTATTACAAATAGGTACTTTAAGAGGTTATATACTTCACAGATAAAGATGGATAAATAAACTTAGGTAAATAGTGTAAGAAATGCTATTCCGAAAATAGTTCATATTATTAAAGTTTTGTCAGAGTAAATCCGCAAAGCTGGAACACTGATACATTTTACTGCAATATTCACTGAAAGATGACGAAGCTTGCGTTTGGAATCAGAGAACAGCTAAATGATTGTCTATGACAGCTTCTTTATTGACTCTAAATTTGAATTGTTCGGTACGTGTTACTAATTTTGTTTCAAACAAAACCGGTGCTCTTTAAATTGTTTGATCCTATGCTTGGCAAGTGTAGTAATTCGTTAAAGGTTTCCGGCTTTCGGATCAGAATATGGTGGTCCTGACGTATGTTAGACGTGATGCGGTTTTCCACTGAAACGCCATATTGTTCCCATGCGAAACCAGCAAATATAAATACTGAAATATTTCAATAAGGTTTCAAGTATTACAAACTCTCTATCATCTCACCCGCTACTCGGGCCGCGCCGTGGCCGAGCGGTCAGACCACTCGTCTCTCATCTAGACGATCCCTAACGACCGAATGTGAGATTTATGGAGGACACAGCGGCGCAAGGGCGGGTTTTCTCCGGGTTCACCGGTTTACCCCCCATCTCATTCCACCGGGGCTCCTTCTTCATGTATCACCAGTGTCATCGCCTGCGGTGCCAGAGCAATAAAAGCGGGCGTTAAACACTTCCCCCACCCGCTATTCTTCCATTTGACTTACGTCACTGGTAACTTCGTTAAGCGCTTTTCACAACTTAAGTACTACAGGTACTTGTAGTGGGGAATTTAATTCCCAAGAGCAATTGGAATTTCCAAAATGAACCCACCACATCTCAGAATTTCACACCTACTTTAACGGATCGAAGATGTCAAAAAGGCAACAGAATATGCATTGAAAAGACAATCGCCAGGTATTTAAAGTTGTAAAATAGCATTCTGAAAAAAAATAATGTGCAGATTCATTTCCATAATAAGTTATTTTCATATAATGTTCACATATTATTGAAACAAACTGTTATTTGTCACATTTTTTCCTATTAAAAGCGATAAATGTTAGCCGAAAGGTATTTCAACATATATTTTGTTCTAAGAACATACAGCAGGTCAGAACGACAAGAAAATGTTATTTTTTTTCATAATCTTATATTTCCTTTAATAGCCCTAGAGGAAGAAAATAACAGGGGTGTCAAAGCCAGATAGATTTAGATAGCAGTCACGAATATGGAGAACCGTTATACCACATTACTTTTGATATGAATTTTACTTTTACCAAAACCCGAATATTTTTCATAGTAAACTATAGTGTATTTCAATTTTCAGAAGAAAATTAAAAATATACACTTCATTTAACAAATCAATTGTTATCCAAAATGCATATTTTACTTAAGCGTGTTGCATTCCATTATGAAAATCTAAAAGAAAGCTCCCAAGAATGTTCCACTAAATGTTAAAAAAAGGTTTAAAAATCACAAGTTATTCTTTGTTGTTAAAAATTTCTATAAACAGTGACACAATTTGATGGCTTGTTTCCTTTTTTACTTTCTCTACGCGTACTATGTATATAGTATATAGAGACGATATTGTATTGCACCCAAAAAATTGATACCGAGATCTCACCTGAAATACATGCTTTAGGTCCCCCTGAAGACAAAAAAAAAAAAAAAAGCATTTCTGGAAAAAGGTACATGTGTGTGTGTGTGTGTGTGTGTGTGTGTGTGTGTGTGTGTGTGTGTGTGTGTGTCTGTCTGTCGGCAGTATAGCTTAAAAACCAAAAGACCGTTAAATACCAAAATTAGTATTTAAGTTTGGTATCTTGCAAGGATGCGACAAGAAGATTTTCAACAAAATCCCCCCCAACCCAAGTACCCTTTACATGGAGCAATTTTTGAAAATGTTAATTTTCTCAATAATGGCTCTATTTTTATTAAAATATCGTATTTTAAAGATATTTACCTGACAAATAATATGTATATCTTGAATTATCTGGGAATAGCCTCAGAAGACTACTTTATTCTGGATGAATTTTACAGAACTTGCATAACTGCTAAACCGTAAGAGATGGACAAGAAATTGCACTACAAAAGCTGTAAAGCACATTAAAACACACACTTTATGGAGATGATCTTTTTGAGATATCCCGTGATTTTGGTTTCAGCTTTAAAAAGCATACTTTTCTCATACGGGAATTTGTAAACTCCTGTCCATACATGCAAAGGAACTTTAATAACATAGCAACCAGCTTTTGACTATCACTTTAACCTATGGTACTCCATTATTTCGCTTCTATTTACAAAGAAGCAAGCAATAAGACTGTTTCTGTTAACTTTTTCTCGATAAGCATGAAGTAAATAGAAGAATTACCTTTTTAACAATAAGTTGTTGCAGAGATGTAGAGAAAGCCATGTGAATGGATCATATCCCGACTCTGAGTCTGCTCTTTCGTGTTTCAGCTAGGACAGCAGCTCGTGTATATGAGGCTACAAGAACAAAGTCCTTACAAACAAGCTCTTGTTGGTCCCGACTCTGAGCCTGTTCTTTTGTGTTTCAGCTAGGACAGTGGCTCGTGTGTGTGGCTACAGGAACTAAGTCCACACAAACAAGCTCTTGTTGGTCTCGACTCTGAGTCTTTTCTTTAGTGTTTCAGCTAGGACAGTAGCTCGTGTGTGTGGCTGCAGGAACTAAGTCCACACAAACAAGCTCTTGTTGGTCCCGACTCTGAGTCTTTTCTTTAGTGTTTCAGCTAGGACAGTAGCTCGTGTGTGTGGCTGCAGGAACTAAGTCCACACAAACAAGCTCTTGTTGGTCCCGACTCTGAGTCTTTTCTTTAGTGTTTCAGCTAGGACAGTAGCTCGTGTATGTGTGGCTACAAGAACTAAGTCCACACAAACAAGCTCTTGTTGGTCCCGACTCTGAGTCTTTTCTTTAGTGTTTCAGCTAGGACAGTAGCTCGTGTGTGTGTAGCCTATTATTGTATCTTGGAAATCTTGAAGGTGATTTAGTTCATCCTCGTGCAAATCTCGCCATGAATGAATGATATATATAGTGCCAATAATGGCACCCATCATTGTTGTAGAACGGAAGTCTAGATGTAGTTTCCATCCTAGTAATGTGCCAGAATCAGGAACAGTCCATAGTTTAATGCAGTGGTATCGGTTAGTTTGCAAATTGTTTTCAATTGCATGTGTTATAGTATCGATATTTCGTCGTCTGCCATAATAACGTCTTCTCGCTGGCGGCATTGCTGCAGGAATGACGTGTTTAAACTTGTTATCCGGGTCGAGCGGAAGCGCGCCGCGATAGCGCGTGCTAGAACACCACGCACTCGCGTATGCGATTTGTCCTGTACCACGCTGAAATAAACTAAGTCCGCGACCTTGAACATGTTTGCGTGCAAGAAGGGCATACAGCGCGTAGAGGAAGCTTTTAAAAAAGCATTAGGCTGCTACCCAAGCACGGTAGCAAAATTTTTGGCACAAGCGAAATTCATCCAGAATAAAGAGGTCTTAAGAGGCTATTTCCAGAAAATTCGAGATATACATTTTATTCCGGACATAAATAGCTTTAATATACAAGATTTTAATCAAAAATCATTAGATCCATTTTTAAGAAAATAAAAATTTTCGAAATTTGCTCCATGTAAAGGGTAGTTTTTAGTTTTGGAATTTTTTTGAAAATCTTCGTGTCGCATCCTTGGAAGATACTAAACCTAAATACCAAGTTTGGTATTTAACGGTCTTTTCGTTTTGGAGCTATGCTGTCCACAAGCACACAAACACACACACACACACACACAGACAGCCAGACACACACACGGACCTTTTTTTAAAAATGCTTTTTCGGACTGAGGGGACTCCGAAACATATATTTCGGTGAAATCTTGGTATAGAATTTTTGGGTGCATTACAATACCTTCTCTATACCTATGTACATTGTACATATGGGGCTAGAGAAAGTAAAAATACTTTTTTCGGACTCAGGGGGCCCCAAAAGTTATATTTCCGGTGAAATCTAGGTATCGAATTTTTGGGTGCATTACAATACCTTCTCTACCCCTGTACATTGTACATATGGGGCTAGAGAAAGTAAAAATGCTTTTTTCGGACTCAGGGGGACCCAAAAGTTATATTTCCGGTGAAATCTAGGTATCGAATTTTTGGGTGCATTACAATACCTTCTCTATCCCTATGTACATTGTACATATGGGGCTAAAGAAAGTAAAAAGCATTTTTACAAAAAGGGTCCGTGTGTGTGTGTGTGTGTATGTGTGTGTAGTGTGTGTGTGTGTGTGTGTCTGTGGACAGCATAGCTCAAAAACGAAAAGTGTGTAAAAAACCAAATTTGGTATTTAAGTTTGGTATCTTCCAGGGATGCGACACGAAGATTTTGAGAAAAATCCCCCCACCCCAAACTACCCTTTGCATGGAACTTTTTTTCGAAAGTTTTGATTTTCTCAAAAATGACTCTAACGATTTTGATTAAAATTTCGTATATCAAAGATATTTACTCGACAAATAAAATGTATATCTTGAATTTTCTGGGAATAGCCTGTGAAGACTACTTTATTCTGGGTGAATTTTACGGAATGTTGCATAACTGCTGAACCGTAAGAGATGGACAAAAACTTACAACATAAAAAATGTAGAGCACCTTAAAACAGGCAATTTATGTTATATATATATATTTTCGTGGAGGTATTCGTTTTTAAAGTATTCCTTGTTTTTTGTTTTTAGATTTAAAAAACGTATACTTTTTTGATACAGGAATTTGTCAACTTCTATCCATACAACAAAGGAAATTCAGTCACATAGCAACCAGCTTTTGACTACCTCTTTAACCTATGGTACTCCCTTATTTCGCTTCTACTTACAAGGTAGCAAGTAATAAGACTGTTTCTGCTAATTTTTTCTCGATTTGCATGAAGTCAATAGAAGCATAAGCTTTTTAACAACAATGTGTTACAAAAATGTAGAGAAAGTCACGTTAATGGAACACATCAGATTTCTTTATTATAACTGGTAATTCGTAACAGATAGACAAAAGCTTACTGCACAAAAAATATAGATCCCATTAAAACACAGAATTTATGCCATATAGATTATTCCTTTCTTGCGTGTGTGTGTGAAGTGTTGACTATTTCTGAGATATTCCTTGTTATCGGTTAAAAATACCGATAATTTTCTTACACGGAATTTGTCAACACCTGGCCAAGCAGACAAAGGAATTTAAATCACTTAGCAGCCAGCTTTTGGAACATTTGACAATCGCTTTAGTCTAGTGTGTTCTCTGATTTCCTCTATACCTACCAGGAAGAAAGTAATTGATTACAAAAGTGTGTTAGGGGTATATTATTGGGGTATAAGATAACATAATGTAATTACATAATACACAATAACAGGCAATAACATAATATGAAGTACGGTAACATAAAAAAAGAACTATTATATTTACTTTAAAGAGAACCTAATATAAACTTCTAAGTTTAGAAAAATAAAATTAATAAACTTTTCAAACGCTTTTAAACACCACCTAGATTTTAAAATATGTTGCAGTTATAATAGTAAGCCTTATTACAGTTGCTTAAATGTGCAATTAAATAACTTCTACTTCTGTGAAAAACAGCACAATCAAACAAGATGTGTTCCACAGTTGAAACACATTCTTCACACGCAGAGAAAACGAGTTCCAACATTTATTTTAAATCGCTCAAAATAATCTCCGAATTTACCATGTCCAGAAAGAAACATGGCTGGTTTTAACCGTCTACATTCCGTAGAGTATCTTGAAGAATAATAATAATAAAGAACAGCCGTCATATCAATGCACTAACTAGTGCTGTTGGTAATCCGCTCTTCACTCCATTTTAAGATAGAAGCCTCCTTTGCAAGTTGACCAGCTCTTTCATTTCCTTGTAACACCATGTCCTCGTTCCCATCCCATAAAAATATATAAATTACTTTCCATAATTAAGTTTCTAATACACACAGTCAGTGCATTAAGACAATAGCGGTTGCTTTAAGTGCTGCTTGCGAATCACTAAAAATATGTTAACTCCATTATTTATATTACATTTCACTGCTTCCTTGAGAGATAGAAGTTCTGCCTGGAATACAGTGCTCTGTGGTACTAAACTAAATTTTACTGAGATACTCTCAACACCATTATCACATTTTAGACAAAAATGGAAACATGGTCTTTACAGGGAGGACATTTTTCGTCTGTTTCATTTGTTTTTACGCGTTTGGAAATGCTCTCCTTGAAATGCCTTTACTTCCCTTACCGTTATAGGTGCACCCTAGACTCAGTCTTTTGTGGCGGCAGGAAAAATCCAGGATTAATTAAAATATACCCACTACTAATGTGAAATAAGTCATGATTTCTTCTGCCTTTAAACATCTGAAATATCTTCTTTCATATACTTATTATTCCAGGTCGGAAGTCGCCCTCCGTGGTGTAATGGTTACCATGTTAACTTCATATACCCAAGGTAGCGGGTTCAAACCATGGATTTTTTTCGGGTGTAAAAACCCTTAGCATGGCTTCCTTCGGAAGGGAAGTAAAGCCGTTGGTCCCGTGTCGTAGATTTACGGCAAGTAAAAGAACCTCAAGCCTGATAGAGAGGCCTCTGAACCAAATTAAGCGGTCTTTCACGCCCAATTAGGAATGGGACGTTGAGAACCACAGTACTTAAAGAGCGTCCATAAATAACACGCCATTTACATTTTTCCAGGACTGAATTCTACTTCAATGCTCAATAATACCTGAAAATAATGGGTATATCTTTAAGAATCTTAATTCGAACCAAATTTGGACACCTGGATCATTAATTGGAGATGATCTCTAGGATTAGATATCCTATTAATTTTAGTGTAAAAGGTTAATGATAGAGTATTAATAGTTATGACCTTTAAGCTGGTATTATATGTTGTTTGCTTTTTTCTAAATGTGAGTTCATGGTGAACAAACTCAGATCGGTAAGTGACAAACAGTTAATGTCTGTCCGCACAACCTGAGCTTTAAGTCTGTATACCTAACTTATATCTGTTTCTAGGAAGGTATTTTAGAGAGAAGAATGGCACTAATGATTTTGATTAAAATCCCGTTTATTAAAGCTATTTGTGCCGGAAATAAAATGTATATCTCGAATTTTTGGGGAATAGCCTCTTAAGACCTCTTTATTCTGGATGAATTTTGCTTAAGTGCTAAACCGTAAGATATAGAAAAAAACTCACTGCACAAAAAATGTACATCACGACAAAACCCACAATTTATGTTCTTTACGTTTTTGTTGTGGAGGTAAACGTTTCTGAGATATTCCTTAATATTTGTTTCAATTGTGAAGTACTTAAACTTTTCTCAGACAGGAAGTGCCCGCTTTTCTTTTGTTCTACTCCTGGCCAAGCAAAGAAGTGATTTGCAATGACAATCGCATAACGATAGCTTTTAAAACATTTGACAATCACTTTAGCATAGCGCATTCCCTTATTCTCTTCTACTTATAAGGAACTAAGTAATAAGAACATTCTGCTAATATTTATCTCAATTAGCATTGTGTACAAAGAAGAATAATCTTTTGTAGGAGGTTTGCAGAGCAGCTAGAGAAAGTCATGTGAGTGTAACACATCAGATGTGTGTGTGTGTGTGTGTGTGTGTGTGTGTGTGTGTGTGTGTGTGTGTGAGAGAAGCTGTGGACAGCATAGCCCCAAAACAAAAAGACTGTTAAATATGAAACTTGGTTTTTAGGTTTAGAATCTTCCAAAGATGCGACACGAAGATTTTCAAAAAAATACCCCTACCTCAAACTACCCTTTACATGGAAGAATTTCGAAAATTTTGATTTTCTTAAAAATGGCTCTAACAATTTTGATTAAAATCTCCTATATTAAAGCTATTTATGTCCGAAATAAAATGTATATCTCGAATTTTTGGGGAATAGCCTCTGAAGACCTCTTTATTGTGGATGAATTTTGCTTAACTCTAAACCGTAAGAAATAGACAAAAACGCACTACACAAAAAATGTACCTCATGACAAAACACACAATTTATGTCCTTTACGTTTTTGTTGTGGAGGTAACCGTTTTCGAGATATCCGTTGTTATTGGTTTCAATGGTGAAGTACTTAAACTTTTCTCACATAGGAAGTGTCCGTTTTTCTTTTGTTCTATTCCTGGCCAAGCAATGACAATCGTATAACGATAGCTTTTAAAACATGTGACAATCATTTTAGCATATCGCATTCCGTTATTCTCTTCTACTTATAAGGAACTGAGTGGTATGAACATTTTGCTGATGTTCATCTCGATTAACATGATATAGAAAGAAGAAGAAGAATCCTGTAGGGGAGCTGAGAAAGTTATGTGAGTGTAACACGTCAGAGTTTGTAAATTATATTATGCGTATGTGTCTGTGTGTGCGTGCGTGTGTGTGTGTGTATGATTTTGTAAGCGGTAGAGGAAGTGATGCGTCTGTCTGTCTTCTGTTATACTCAGAATTCATGTTTTGTTCGCCCACACACTAAGCACATCACATGACACTTCCATTGTTATTATTTCTCGTATCAATTGAACGTTTCTCTCATCAGATTTCTAATGGATAAATTCAAGTGTTGTGGTCATTTTCTAACACGTCTGGTAATCTCCATTAACAGCTTTTAACATCTGCTGTCACTGGCACTTAGCAAAGCAGCAATTGTTCATTTCATCGAGACACCAAATGCTCTATCATGACAGCTTTATAAGCTCTTGTGAAATATAAAACAAACATTCTCATACCGTTATTAGTGGGGGGAGCCGTTTGGCCCCGGCAGAGAATACTGTCATAACATGAGATGACTGGGAGTCAAGAGTATTCAAATTCCAGCCTTGCTTTAACCGCTTATATACAGAATGTTAATGAACTATATCGAAATATTTTCACAGAATATGTAGATTACTTAAATAAGCAATTTGAGATAAGAGACTCATAGCCTGTTTACTGAAATTTCGAAGTAACGGCTATAAGTTTCTGAAGTGCCAGTACGCCACTGGCTAATTTATCAACCATTCGAGAGCATAACACGAAAAACGAAGGGACATATTACAACGTACCTCTCTAGCGTAGTGGTTATGATACTGGCTTTCAAGTGAAAGATAGTTTCCGAGTTCGGGTCTCGTTCACGTATCGCGGCACTTCGTCTGGAAAAAAAAACAAATAATAATAAAAAAATATTTACTCTATGACTGGAATCGAACTCATGACCTTTGGGATAGCAGCTTCCCGCGTTGCGCATTAAGCCAACAGAGCAGTTGAAGTTCGAGATTTTACAGATTTTTGCGACATTAAATCTTGAGAACGCTAGTAACGAGCTGCTAAAGGTTGATATTTCTACACTCGGGCAGCAGTTTTAAAGCCATTCTAAGCCACTTTTTCAACCTGCTTTGCTTTAACACCGACTTATCAGCACCTGATACCCATACGTTTAACACGTTTGTGTTATGTTTATCCGGGGACCATGCATCGCCCATCTCAAATTACTTATATCAGTCACGTGCACAATCTCGCCAATTAATTCGGTATAGTTCATTAACGTCCTAAATATGTGCACTAATATGAGAGAAAATGTGTGCCTACATAATTATGTATACATGCACGCATGTACGTATGTATGCATCTATGGCGTATGTCCACAAATAGCAAAAGCACTACCAAAATAATCTAACGTGTTACACACACCTGACTTTCTCTACCTTCTTGCATAAGATTATTCTTCTTTCTGCACCTTGCTAATTGAGATAATCATTAGCAGATGCCCTTATTACTGAGTTCCTATCAGTAGGAAGAAAGTAAGAGAATACTTATGCTAACCAATAGGCGTATGTTTTAAAAGCTGTCTTTATGCGATTGTCATTGCAAATCGCTTCTTTGCTTGGCCAGGAATGGAACAAAAGAAAAACGGTGGCTTACTGTCTGAGGAAAATATAAGGAATATCTCGGAAACGTTTATCTACACAACAAAATGCAAAGGACATAAATTGCGTGTTTTAACGAGATCTACATTTTCTGTGTAGTAAGTTTTTGCCTATCTCTTACGGTTTAGCAGTTCAGCAAAGTTCGGCAAAATTCATCCAGAATAAAAAGGTCTTCAAGGCTATTCCAAGAAAATTCAAGATATACATTTTATTTGGTATGTAAATATCTTTAATATACGGGATATTAATCAAAATCGTTAAAGCCATTTCTTAGAAAATCAAAAATTTCGAAATTGTTTCCGTGTAAAGGATAGTTGGGAGTGCGGGGATTTTCTTGAAAATATTTGTGTCGCATCCTTGGAAGATACCAAACCTAAATACTAAGTTCAGTATTTAACGGTCTTTTCGTTTTTGGGCTATGCTGTCCAAAGACACACACACGGACCTTTTTCTGAAAAGGCTTTTTGTTTTATTCAGGGGGTCCTAAAACATGTATTTCCGGTGAAATGTCGGCATCGAATTTTTGGGTGGAATACAATACTTCCTCTAAACCCTGTACTTAGTACGTGTAGAGAAAGTAAAAGAACTATGACGTATATACTAACCGACAGAAAGATCAGCGATATTGGAAAATAGGCGAAAGAGCACACGATGTTTACGTCATTGACACCTCGAAGAAAACCCGTGCCAGTTGCAATCACTCACTGAGATTCAACGCTACCAATCATGACTCATAATGAGAGTAAAATGTTTTTTACAGTGAGTCTGAGGTACGTCATACATTGTTGCAACAGAGAGCACTAAGAAATTGCTGATGAGGATTATTGATGAATTGCAATAGAAAGTTGGGAGGTTGGATAATTTCTGATAGCGATGGACAGTGAACTGCAAGCAATGTTTCACGGATATCACAAATGAAAATTTGGGCATCACACTTTTGCCATTTGAATAATCACCTCGTTAGAAATTATCCCATTTTTACTTTCTCTACACGTTCTATGTACATAGTGTATAGAGAACGTATTGCACTCCACCCAAAAATTCAATACCGAGATTTCACCGGAAGTATATGTTTTAGGGTCCCCTGTATAAAAAAATAGCATTTTTAGAAAAAGGTCCGTGTGTGTGTCGGTGTGTCCGTCTGTCTGTGAACACGAGAACTCAAAAACGAAAAGTCGGTAAAGTACCAAACTTTGTATTTAAGTTATGTATCTTCCAGGGATGTAACACGAAGCTTTTGAGTAAAATTCCCCCACCCCAAACTACCCTTTACACGGAAATTTTTTTCGAAAATTTTGATTTTCTCCAAAATGGCTGTAACGATTTTCATTAAACTATCACATATTAGAGATATTTACCTGACAAATAAATTTTATATCTTGAATTTTGTGGGAATAGCCTCTGAAGACAACTTTATTCTGGATGATTTTTACGGAATTTTTCATAACTGCTAAACCGTAAGAGATAGAGAAAAGCATACCACACAAAAAATGTAGAACACGTTAAAACACGCATTTTATGTTATATACATTTGTTTCGTGGATTTGATTGCTTTTTAGATATTCCTTGTTTTTGGTTTCAGCTTTAAAAAAAATATACTTTTCTCATATAGAAATTTGTCAACTCCTTTACATGCAAACAAAGGAACTTCAATCACATATTAACCAGCTTTTGACTATCCTTTTAACCTATGGTACTCCCTTATTTCGCTTCTACTTACAAGGAATCAAGTAAAAATACTATTTCTACTAATTTTTTCTTGATTAGCATGAAGTAAATAGAAGTATAAGCTTTTTAATAATAATTTGTTGCAGAAATGTAGAGAAAGTCATGTGAATGGAACACATCTGATTTTTTCAGTTTGATCCAACTCCAGACAATTAGTTACACACATACAGAAGCTATTTACTTAATAAGAAACATCAGTAGTAATTTAGTTTGTTTTCTCCCTTTTTGCTTACTCTAACACGTATACGCATGATAGGTAGAGAAGGTATTGCATTCCTCGCAAAAATATCCATACAGAGATTTCACCAGAATTTCGGATTTTGAGAAACCGAAAAATAAAGTAATTTTTAGAAAAAGTTCAGGTGTCTTCTGTAAGCTTCATAACTCAAAAACGAAGTATGGGTAAATACCGAAATTGGTATTTAAATACATGCAACCCCAAGATTTCAAATATGTAATACAAAGATTTTCAAGAATATCCTCTCACCTCTTAACTACCCTTTTATATGGAACATTTTTCGGCTTTTTATTTGCTGAAAGGATGTCTAAAGGTTTGAAAAAATACTACAAGTTTAAGATATTTACATGGACAATAAAATGTATATCTTAATTTTCTGGCAATAGTTTATGAAGTCCTCTACTTTCGTAAGGAAGCTTTGTCATCACATATAGCGTACATGTTAAGCGCTAGAGAAAAATGCCAACTCTATTTAAAACACACACACCCACACACCCACACACCCAAACACACACCTACACACACTCACACCCACACACCCACACACCCCCACACACCCCCACACACACCCACACACACTCACACACACCCACACACCCACCCACACACACACACCCACACACATACACCCACACACACACACTTTATTTCAAATAACATGACGTGAACCACTTCCGAAATATTCGTTTTTAATATTTTGAATTCTCAATACTTATTCATTCCTATAAATCTCTTGATTTACAGTTGGCATGTACGACAACATAATTTTAATGCCAGCATATAGCTTCCAGTTCTATAAAATTGAATATCGCAATTCCCGTTTCGTTTCTCTACTTAATGCGTATCACACAAGCAGAGAACAACCAGCATTTACTGGAAATACACTTTTTACGTCCAAGTATACCCCCAGAAACGAGTTTTTTGGAAAAAAGGTGCGAGCGCGCGCGCGTGTGTGCGTGGTCCGTCTCTGTAGTGTGAGGCTAGAGTGTCTGTCTCACTTTCAAGAGGTCCGAGTTCGAATCTTGCTTACGGTGACTTACTCACTTCCCCCCCCCCCCCCAGAGTTTTCCCTTATCCTTAGAAGACGAATGTCAAGTAACTTTACGCTCTATGAGCCTCGAACTCGTTTAATTTCATGGACAACAAAACTTACTTTTTTTTTGCTGCACTAAACATATCATTCCTTGTGTATTTTGACGTGCTGAGTTCAAATATGACCTTAGATTTTTTCTAGCATCCTCAGTTTGTTTTAGTAAATCGTGTACTTGCACTTCTAAAAATGTATAAACAATATGTAAAGTTAGCGTAATATGTGGAAGAATCCTTCATAATAAAATTATAATTTTGTGCATGTAACCAATTAACATACCTGCAAACAAGTCCATCCTCTGCTGCTGTCTTTTGCTGCTTCATCTGTAATTTCTTGTGGTTTCTCAAATGAGGTTCCAGCAGAAAGCTACAAGCAATAGAGTTTCAAGCTGCTCCATTTCAGAAATATCTCGGTGGAATCTTTCTCCATGTTCGTCACTAACTTTCCCTAGTTTTGTAGGGAAAGCTTCAAATGGGAATGCAGACATGTTGCAACTTAGATTTCTGTAGGCTCCTAGTAATATCTCAATTAATTCGTAATTTTGTGCTCTAATATTATCTAAGAACTGTTCACAAATGGTCTTGAATGGTATCCATGCTTCAAGCTCCAAATAATTCAGTTTATTTTCAAACTGCTGATCTTTCATTTAGTTCTCGAATTTGAGGCCCATCCTTCCTTCAACTTTGAAGAACTGATTCTTAAAAATTTGTTTTCTAAGTATTTCAATTCTGCTCCGGATTTGTCTAACTCATTCACAAAATTCTCCATCAGGCCTTATTTAATATGAAGTGGAGACAAAAGAATTTGTTATTTATCAACTAATGGTTCAGCTCAAATATTCTTCTCTCCAGCTACAGAATTCTTTCAGGGAGCCCATATTTTAGTATCGTAATGTTTGAATTTGGCACGGCTATCCCATTCAAGCAAAAAAGCAGCAATATTTCGTAAATCCACTTTGCAGGCCTAACAACATTCCAATGATCACAGATGAACCAGTTGAACTTGTCATACAGCACTTTTTGTGATAGTAGCTGCATATTTTTGCAACTTTCTTTAATTTGTACTACATGGCCAATGTGTAATGATGGTTGTGTATTGCCATTATGTAAAAGCACAGCTTTTTAACTTAATTTTGAAGTTTCTATGAAGAGCCTGCATTCGTCTGAGTTGTGAATTTTGCCAAGAGTATTCATCAAACCACAGTAACTCAAATTCTCTTTCCTTCCTCTTTCTGCTCCAAAGTTAGCATTACATCCTCAACCTGTTTTAACACGGTGGGGCTCAAGCTTGGAGGCTGCATGCTAAATATTTCAATGATGTTGTGAAAAGAATAGCAGATAGTTTAGTTCCGGAAGATGCAGCTTATATAAAGATAGCTTCAACTCAGTTGATATAGAAAATCAATTGCAGTACATATGTAGCCGCTTTTCAGTGCTACCAGAAATCATAAACGAACTGCAGGCTAAGAATAGTTCATAGTTCATTGTCCCTAGTGAATCAGGTATTAGAAGCACTGTCCTTCGAAACACACGGAGCAGCAAAAATTGCTTTATAAGTTAAACGCAGGCTATAAAACAATTTGCGAAATTGCAAAACAGCTGGCGGGGAAACGTATGAAGTGCAAGAAGAACTCACTAAAGAAGAGATTAGGAGTTTCTCTCATGTACCGGTGACATCTTGTGATGTAGGGAGATCTTTTTCACTCTACAAAACCTTCTTTAATGACAAACGAAGATGTTTCACTGCAGAGAACCTCAGGATGGCATTTCTCGTCTATTGCAACATCAGTATTGGACAATAGGTTGAGTCGCTAATATAAGACATTTCTTCATTCTTTCTTAAAATTAAAACAGCGCAATACAAATAAGTAATAATAATAAAATGCAATAACTAACAGTTAGTATTAATTAATTAATTAATTAATAATAACTAATAACTTAAAGAATTAATTAATAATAATTAATTAATACTTTATCCTATAATTAAACGGTGAACTTATGAGAACAGTTATCAAGCATATCGTTTATGCTTATTTTACGAGTTTTAGTGCATATTGGCATGCCTCTGATCATCACACTCCGATAAGTTATATTAACACAGTTGCAGTCATCTGTTTCACATAAGCTGTTTTATTCAGATAAGCTTAGCAAGTAGATACGTGTGCGTGCAGATACAAACATTGCCATGCAGCGAAAAACCTAAACAGCGTTAACTGTTTTCCCTCTCGAGATAGAAATATTCTGTTTTCAGCAATTGGTATTAAAATCCATTACTTCCCTTCCCAGTTCCCCAAAAGTTATTGAGTTGTGTTATAAATCACGTAACCTTTCATAGCAGGATACAGTTAGCTCGCAGTACTCCGTTTGTGTTCTATCACATACTCTACGCTGAGTTCTTAAAATTTATGTATTTGTGTGTGGGTGTGTGCGTACTCAACCAGGGTTATATTTAAGATCACTTCAAGAATATTTTTTTTCTCAAACGATAATTAATTTTTCTACTATCATGGGAAGCAACAAATATATGACATCAAATAAATAAAAGTACGATATAGGTTTGTCCTACTGCCAATTTACAATGATATTCATTTGTCTAATTATGAATTGGTAAATAAATTGTCTAGTGTTCCTAGAAGTTTATTTTGTATTTTGAACAACATACAATTTTAAGTGTTAACATATGTTATAAAAACAAAATAAAATAGTCTTGTTAATCTCTAGAAAACATTTAAACATATATATATATATATATATATATATATATATATATAAAATGACTCGCTGAAATGTATGTACGCATATCACTTCCGAACGACTACATCAAACTGAACAATTCTTCTTTGTTGTGTTTATTATTGTCATGACAAGGTTTGTGGAAAAGAAAATGTTTAAAAATAGAACGGGAAAAATATTTAGAATCTCATAATATGAATAAAAATCGTGCCAAGCGAACGCATTTCGGTTAATAGCCATCAGATGGCAGTGGTACCACGGTTATTGGTTGCTAAATTGTCGTAGTACTGCTATATTTTCCCTTCCCATTCATTGTTAAGGTAACGCACCAATTTATCTACACAATGACGCAATGCAGCAGTGGCATTCAAATATATTTTTATATATTAACTGCCCTTTCCTTACACCTATTGTTTAAAATAAAGCAGCAAAGAAAATTTCCTAACGATGAACACCTAGAGTAAGAACTATTTATTTGCCGCTAGATAGCCATAGTAGTATTTTTCCTCCCCATCCAATGTTAAGGTAACGCAATAGTTTATCGAGATGACGCAGCACAGCAGTGAAATTCATATACATTTTTATGTATTAACTGTCCTTTCTTTACTCCTATCGTTTAAAATAAAGAACTTTCCTGGCGACGAACACCTAAAACACGCACTTATTATTTGCCACCAGATGGCCGGAGTACCTACTGCAGTATTTTTCTTCCTCATTCAATGATAAGGGAATACTCCCGGTTATGGAGACAATGACGCAAGATAACTGTGAAATTAATCAAATATATTTCTTTTATATTAACTGTCGTTTCCTTGGTCCATCGTTTAAATAAAGAAATAAATATATTTTTGTTGTAATTCTTTAAAATGAACAAATTATAAACAATACACATAACCATTAATCCTTCTTGGAATCTGAAAATGGCGGAGAAATAACGGGATCCGTTTTAGGTTTAACTTCCTATTGCAGATGTTGGTTATTTGGCGTTATGTGGTACATGAGCTAGCTAAAGAACATGAAGGTACCCGCGTCACCATCACACTGCAATTGCGGTGCTCTTAATACATTTGATCAAGTTATATTTTGGGTTAAATGGAGAAATTTTATACATAAAGGTATCATCAAATAAAAGCTTATCAATTGCCCAACCAGATCTACTTGCTCTTTAGTTATGTCATTTTTAGCCTTAGAAATGCCTGTTTTGACTTAGAAGAAAATAAAGAAGGAGACCGAAAACATTAGGAGTAAAGGAAAGAAAGAGACTCGGAAGATGCATGAATGTTACTTTGTGACTTAATGTAATTCATTACCTATGCCAGCGTTTGCCCGCCACACTATGAAAGCACAGTCATTACTGTTATTATGCCAACGACATCTTGGTTACCCACGCTGCTAACTGTATATGTTATCCTTTCTAGAATACTTATGGGTGCTCTGACTTCGTCCTTTACACAATAAATACTATATATGCTACATTGCTCAGATCATTGCGCTTTTCAGATGCAAAGGCATTATAAGACATTGGCAGTGGCCAAATTCCTGTTGACACTTCTATTGGCCTCATTTCGTTTCCATCAAATTTATGTCACTTCAAAACGTCAAAGGAAGAATTAATATCGAAAATGTTTCCAAATATTGGTGCAAATTACAAAAAGTATGCTAGGTTGGGCGAACGAGCCATTTTAGCAGAAACTTATAGATGTAGACGATTTGAATGTAAAAATTCAGGGTAAAATTGATGGACAAATGCATATATTTAAGTCGATCAATTCCATTACCAATCCAAATCAAGTCGTCAATTATCTAACTAAATTCATTGGATTTGCCAAGATTCCCGCCACACAATTTACAGCTCAAGGTTGACTCGGTGATAATTATACTACGCAATATCAATCGGCTGAAATTATGCAGCGGAACAAAACTCACTGTTAAAAAAAGTATAAAAAACTTAATTTAAGTTAATATGACATATGAAAGTTCAAAGGTGAGTATATACTTACTCCAAGAATACCACTAATGTCAACCGACTTTCCTTTTGAATTTAAGGGCTCCTTGCATTTGCATTGACAATAAATCCCAAGGTCAATCGTTAGAAGTGTGTGTGATATACCTTGAATTTGTTTTTCTCATGTTGTACATTGCGTGCTCGAGAGTCGGCAAACTATCGGCACTGTTTATTTCTCTCCTGAAGGAAAATTGTGCATTACAAGGCATTACAATCAAGTGTTGTCAAACTTTTAATTGTAATTTTATTCCATTGCATGGTACTACTGTAAATGGAAGATTTTGTCTGAGCTTTTTTCGTTAGGTACAGCACCCGTACGAAGCCGGGGCGGGCAGCTAGTAATAATATATTTACATTTTTATAGATACCACCACCAAAACTATATTCTTACAGGAATGTATTATGTGTGCATGTATGTAGTATGTATATATGCACGAATGTATACAAATGCATGCATGTTGCAATTTCGTGCAGCCCCAGCTAATTTCAGATGAAAAACTCTTGACATTCACACTGAACGAGTGTCTGACTCTTAATCTCCTCGATAAATCTTCTAACGATAAAACAACTATCGTTTGGAATGACGGGTAATTCTTTTTAGACAGTTAAACAATAAATAAATAAATGTTCAAACCTTTGTATCATCTCATGAATATTAAATTGTACATGAATATTAAAAATAAAATAGCACACTGTGTTTTGTCATTTTGATTATTAACATTTGGTGTGTTAGAAACCCTCTTAAATGCCTATCTACAATCAGAAAACATTAGTGTCGTAAGTTTATGAGTGTTGGATACATCATATGCTTTAAAAGATAATAAGTTATGAAGTGATTTTACTGGCATTAACAAAGCATGATTTACATAAGAAGTATGAAAGTATTGTGGGTATGTTGTGTAAAAAGCTTTATAATTCTTTTATAATATACAAAAACAAATTAGACGAGATATTACACTACGCTATTAGTTGTTAATTTGGGGGGATTATAATATTTTGTGCAATAATAACAATAATAATAATAATAATAATAATCATAAATAGCCCATAACTTTCCTTCGGAGCAAGGGTTTCCTACTTGTATAGGGATAGCTCGGAATCGGTACTCTAACATGGGGAGAGTTTTCCTAATCACTTGTTCAGTTTGTTCAATTTTAGCCTGGTAATACATGATACTAGTCGCATGGGTCTGAAGGGGCGAGGATCGCTAAAGACAGAGCGAAATGTAGAAGTGATAGTGAAAACTGAGATAAAAACTGATGTTGCAGACAAAACTAATTATAGGTGTTGAATGATACAATACAGTTGATTAATTAACCATGTTTTTAATCGTTTGATTATTACATAACTTCTTCGAGCCGACAAGGGACATAGTGGAGTTAGATAATTTATACACCATCTTCCACAAGAGTAAATACCCAATTGTTGTTCGACCGCTCGATGGGTCGCCTAATTTTCAGGCTTTCTAGCATACGAGGGTCTGCTGATTTGTCATATTGGTGTTCTAATTTAATTAAACCATCTCTGCAGTGCTTTATCGAGGTATTCAAACATATGTTTACCACACCAATGACCTCCTCGTTGCTAGAAACTCTTCGTCATCCAAGAATTTTTTGAGTTTTTGGGAACAGGTGTTTATCACTGGGTGCTGCATCTGGTGAATAGGGTGGATGTTCAAGCTTTTCCATTTTTAATTCGCATATTTTTGCCCATTGCAATGATGGGCCGGAGCATTGTCGTGATGGAACAAGATTTTTTTTTCTTTTTGCTAAGTGAGGTCTTGTTTTCTTTTCACCTCATCACTCAAATGTTGCAGTAAGCTTGCGTAGTGGTCACCAGTGATACTTTTACCCTTTTCCAAGTAATCAATAAAAATAATTCCCTGTGCATCCCAGAAAACACTCGCATAACCTTCTTAGCAGGTTGACTTTGCCTTTTTTGGAATTGGTCCACCTGGTTCAATCCACTGTTTAGATTGTGATTTACTTTCTGGAGTGTAGTGATGTATCCAAGTTTCATCCACGGTAATAAGCCGTCTCAAAATTTTACTGGGATTCTTACGGTAGAGTTCTACATTCTTAACAGAAACAGTTTTTCTTTGCAACTTTTGATCAGGTGTCAACAAACAAGGCACCCATCTCGCACAGACCTTGTGAAAACCCAAACCATTACTTAAAATATTACCTGCACGTTCTTTTGATATGTTTACAGCCTCTGCTAACTCAAACAACTTTAATCTGCGGTCTTCCAGTACTAAACTGAACGTTTTCAATGATCTCTGGAGTTGTCACTTCTACAGGATGTCCAGAGAGAGAGGCTCATCACTAGTGCTCGTACGTCCCATTTTAAACTCTCCACCCACTTTTTAATCATTGAATATGAAGGTGCAGAGTCTTTTAATGTACTGTCCAGTTTGTTCTTGATTTCTAGGCGTTAAGTCTTTCAAATGGAAGTATTTAGTCACTGCCCGTTTTTCCAAACCCTCCATTTCCGTATTTCAGCATTCATTGTAAATTAACGAATAAAATATTGAAAATTCGACTTCAATACACCTATAGAACTCGTGTCGTGCTTCGATTAAACAATGAACCAGAAGTTGGTGAAACTAACTGCAGTGTTGGGTACTTTACTTACAAACGTAAGCTTAATCAGCAAGAGCGTGTGTCTGTGCTTAGGGTAGCCGAATTACTTAAGGCTTCTTATTGATGAGCAACAGAGGGACCAAATCTCATATAATGTACACTTTTTTCTTCTTTATTCTAAGGGACTTGTTATTTATATAACCTGTGCCAAATATAAAATTTGACTGATTAATGAAACTTCTTTGTAATAAAACTCCTAACTTAGAGCAGCAAATCACATGAATATTTTTATTTCGCACAGCGTTGTAATAATTCCTAACGTCTTAAAAACGCTACAATACCATTGAAATTTAACAACTGAATGATTTATAAAATATTAGCTGCAAATGCTGCAAATAAAATAAAACAGGAAAATACGCCTAACTCAAATCATTCATCCCAAAATTAATATATTTTTTAATACCCACATTCTCTCTCTCTCTCTCTCTCTCTCTCTCTCTCTCTCTCTCTCTCTCTATATATATATATATATATATATATATATATATATATATAATTAAAGTGTATATATATAATTAAAGTGTTTCAGGCACAAGAAACGAAAACAACTATTTGAGAAATTTCATCATGAATACATTGTTTTTAGTTAATTATGCAGTAATGTGACACAGATACTATGTTATATGAAAATAGGACTGAGCGTGTCAAAAGCAAATGAATTTAGTACATTACATACCGTAGAAAAGCATCAACGGTATAAGAGACGGTTTTCTTAGTCGCAAAAATGCGTTGTTAAAAGCGCTGGATGCCAGCATATAAAGTAACTAATGCCATATCAAAGACCACAATACTTGAATGTGCTGCAACCATTGCACCCAGCAAGGTTGCCAATTTTTACTTTCTCTGTACTTAGTATGTACATAGTGTACCTATGTATAGAGAAGGTATTGCAATCCACCCAAAAATTTGATACCGAGATTTCTGTATCCAGAAAAAGTATTTTCAGAAAAATGTCCGTGTGTGTCCGTGTGTCTGTGAACACGATAAATCAAAAACGAAAAGTCGGTAAAATACCTAACTTGGTATTTAAGTTCCAGGGATGCGACACGAAGATTTTGAGAAAAATTCCTTCACCCCAAACTACCCTGTATATGGAGCTTTTTCAAAAATTTTGATTTTCTCAAAAATGGCTCTAACGATTTTGATTGAAATAACATATATTGAAGATATTTACCCAGCAAATAAAATGTGTATCTTGAATTTTCTTGAAATAGCCTCTGAAGACTACTTTAATCTATGGTACTTCCTTATTTCACTTCTACTTACAAGGAAGCAAGTAATAAGATTATTTCTGCTGACCTTTTCTCGATTATAATGAAGTAAATAGAAGCATAAGCTTTTTAGCAATAATTTGTTGCAGAGATGTAGAGAAAGTCATGATGTGGAGGCAAGGATGGAACTACGAGCAGCTGACACTTTCATTTCTACGGATAGCGACGCAACGATCTCGGCTATTCCTCAATGTGTTATTGGAGCTCTATTCAAAAGGAAAATTTTAAGGATTAATGGAATCTCTTTCTGATAAATTGATAATTAGTAGAGCAGCAAATTACATGGATATTTTTATTTATCAATAGCGACATAATATTTTCTGACGTCTTAAGAACGCTGCACCATTGAAGTTTTACAACAGAATGAATTATAAAATTATTTTCAACTACTGCAAATAAATCAGAAAAATACGCCTATCTCAACTGTCAACTCATTCATCCCAAGTATAATATATTCTTTTAAATACTCACCCTGAAAGTATCTCTCTCTAGAAATCGCGAATAATATTTACCAGTATTTACAGCCTTATATGGTAGTTTAGGGTGGGATCTTGTTGAAAGTGTTTGTGTCGCATCTTTGTAAAATGCTTAAGCCAAAAGCTAAGCTTGGTAGCAATATTCGGTTTTATTTATTTTGTTACGAAACCAAAGAACACAAAAACACATAGACATACATTTCTACGGAAGTTTCCACGGAAGTTTTGGCAGGAATGTAATACTATCTATTACCTCTAGGCAAGTAGCAGAAAAAGTATAAACGAGAAACATTTTTTTTCTGTCTCATTTTTATAGCCCAGTTTAATATCTCTGGTCATGTTGGGGACTCTGGCTTAAGAAACAACTCGTTGACTGTCTGTTCTTGAACTTTGGATTTTTAATCTTTTTCTTTTCGTCAAATCAAGTACATTCACTCTCACATATTTCATGACCCTTGTAACGGTAGGGTTAAACAAAATTCCTCGTCCTAGCGGGGAATCGAACCCTGTATCCTCATGTGAAACGTTAGCTCGCTGACCATTAGACCACGGAGGCAGTCGTTGTTTTGTTGCTACTATTCGGTGATGTAATATGTGGACCGTATTGTTGCAACGCGTTTAGATGTGGCATTGTTCTTAACAATGTGATCCAGTCGCAACTGTAATTTTCATTGGCTGAAACGCAGTTCCTGGATATTTATAATATTGATTCCTGTTTTGGCGCCATAAATTCTTGTGCGGTAAGTGTTGCCGCACTTAGTTACATCAAATTCCACACAGATGCCATCACTAAACCTTTTAGCGATGCTAAGTAGTTTACGTAACTGCGTGGCAAATTTTGCACATAATTTAAAGCGCTCCATGTATAGCGTGTGGTAAAGTGACTGTATAAGATTTAGCACTTCTGCGCGCCCTTTGCAACCCAGCTCATCGAGTCTGTAAACCAGGGTTCTCTGCATTCTCTGAGACGCTCAAGATGCAAGAATGCTGATTTGTTTGGACCTGTAAACGCAAGTCCAAACCTCAAAATCCATCACTGAATTTAACTATGTACTTATTAAAGCACACTTGCATTCAAATTAAGCATTCAGTCAGCATTTTAAACATCATCTCTTTGTTTATTTTCATTCCCTGGCGGATATTTTGCAATTGAATAAAGCTTCAACTGCCATAACAAGATTGGGTTATATGGGACAGAGCCACTGATGTGGTTTAACTTGTACACACATTGTATGATACCATGTTCCAGACTTCTGACTTTTAATTCTGTTAGATTTTAACACGGACTAGACGATACGTATCTTAGATTGCAATACCCTCAAAGAATATTTTGTTCCTCATTTTCCACAGCAATATTGTGAATATTTTGTTCATCACTTTTGGCTTCGCTGATTTTTATTCCTTTGGAAGCGTATTGTTCCTTTCTCCAAGTTCAACCTGCATTTAGCCACGACTTCTTAATTTTCATCCGAGATGAGAAGTTTTGTCGGTGACCTCTTTCGGGTTTTCAGAATTACTGTCACGTGCAGCTAAGTATTTAAGACTTTCAGCCAGGTTTTTCTCCTCATTTTCAGAAAAAACGGTAGGTTGCCCGACCGCTTATCCATTTCTTGGTTTTATTTAACTTAGACGGTCTTTAAGTGTGGAAAAGGGCACATTAAAAATACCAGCTGTTCCTCCTAGGCTGAGGTTCTCTTGAAGAACACTCGAGAAGCGTGTTAAATGTCTTCTTTTTTCCATTTTTACTTTCTCTATATGCACGATGTACATACTGTATAGAGAAGGTATTGCACTCCACCCAAAAATTCGATACCGAGATTTCGCCGGAAATATATGTTTTAGGGTCCCCAATATCCAATAAAAGCATTTTCACAAAAAGGTCCGTGTGTGTGTGTGTGTGTGTCCGTGTGTCAGTGTGTCCGTGTGTCCGTGTGTCTGTGAACACGATAACTCAAAAACGAAAAGTCGGTAAAATACCAAACTTGGTATTTAAGTTTAGTAACTTCCAGGATGCGACACGAAGATTTTGAGAAAAATCCCCCCACCCCCAACTACCCTTTACATGGAACTTTTTTAAATTTTTTTTTTATTTTCTCAAAAATGGCTCTAACGATTTTGATTAAAATTTCGTATATTAAAGCTATTTACATGAAAAATAAAATGTATATCTTGCATTTTCTGCGAATAGCCTCTGAAGAGTACTTTATTCTGGATGAATTTTGCTAAATTTTGAATAACTGCTAAACCGTAAGAGATGGACAAAAACTTACCACACAAAAAATGTAGAGCACATTAAAACACACAATTTATGCAATACATATTTTTTTTCGTGGAGTTCGTCGTTTTTGAGACATTCCTTATTTTTGGTTTCTTCTATGAAAAACGTATACTTTTCTCAACCAGCTTTTGACTATCACTTTAACCTAAGGTAGTCCCTTATTTCGCTTCTACTTACAACGAAGCAAGTAATAAGACTATTTCTGCTATTTTTTTCTGATTAGCATAAAGTAAATAGAAGTATAAGCTTTTTATGAATAATTTGTTGCAGGGATATAGAGAAAGTAATGTGAATGGTACACATCAGATTTTTTTAGCTGCAGCTTTGTTTTATAAGTTTGAACCATCTGAAATATATAAATCTACAGGATTTTCTCGTAACGTGAAAAAATGAACAATTACAATAAATAACACAGAAAAAATAAGTAAGTATAGTAGCTCCCGGTATAGCCCCAAATACACTGTTTTAAAATTCGCCTTTAAAGCAAAAGGACAAAAGGAAGTCAGCACTGCCCTCTAGCAGGACATGCAGCAACCTCTCTTCTGAAGCACACAAGTTTCCGTTATAATAAACTATACGGCGTACGGTTTTAGAAGGCATATGAGCTAAGCCAATGCTTGCCTACCGTAGCTACAGTGTTGCCAAGTGCTGCGCCAGAGCGAGAAAGAAGGTAAGTAGTATTCGCCGCGGCACAAACTGTCACAACGTAAACTTGCTTCGCAAACGATGTTTCTACCTATCGCACTATAACCTGTCCTTATTTACTGAAAACAATTTATTGTAGAGGAGTCGTCATCCTCCTCCTCCTCCTCTTCCTCGTCCTCACTTAATCCAGAATCAGTTTCCTGCAAATTGATAACTAGTTTTTGCACGGTGTATCTCGAGCTACTTCTTTGTGGAAATCCTCTTCCTAGAGTTTTTCACAGTGAGCCACACGACTAGCCCAGTCTTGTTTTGTCACTCTGTCAAGTGCAGTCAAGACGAAAAGTGGTGTTTTCTTTAGCTACTTGCCCCTTTACCTTAGCCCACATCAATTCTATGGGGTGTGCAATGATAAGGAGGTAAACGAATACTTTTGTGTCCGTTTTTTACTGCAATATGACCAAGCTCGTACTTTTTTCCCAGCGTTTTGTACTGATTAACTTTTTGTAAAAATTCTGATCCAGTTTCAGGAGGGTAGAATGCTATATCATTACATGTCAGCCAGTCCTGAATGTCTTGCTTTTTGAAATTAGTAGAGGGAGGCTTATCTATGATTTTAGAATGGTAGCTTGCGTTATTGATGACGATGATTGACCCCTCTTCTAAAAAAAATCTGATATGTTACACTCATATGACTTTCTCTAGCTGCTCTACAAAACTCGTGCTAAAGATTGTCCTTCTTTGTACACAATGCTAATCAAGATAAATGTTAGCAGAATGTTTTTTACTTGGTTATTTATAAGTAGAAGGGAATAAGGGATGCACTATGCTAAAGTTATTGTCAAATGTTTTAAAAGCTATCGTTATGCGATTGTCATTGCAAATCACTTCTTTGCTTGGCCAGGAGTAGAACAAAAGAAAAACAGACACTTCCTGTGTGAGAAAAGTTTAAGTACTTCACAATTGAAACCAATAACAAGGAATATCTCGAAAACGGTTACCTCCACAACGAAAACATAAAGGACAAAAATTGTGTGTTTTGTCATGAGGTACATTTTCTGTGCAGTACTTTTTTTTCTATCTCTTACGATTTAGCAGTTAAGCAGAATTCAGCAAAATTCATCCAGAATAAAGAGGTCTTCAGAGGCCATTCCCAAAAAATTCGAGATATACATTTTATTCCTGACATAAATAGCTTTAATATACGAGATTTTAATCAAAATCGTTAGAGCAATTTTTAAGAATATCAAAAATTTTGAATTTTTTTCCATGTAAGGGGTAGTTTTTGGTGGGGGGATTTTTTTGAAAATCTTCACATTGTATCCTTGGAAGATACTAAATCTAAATACCAAGTTTGGTATTTAACGGTCTTTTTGTTTTGGGACTATGCTGTCCACAGACACACACACACACAGACAGCCAGACACACACACACACACACACACACACACACACACACACACGGACCTCTTTTTTACACAATGCTTTTTTCGGACTCAGGGGACCCCAAAACATATATTTCCGGTGAAATCTCGGTATCGAATTTTTGGGTGCATTACAATACCTTCTCTATCCCTATGTGCATTGTACATATGGTGCTAGAGAAAGTAAAAATTAACATTTTGTTTATGAACCATTCTGTGTAAGAATCTGCCTTCATTTCAAAATGATAATCAACATTCTTATTCACTGGTCTGGAACAGAAAACCCATGAAATCCTGTTTGTGCAGAATCTGCATGAAAAATTATGTCTATTTCCTTTTCCTACAGGTATCTTGAGTCCACCTCTTCCCGTCGAGTCTTGCTATATGTTTTTCTTGCTATGATTTTGATTTACCCACGTCTCATCAAGATAAAAAATCGTATGTGTACCATTCACATGAATTTCTCCATATCCCTGCAACAAATAATTCTTAAAAAGCTTATACTTCTATTTACTTTATGCTAATCAGAAAAAAAATAGCAGAAACAGTCTTATTACTCGCATCCTTGTAAGTAGAAGCAAAATAAGGGACAACCGTAGGTTAAAGTGATAGTCAAAAGCTGGTTGCTATGTCAATGAAGTTCCTTTGTTTATATGGATAGGAGTTGACAAGTTCCAGTATGAGAAAAGTATACGTTTTTCATAGCAGAAACCAAAAATAAGGAATGTCACAAAAACGACGAACTCCACGAAAAAAATGTATGTAACATAAATTGTGTGTTTTAATGTGCTCTACAGTTTTTGTGGAGTAAATTTTTGTCCATCTCTTACGGTTTAGATGTTATTCAAAATTTAGTAAAATTCATCCAGAATAAACTACTCTTCAGAGGCTATTCCCAGAAAATGCAAGATATACATTTCATTTGTCAGGTAAATATGTTTAATATCCGAAATTTTAATCAAAATCGAGAGAGCCATTTTTGAGAAAATCAAAAATTTCGAAAAAAGTTCCATGTAAAGGGTAGTTGGGGGTGGGGGGAGTTTTCTCAAAATCTTCGTGTCGCATCCCTGGAAGATACTAAACTTAAATACCAAGTTTGGTATTTTAGCGACTTTTCGTTTTTGAGTTATCGTGTTCACAGACACACGGACACACACACACACACACTTACACACACACACACACGGACCTTTTTGTGAAAATGCTTTTTTTGGATATTGGGGACCCTAAAACATATATTTCCGGTGAAATCTCAGTATCGAATTTTTGGTGGAGTGCAATACTTTCTCTATACACTATGTACATAGTGCATATGGAGAAAGTAAAAATGGGGCGAGTATCTCCACACTCCTTAAGGATGTGCATAGTTCTTAAAAATTGTATTTTCGCAGCAATGTTATCGCCTCTTTCTAGCAAGAATTGACGCCCATCGTTAGTTTTTCTGTATCTGAAGCCCAAACTTTTCAGTATTAATCCCATTGAAGTAGAGGAACCCTATAATCTACTTTTCCCTCATAATATGAACCAGTATTTTAATAGTGGGGGTATTCACCATTGTCATGCATTTCACACATAGTGCGGCGAAGTACGTCTTTTTCAAAATCATCTAAATTGGAAACACTTTTTTGCTTTCTGGTCTGCTTTCCTGGGGATTTAAACCAAGGTTCGCAAATTTCTGTATTAGATGTTTTACCCTGTTTCACAACGCGCGACATGGCATGCACACTAACGTCGCACGCCTTAGCCGCGAGTTTCTGGCTTTGTGAAAAGTGTATTTGATCACGCACTTTCTCAGATGACAATTCCTTAAAGAAAGGGTACACTTTTAAAATACCTTTTCTGGCCTGGGAGTACAGTAGTTTGCCCTTAGTGCCTGCAGCGCTGGTACCAGGCTGTTAACACTTCACTAAACACAGCAGTAAAAATAAACGCTTCATGCTTATTGGCAGTTACACAAAACACTTAGTTTGCCTTAAGCAGTGGTCACTAAGCGAACTCAAACGAACACGCGCACGCTTCCGCACTGCAGTAAACCGTGTTCAATTAATCTATAAAGGAAGCACTGCAGTTTAGATTCTCACTCCGTAAATGCCTCGTTGACTACTGCTTAATGAAAGGAAATAACACAAGGGCAAGATTAGAGTTGGCACATACCGTAAACAAAAACGCGAGAGTAAGCGATGTTTATTCATAGAACGGTAACTCGAGAAGTATACAACGTAGAAACATTGTCTTTGGATAGGCTGCTTCAAAATTATCCTAGGCACATTATAATATCAACTTTCCAGTAGTCATTTTGGGTGCATGAAAGAGAGGCAGCTCTGTTACCTACGCTTGTGCCGTGGGCGCCCAAACTAGGCAACACTGCATGTCTATGATAGGCCAGTCATCCTAGGCGAACCCCTCCTAGTATCGCCCCATATGCCTTCTAATACCGAACGTCGTTTAGCATTAGTTTACGCTCTATCCCTTGTTTATCTTTGCTGAAAATGCACAGTGTTCGTTTACCTTGAAATGCTTTTCTTCTTACAGTCCAAAAATTGAGCAGTAACCACTAAATTATGCTGGAGTTGCTTCAACACTAACTCATATTAATATGGCAAGCACAAGACAAGATGTTGACTGCGCACAATACATGCGCAGTTACAAAAGTTGTTGTTTTGAGCGGAATAGCCCCATGAGCGAAACAGGGTTCATGAATCCTATAAGTTTTTGCAGGCGCTATAATCCAGGTGCCAAATTTGTGCCATGGTTGAACAAGCGGTGTAGCTTAAGTTATAAGGGTCTGAAAATAAAAAGGACAGTTTTTAAAATTGTAAAGTAATACATAATTAAAAATAAGGACATGTGGTTTCCGAAAGCCTATTTTAATATATACAAATCTATTCAAATATCGATGATTCGCCTCTGATTTTTGCCAAATTCTACTGTATAATTGCGCAATATTTTTAACATATGATTTAAGCAGTACAAATTTTGCAATAAAAGGTTTGAAAATACGATAAGGGTATCCATTGGAGTAGTGTAACAAACGTCTTCAAAACATTGACTTCAAAATTGACTACGCACGCCACTGAGCGCCAACGCTCCAGTCGAAGACTGACTCACGACTCCTAACTTGGATACTCCTTGCTCCTCTTCCTTTTATAGCAGTACATGGCCTTACAGAACTTTCTAGAAGCTAGTGGAAAAGTCGAAGATTCTCGCGTGTGCCAAGGCTTCCAACTGCGTCGCTTGCTATGTTTACCACATTCCAAGGCCTAGAGCTTGCCGCCTCAATTACTAAAGCGAAAGTGAAAACGGGCACAAATGCCTCTGTTCACACTACTCCCTCTTCAGGGCTGGTACTACCGGCCAGTAACATTATAGCAGCCTAGACGATCCAAGTTTACTAACAGCTTCATCCCTCGGAGTAGCTTCTGGATGTGGCAAATGTCATCTTTATCCCCTTCACCACAAGGTCACCTTGTCACGTTTATTGAAGCCTGGGAGCGTTCCTTCGTCCGAATAGGATGATATAGATGTCAGATCACCTTGGTTGTTCGACTGCCAGGCGCTGGGCAACCTCATGTTTGTCATGAAGTCTATCTACGAGATGCTTCACGTATTCGACTGCTGGCTATTCTGTCCCAGGAGGACTCCCATATATTAGTTCTGCCAAAGACGAAACTGGCTGCTGTGAACCCGGTTGAGTCGTGGTTTCAGAACGGAGAACCAGGAAGAAAAGTGCAGCTTGGCATCCCAGTCTCTGATACTACCTGACCATTGGCCAGAATCTTCCTTAATTGTTTTTCTAAAGTCTTGATATACCGCTAAACCATGGCATCTTTAGGTGAATAAAGAGGAGTGTGCGCGTCTTGTGCACTCCGAGGGGCTCCAGCATTTCCCTGATTTTCTCTGAAATTGGCGCCCTGATTACTGCTTAGCTCCATTGGGACTCCATAGCGACAAAACAGTTCTACGTGGCAGTTCGAGACGGTTTTCGTTTTTCATTTAGAGATGGCATACACCCCCGTCCATTTGGTCAAGAAATCCATGGCGACAAAAGCTATTTACTACCCCATCTGACGGCGGGAATGGCCCAGCTATGTCAATGGCTATGCGTTAGAAGAGGTCCGCGTTACACTATTGTATGGGACCCCGGGTCCTGGTCTGTAGGCCGCAACTTGTCACAGCACGTGGTATTGGCGCCACTATCTCTCAGCGTTTGCCCGTGGTCTCAGAGAGCAGCACCATTGTCAAAGCTTGTCAATGGCTAGGTTGAGCCCCAAGTAACCTCCGAAGGTCCCAATATTTGTTTCCCCAGGACTTCCGCAACGTTACTCCAAGGCAACATCACCTTCTGGTCTTGGTCTTTCAATCGGGTGTTTCCCACACAGCATCCTTGATCTTCAATGGCCCCATTGGACACAGAACTGCTCCTGGATGCAATGTCCTTCAGTTTGGTCTTGTCCCTGCCTCCACTTCTCTCAGGAGCATCCCCAAGAGGGCGTCCGCCACTTGCTCCCTACTCAGCTTTTCGGTAGCCTCCAGCTGCAAGCACCTCTGAAATAATACGGACAACGCAGGTAAGTTCCTAATCTACAGCTTTGGCGCATTTGTCGCACTCCTCTGCACAGGGTCGTCTACACATGGCATCTGCACTGTTGTGGCTCTTACCTTTCCGATGCTTTGATGTGAAGTTGTAATATTGGACCCTCTCTAACGGAATTCCTGGATCTCCAGGTTATTGACGTTCAACTGCCAGGCGAGGGTGGAGCGATCAGCCCACAGATGGAATAGTTGACCACACAGGTATCTGTGGAAGTGCTCCATCGCCTTGACTGCTACAATGAGCTCTCCCTGGGTAACGCAATAATTCTTTTCTGTTTAGAGAGCATTTTTCTATAGTAGCAATTACCCGCTCCTGTCTTTTCTGGACCTGTGACAGAAAGCCACCAATGACGGTGTCGTTGGCATTGTTGCCTACAGTTAAATCACCTCCAGATTGTGCAAATCGTAAAATAGGAGCAATGCAGACTGCTGACTTAAAAGCCTGGAACGCACCCTCTGCCTCATCTAACCACATGTAAAGGTTGTACTCTTCCGTCGGATGAATGAAGTGCTTTGCGGTGTTAGAAAAACCTCTGAAGAAACGGTGGTAATACTTGCTTAGGCATAGGAAGCTTCGCAGCTCGGGCGAGGCCAATCTTTAACTTTCCGAGCTTTCTCTGGCCCAGTAGCCAATCCAGATTGTGAAACCATGTAGCTCCAGTAGCTCACCTAATGTAGAATACTTTGTGCTTCTTCGCGTTCAGCTTCAAGTTAGCTGTCTGCAGTCTTTGCAGTAACATGCTCTTCGAAGCTTCTGCCACCCAACAATGTATCATCTAGGTAGAGCAGGCAATCCTTGAAGCACTGGAAGGAGTTTGGCTCGTAGAAGAGGTCATAGAATATTAATGTAAATTGCTAAATCCCTTGGGTAGTCGAGAATGCAGTCTCCTCCTGTCTCTGGAATATAGGATTACTTGACAATATCCCAATTTCAAGTTCTAAGTCGCGAAACACTGGGCACCAGCATGTGTGTCCTGGGTGTCGTCAATCCGTGGTACGAGAAATCAGTCCTTTTCCTCCCTGTATTCCACCCAGAAGCGTAGTTCATATTTCTTCTTCTTCAACAATACTACAGAGGAGCATCAAGGGCTGTCGAACTCTTCAACGATTCTCCCAAATTTCATGTCCTCCAGCAAGTCATATGACTCTGCTTGCTTCGTCAGGGGAACATGTATTACTGTTTACCGGATAGGTCGGGTATCTCCAGTGTCGATCGTATGCAGTACTCGGCCAATGCCACTGTAATCGCCGTTCCCTTCGCTGAAGATAAAATGGTTTGGTTGACTAGACACGGATTTTCTGCAGTTGTGAATAAGTTAGATGCTCGGCCGCCCTCTTAAGCACTTCTTTCAGCCGAGAGGTCCGGCAATGGTGCAGCTGGTTCGTACTATCCTAACCCCGTGCCGGCCTGTCTGTCCTGATCGGTATTCATTGGATATTTTCTCCCAGAAAGGCAACAAATAATCCGTTCATTGGTGTCTTCCGGCCCAATACCAGATTCCTTGACTGTTGGCTCTCTACTACGCCTTCTCCGCCACATCTCTCTTCATGGCCAGAACTTCAGGATCACCCTGTGTTTCCCCGGGTGCTCATAGGGGTTCTGGATCAATAACTCTTCTCGGCTGGTCGCAAAATCTTCCTGCCAACATCGGCGGTCGCCTCGTGGCTCTTGGTGTGCCAATATCGCATCCTAAGCGATCAACACCTACAGGCTCAAGTGCTTCGTCCCGATATCAACTTCTGCAGGACCTCCTTTTTCACTGGCAAGGTACAGCGTCACTAGTTGATAGAACCTCCTGTATTACAATCACGACTGCACCTTATCTACTAGTATCCACCGCAAATTCCCTTGTATCCAGCCGTATGCGATAGGGCTGTCATTAACTCTTTTTCCTTGGGACATACCTTAGAGAGGGGTGTTGAAGATGGGCCCGACGTACCCCTAGCCACGTCGGTCCTTTTCGTTTTTCGCCTGCTCATCATCTTTGTGTGGAACTCATTCACAGGTAGCCTGGCTTGCCACACCCCCAGTACACACTACTTGAGGGTCATCCTCGTCGTCTCTAGGTTGCTTCCCTCCCTGTCATAGCGAATATTTCTTGTCATTGAGATTAACGCAGCTATGGTCTTGACTGCCTTCTACGTGCTTCTGATAACGCCTCGTGGTTTGTCTTATAGTTGGCAAGCATATGGCGCTGTGGTATCTTGGCACCACACACCACGTTGTTGAAGGAGGAGGCGGCTTTCTGGAACACGTAACTAGATTGTAAGTTCACCAGTGCTTTTTTTTTTTCACCTGCTGTTCGATCTAGCTTCTACATCGCCCCTTCTGGCTGCTGCAGCCGCGACTTAAGCTAACTGCGGTAGGCTGCAGCAGACAATGGTTCCCGAGGCGGTTCTTGAGGTCCTCAAAATATATCCGGTTATTGCTGACGTTGGGGTGACATTCAGTGTACACGTTTCGCGTTCTGTCGACCCGACTTTTAGGTACTTCAATCTGCCTTTGAGCACCTTTTCTAACATGGCGTTCAGCTCCTTGGTGCTGCCGTCGACACTTCCGTCCAGGACATTTAAGCATGCCTTGAGGTCCCTTAGGGCATTAACGGGTTGGTCAAGTTCCTTAATTCTTCCGCTAAGCTTCTTTCACGTCATACCAACCAGTTGTTTATCGATTTGGCTAGAAAGTTTACCGGATCTCCATTGCCGACTCCATTTTCTCTTCCATCTTCTCTATACCGTATTCCATCTTATCCACTGCGGTTTCCATTCCAATTTTCATTTTCTCATCTATTTTTTCCATTCTGGATTACATTTTCTTCATGGCAGCCAACAATCTTTTCATCATCTCCTCCATCATAGTGTAAAATCTCACTCCCGACATCAGGGAAACAAATATCTTTGTTAACTTTAAAATTGGTTGCAAATATATTTTTAATTCACTGCTCGACAACAATTACTTCGATGCATAGACGTTGACTCCTCCCTTAACTTGCACCTCTACCTTAGAGATGTGCATGGCGTCACAGAAGTTTCTAGAAGCTGTTAAAAAGGTCGAAAATTCAGGCATTCCAAGACTTCCGGTTATCGGTGCATCACTTCCTGTTTTTAACGTGTTTCAGGGCCTCCAACCTTGCTGGCTCTTACACCAAGGGGAACGCAGAATAGCAGCACACGGCACATTCACAGTATAATATAGCTTATAGTTTTCCTGTGGCCATATAGTATAAGTCTACAAAGTTTCATCTACATAGAGCAAAGAATATTGAGTTGGATGTTGGGTAGTCGGCTTACCCTCCCCGTATGTCGGACTCACACTTACTAAAACTTAAAAACGGAAGCCTATGGGGGGGACACAGAATGAAGATTCTGGAACAAGTGGTCGGCCCGTCGCCAGGCATGAGCATAAGGAAATGGATGATATGAAATGAAATCGACAGTGATGATAGGAAAGGTGATGAAGGAGTAACTGTTGGAATGAGAGGCGGGGGAAACTGGAGAACCCGGAGAAAATCCGCACAGACGCCGCTTCTCTCAGCACAAACCCCATATGCGGACTCTAGGCATCGAGCCTGGGCCCCAAGTTGTATGGAACGGGTTAAATATATAAATTGAATGTATATTATTGCTTAACATTTTCCTTAGTTATCAACTTCAAATGTACTCGGTTTTGTCAAACATTGTAAGAAAAATGACCTATTTATTCACAAACCTACAGTGAAATATGATAAACTCCATTAAAACAATTTATTTTTAAAACATTTTACGCTAACTCATTTAACCCTTTGGAGTCGAAGCTAATTACGATAAGGTGCCAAAATGATAACATGTTCAGGAAAACGGGATTCATCTTCTGGCATGAATGAAAAACAAAAGTCTAATGTGCCATTCACTTTTATCTTTATCTAGCTATTCCACATACAATGTATTCTCACAAAAGATGATTCTTTTATAAGCATTATGCTGATTGAGGTAGCATTAGCAGAATTGGGCTTCTTGTTTGCAGAAGAAAAATAAGGGAATACATTAGCCTAAAGTGATACTCAAATCTTTTAACATCTGGTCACTATGTGAAACAATTGAGGCTTGGTTCGCTTTGCATGGAACATATCAGGAAAACGAATGTTTAAAAATGAAACCAATAACAAGAAATATATCGGAAACGGTCAGTTCTACCAAAAAAACATATATGGCATAATTTATGTGTTTTAACGAGATCTATAGTTCTGTGTAGTTAGATTTGGTCCATCTCTTTCGCTTAACCATTATGCACATTAATGCAAATCTCATTTAGAAGTTATTGGGAATAATTTCTGAAGACTGTTCCCAGAAACTTCAAAATAAACAGTTTATTTGTAATATAAATATCTTTAATATATGTTATTTTGATCAAAACCGTTAGAACTATTTTTCAGAAGAACATTTTCAAGAATGTTTCCACATAAAGTATAGTTTATGGAGGTGTCGCGTCCTTGGAAGATACTAAACATAAATACCAAGTTTGTTATTTAAGGGAATATTTGTTTTTGAGCTATGCAGCCCATTACACACACACTCACACGTACCTTTTTCTAAAAATGTTCCTGACTCAGAACATCTCAACAGATATATTTTCACTGAAATCTCGACATCGAATTTGTGGGTGGAATGTAATATATTTTCTAGCGGATTTGTAATTGTATGTACATACGTGCTAGATAAAGTAAAAAAAAAACCCTAAACTTCCCAAATTTCAATAAGCGGTATGTAGTTTGAGATCATCTAAATGAATAGGCATTTTAATGCTAAAATAATTGTTAAAATTGGCTGGTTGGATTTTGAGATTACCCAACACACGTACAAAGAGAATTTCTTGTCGCGTCTTTTCTGAATATTACAATAAAAAAATTCTGATGTGTTGCATTCACATAATTGTTGTATATCCCTGTAACATTTTATTGTTAGAAAACTTATTCTCTTATTTACTCCAAACTAAACGAGATACACATTAGCAGAAATTGTTTATTGCTTGCTTTCTTGTAAGTAGAAGGGGAATAAGGGAATAAACCCTGCTAAAGCGATTATCAAATCTTTTAGGACCTGCCCAGTGGCTGAAATGCGTTTCCTTTCATCGCCAGGAGTTGAAAAATTCCCGAATGTGAAAAGTTTCATTATTTTAAAACTGAAACCAATAACAAGAAATATCTCAAAAATGGGCAACCTCACGAAAAAAAAAAAAATGTATGTTATAAGATATGTGTTTTAACAAGATGTACATTTTTTGTGCTGTCTTTACGCTTTACGAGTTATCCAAACTTAATTGTTCCATTCATCGGAAGTACATAATTATCCCATGTGTGAAGTAATATACTATGAGTGTGGTATTTTCAGTTAACAATAATAATAACGAATTTTATTGTTCATTGGCAGTCACCACCACCATGACTTAAGATACTATAGAAGCGTTGTTTACGTAACAACCCTGGCAACGCCACAACCATAATATAACCAATATTACGCGAACTGACTTAAGATCGTCGATGGGTGTATGCATTCAACGCACTGGTTGTTAAATTATAAAAATAAGCTTTTGATATTGAGTGTTTATTACTTTCTCTACGCGTACTCTGCACTAGTGTTTAGAGAAGGTAGTGTAATGCACCCAAAATTCGATACCGAGATTTCACCGGAAATCCATGTTTTCAGATCCCCTGAATAAAAAAAAATTGGAAACATGTCTCCGTGTGTGTGTCTGTGGGCAGCATAGCTCAAAAACGAAACAAACCGTTGAATACCAAACTTGGTATTTAAGTTCAGTATCTTCCAAGGATGCGACACGAAGATTTTCAAGAAAATCCCTCCACCCCCAACTTCCCTTTACATGGAACTTTTTTCGAAAATTTTGATTTTCTTAAAATAGCTCTAATGATTTTGATTAAAATATAGTATATTAAAGATATTTACCTGACAAATAAGGTGCATATCTTCACTTTTCTGGGAATAGCATCTGAAGAGCACTTTATTCTGGATGAATTTTACGGAGTTTTGCATAACTGCTAAGCCGTAAGAGATGAACAAAAGCTTACCACACAAAAATGTAGAGCACGTTAAAGCACACAATTTATGTAATATACATTTTTTTCGTGGGGTTGGTGGTTTTATAGATGTTCCTTGTTTTTGGCTTCAGCTTTGAAAAACTCAGGAATTTGTCAACTCATGTCCATACAAACAAAGGAACTTCAGTCACATAGCAACCAGCTTTTGACTGTTACTTTAACCTATTGTACTCCCTTATTTCGCTTCTACTTACAAGGTATATCTGCTAATATTTTCCGAATTAGCATGAAGCAAATGGAAGCTTAAGCTTTTTAACAATAATTTGTTGCACAGATGTAGAGAAAGTCATGTGAATGGAACACCTCAGATATTTTTTCTCTGATCTTCTAAAAACGATTGTTTCTCGAAATATCACACATTAAAGATCCAATAGATTTTCATGTTATTTACAGATATCTCTCAATCCATCATTTTCAGAAATTAATTCCTCACATGTTAAAAATTCTGGTTCAGGATTTACAAGCGACATAATTATGCCTCGTTATTTGCAGCTGTGCTTTGTTTTAGATTTTGACATGCGAGAGTGAAATGTCGGAGTGACAACTGAAAAAGATATTAATGCGTTATGCAGATACATAATAAAAATAAACGGCTGATACAGAAGAATGTAAAATTGCAGAGAAGTATCAGATCGTGCACACATCAGGAGAGAGATAGCCGTTGGCGAGTACCCGCATATTGGTCAATCCCAACCACTTATAAATCAATTACTTATGACTACCCTACGAGAATTGAACGCGCCGAGAGCCCACACGCGCAAAATCTACCAAAACAGCACAAACACTTATAACACTAAATAATAATAATAATAATAATAATAATAATAATAATAATAATGATTGTTGTGCGCTGGGCAACATCTCTGGTACCTCTCACAACAATATGCTTTTTTGCCCGCCTGGGTAATGTGGTGGTAGCGTGTATACCTCATATTTAACAGGTCGTGAGTTCGAATCTCGCTTAGGGTGAGTTAATTTTTTTCGGGGTTTTCCCTTTTCCTGAGAAGACGAATGTCGAGTAACTTTAAGCTCCATTGACCTCGAGATCGTTTGAGCATCATTTCACCAATTTCATTCATTCTTCGTCCGATATGATCAATAAGGTTAAAGGACGCTAAGCTAACAAAAACAACACACTTTTTCATTATAACCCTATCAATTTAATAATAATGCTGCACAACAAACCAGCTCGTCACTAACTGACCGTTGGAAGCCCGGCCTTCCCCTTCCCACAATGTTCAACAATAATTACTTCCACATACACACCCCTCCCAAGCCGCCACTAGTCCCAAACAAGAACAACAATGATGATAATAGTAATAACAATACTGCTGATTAATATGGTTCAAATTAAATATAAAATATCAAGACTTGACTGCACGAACATGACTTATCCGTTTTATCATTTTTACTTTCTCTATACTCGCTATGTACATAGTGTATAGAGAAGGTATTGCACTCCACCAAAAAATTCGATACCGAGATTTCACCGGAAGTATATGTTTTAGGGTCCCCTATATCCAAAAAATGTATTTACAGAAAAAGATCCGTGTGTGTGTGTGTGTGTCTGTGAACACGATAACTCAAAAAATACCAAACTTGATATTTAAGTTTAGTACCTTCCAGGGATGCGACACGAAGATTTTGAGAAAAATCGCCCCACCCCAAACTACCCTTTACATGGAACTTTTTTCTAAAATTTTAATTTTCTCAAAAATGGCTCTAACAATTTTGATTAAAATATCGTATGTTAGAGATATTTACCTGCTAAATAAAATGTAAGTCTTGCATTTTCTGGGAATAGACTCTGAAGACTACTTTATTTTGGATGAATTTTACCAAATGTTGCGTAATTGCTAAACCGTAAGAGATGGACCTACCACATAAAAAATGTAGAGCACATTATATCACACAATTCATGTTGTATAATTTTTTTCTTCGTGGAGTTGACCGTTTTTGAGATATTCCTTGTTATTGGTTTCAGCTTTGAAAAACTTGTAATTTTCTCGTACAGGAGTTTGTCAACTCGTGTCCATACAAACAAAGGAACTTCAGTCACATAGCAACCAGCTTTTGACTATCACTTTAACCTATGGTACTCCCCTAATTCACTTCTACTTACAAGGAAGCAAGTAATAAGACTATTTCTGCTAATTTTTCTCAATTAGCATGAAGTAAATAGAAGCATAAACTTTTTAACAAAAATTTGTTGCAGAGATGTAGAGAGAGTCATGTGAATGGAACACATCAGATTTTTTTATTTTAAAAATTATACTAAGTGCACTAGAGCTCAAAGTTCAAGTGCTCTAAAGCAGCACATAAGTTGTAATGCTTATAATATTACGTACCAGTAGTAAACATTGCTTCCTTGGGTTTATTATGTTAACTATTATGAGATTATTCTGCTCTCTTTGTCACCGTCGCGCTCTCTCTCTGTGCTGATTCGTACATTTTCTTGCTCTGTTTGTATACAGTATTTTCTTATTCTTGTATTTTCAAAACCTGTAAAAATTCCATTATCAGGGTTTATTAGTAGAATTAAGTTATAAACAATACTGCAACACATTAACGCTGTTACCTATAGTTTTGGATATGCGTACTTTCCCCGCCAAATATAACACCTGATGATCTCACTGGAATCAAGAGAACAGGGGGTGTTCAGAAACATTTCGCTATCACTATTGCTTATAAATTAGCAGAAATAGTCTTATTTCTTGCTTCCTTGTAAGTAGAAGTGAATTATATAGGTTAAAGTGATAGTCAAAAGCTGGTTGCTATGTGACTGAAGTTCCTTTGTTTGTATGGACACGAGTTGACAAACTCCTGTACGAGAAAATTACAAGTTTTTCAAAGCTGAAACCAATAACAAGGAATATCTCAAAAACGGTCAACTCCACGAAGAAAAAAATTATACAACATGAATTGTGTGATTTAATGTGCTCTACATTTTTTATGTGGTAGGTCCATCTCTTACGGTTTAGCAATTACGCAACATTTGGTAAAATTCATCCAAAATAAAGTAGTCTTCAGAGTCTATTCCCAGAAAATGCAAGACTTACATTTTATTTATCAGGTAAATATCTTTAATATACAATATTTTAATCAAAATCGTTAGAGCCATTTTTAAGAAAATCAAAATTTTCAAAAAAAGTTCCATGTAAAGGTTAGTTGGGGTGGGGAGATTTTCCTGAAAATCTTCGTGTCACATCCTTGGAAGAAACCAAACCTAAATACTAGGTTTGGTACTCAAGGGTCTTTTCGTTTTTGAGCTATGCTACCCACAGACACACACACACACGCATACACGGACCTTTTTCTGAAAATGCTTTTTTTGGATGCAGGGGGACCCAAAACAGTATTTCCGGTGAAATGTCGGCATCGAATTTTTGAGTGGAAAGCAACACCATATCTCTACACTATGTACATAGTAGAGAAAGTAAAAATTAAAATGCAGAGTCAGTGAGTTTTGAATGGTTGGAATTTTACGCGCCAATTTTCTGGGTTGGCCACATCCTACGATCACGTGTTATGAACGAAATGGTCAGGCAAATAAATTCTTAATTATGGAATGTGGAAACTAATTAAGGATATACAATTCACACGTTTTACTTTATCTTAATGTCATTTTTGAGAAAATGAAACGATGTATAATTTAAGATGTGGAGTTTTTTTTTTTTTTTGTAATAGTGTTTAACGCCCGCTTTTACTGCTCTGGCACCGCAGGTGATGACACTGATGGAGCCCCGGTGGAATGTGATGGCGGGGGAAACCTGAAAACCCGGAGAAAACCCGCCCATACGCCGCTTTGTCCACCACCAATCTCACATGCGGTTGATTGGGATCGAACCCGCGCCGTTTAGGTGAGAGGCGAATGGTCTGACCACGGCGCAGTTATTCATATGCTATATTCACAATGAGATGCAAGCCCAGACGTAACATAGCATAAGCGCAGACGCAAGGAGACACCATTCACAATGAGATGCAAGCCCAGACGTAACATAGTATAAGCGCAAAAGCAAGGAGACACCATTCACAATGCAAAGTTGTTACGGATTTCTAGATCCGCAAGTTATATGCGAATATCTTCCAAGCGCTCCGCAAGTTACAAACTGAATAACATAACCAACAATATCACATAAGAAAATTCACTCAATCTTTTACAAATAAATATGTTATAAAATTACATACTAACAACTGAGGCTCGCGGCAGTGACGTCACAATATTTGCTCATTCAAAGTTATTGGAAATAGCACAAGCATAGAGACTTCAGAAAGTGATAAAGCTACACGTTTAATGAACTAAGAATTATCTCTCTGCGACTCGATTTATGAGAACCAATAAATCTATACACAGATGATAGTTACATCCATTAAATCAAAGAAGGATTCGCAAGGAGACTGTCATGACCTCTTGAGGGAGATTAGTGATGGCGCTGCACGGCCAAATAGAAGAGCATGTATGTACAGCAGGCCCTGCAAAATCTTGCAGTGCGATCGTCTGTTATTGAATTCATAGGCAATGCATAGAGAAAAGAAGCAGAATTCTTCCTCTTTGCATGCAACGCAAGGATAAAGTTTGGAGTTTGCAAACTCTTACGTTGCATTGCATTGCGTTGCGTCTTGCTTGTTTCTATGTGAATGCTTACATTATATAATATGAGTCCAAACTCTTGCGCTTACATTGCGTCTCCGCTTGCATTTCATTGTGAATGTAGCATTACTCTTATGGGTGCAGTTCCGAAGAGCTGGCTGTGCTTATTTAAGGTGAATGCATACTGTTTGTAAGCTAGACAGTTCACGGAATTGAATTACGTTTTGTTTCGCTATTTTTGAGTGATTGTAGCGCATTCCAAAGTTGATACTACTTGAGCATCATTAGAGGTGTCTGCTGACAGTTTACTTTGAATTCTTCACTGAACTGCTGACTCCCTGATTTCCTGCCAATGCTCGGAATTGGTGGACGTAAGTAGAAGTTTCAGCTGACGGTTGATCATTATTGTCAGAGAGCTTTTCACATTCATATGTGATAATAGAAAAGTGTCTACTCTTGAATATTGGTACGCGATATCTACTTTTCTGTTCTAAAAGAAGAACAGAAAGGCAAACTGCTCTCCAGATGAGTGACTCAGGTATATTATGCTGTATTTCGGAAAAGATAATGGAGGCTGATGTTATCTATGCGAATGAGCAACTGTGCAAAAGCAATTCATTGTTGGGTGGTTGTCCTAATTCTGCTTGTGAAATGGTTTCAGAGAAATCTTTTGTGAAGACTTCAGAGAAGGGGTATATTAGTGTTTAATCTTTATATGTTGCGGTAAAGTTATATATCAAAAGATAATGTGACAGTACCGTAGGCGGCTGCTCTTAAGCTCGGTTTGGTGTGCGAGTCGCTGGAAATGCAGCTCGACGACAACCAGATACTTTGAAACGCGAGACGTCTCGATTCTTCTCGAAGCTTCAGCTTCCACAAGCTTTCATACAGTTTTAGCTTTAAAATGAGGGAATCATAGAAATTATATGCAATGCATATATTAACAATTTCGTCTTGCAATAGACGAAATTACTCAAAGTAATCATTTCAAGAGTACGAACTATAGATACCAAAATTGATAAACCTAAAGCCGAGGAGTATGGAGTTGTGAAATAGCAAGTTGTAAATAAAGTTTTGTGTTGATATCCCCGTTTTTATCTAGCTACGCCATATCGTTTGTTACTTTCAGGATGGCTCCCCACACTTCCACACACCTTCTCGAAAGAATTAAATACGGACTGTTAGGTTTTCTATTATGGCGAGCCAGAGGTTCGAAAATAGGTATGAATTGTAATGTGCTAAATTTTTCAGGGATAAAGCCTTTGTTCCATTTATGGACAGGCCTTTAATGGTCAATATTCCCAAAGTGGTCAATATTAGAAATGAGTCATATGTAGACGAAAATACTTCGCTAGAAAATCTATGATGACCTCGATATGTCTTTGTTTTATGAGGCATCTACAGTAGCACGTATTCAGCAGAGTCCTGAAGTTAAAGTACTGAAGCTGGTTACCTCCTCTGACACGAAGCTTCTTTAGTGATAAGCCAGAGGGAATATGAATCTGCTGTACAGAGAAGTTGCTTACCTAAAGGGAAGATGCTGAAAACAACTGAATAGGAGAATGTTATAAAGAGAGTCAGGCCGAAATCTTCTGCAATGAAAACAACGACGCAGACTATTGATACATGGAATAAAGATGGAGGATCGGTGAAATGGGATGGCGGGGCAAATGGGAGAACACCGATAAAAGACGCTTTGTCCACCATATATCCCGCATGCGGTTGCCTGGAAGCGAAATCTGAGAGGCGAGTGGTCTAACCCCTTGGCCACTATGTTCTCAACAAATGTATACTCATGTATAAAAATCTGATGTGTACCATTCACATTACTTTCTCTATATCCCTGCAACAAATTATTCTTAAAAAGCATATACTTCTATTTACTTTATGCTAATCAGAAAAGATTAGCAGAAATAGTCTTATTACTCGCTTCCTTGTAAGTAGAAGCGAAATAAGGGACTACCATAGGTTAAAGTGATAGTCAAAAGCTGGTTGTTATGTTAATGAAGTTCCTTTGTTTGTACTGATAGCAGTTGACAAGTTCCTGTATGAGAAAAGTATACGTTTTTCATAGCAGAAACCAAAAATAAGGAATGTCTCAAAAACGACGAACTCCACGAAAAAAATTATATAACATACATTGTGTGTTTTAATGTGCTCTACAATTTTTGTGTAGTAGGTTTTTGTCCATCTCTTACGGTTTAGCAGTCATTCAAAATTTAGTAAAATTCATCCAGAATAAACCACTCTTCAGATGCTATTCCCAGAAAATTCAAGATATACATTTTATTTGTCAGGTAAATATGTTTAATATCCGAAATTTTAATCAAAATCGTTAGAGCCATTTTTGAGAAAATCAAAGTTTTCGAAAAAAGTTCCATGTAAAGGGTAGTTGAGGGTGGGGGGATTTTTCTAAAACTCTTCATGTCGTATTCCTGGCAGATACTAAACTTAAATACCAAGTTTGGTATTTTACCGACTTTTCGTTTTTGAGTTATCGTGTTCACAGACACACGGACACACACACACACACACACACACGCGGACCTTTTTTGTGAACATGCTTTTTTTGGGTATTGGGGACCCTAAAACATATATTTCCGGTGAAATCTCGGTATCGAATTTTTGGTGGAGTGCAATATCTTCTCTATACACTATGTACATAGTGCGTATAGAGAAAGTAAAAATTGGCTCATATTGGAACGTAGCTAATTTTGCTGGTAGTGACCAAGTAAAAGCTCTACAGTAACGCGTGAGACTTTTCGGATGCTCCAGGATCAATTCTTGTCGAGCGTTAACGGTGACTTAGGATTTCTGTGGTTTTTCTCTGGTAGGTAGGCGAATGTGGTATGTTTCTCACTACCGTATTTCCTTTCTATAATTTCTCTTTCATTCCGTTTCCGTATCATGATTCATATTTTAGATTTCTGTTGTATGGCAGTGCCTCAAAGATGGCGTGTAATCTTGTTCAAAGGAAAGAATATTCCTCCATGGACATTAGAGAGCTGCTTGGATGACAAGCCATTGAGCGCCTTCACTAGACAGCAATAGATCTCCACTGTAAACTGATTTGTGCCTTGAGCATAGTTTGTAGCCAGAACTATGGCCGAACTGCCGAACTACTCGCTAAAGGTTACGTTAACGCAATGATCCGTTGAATTTAGGCATACAAATAAATTATGGTATAAAAATGTAGAAATAATATTTAAAAGAATACTTTTTCCTTCATCCCCATATCACCGACAAAATCTCACATATCTCGTAAATAGTGCAGATATCTGTCGTTCAGTTTAACGACACACCATATAATTAATCGATCTTTCCTCTGCCAAAATATGTTGTATTGCCCTAGCGTTTGATTGCGTACCATTTGTGGCGGAACTCACTCACAGAGGTTCGCAGCCTGCAGCCTTACGGACTGAGAAAAACTAGGCATCAAAGGGCCGTGTTATATATGTTTTGTAGTCAATGTACATGATGGACGTGATTTAATGCGATCAAATTTGAGTTTCACTCATGGATGTTATAAAGGTACTGTGAAAACACATGCCTACATTATATAAAAGGAAAATATACTAAGATATCCCACATTACAGGTCTAATTTTAGAACATAAATATTTGACTTTGTGTTCTTGCTCGACTATTGTTTTCAACAACTAAGTATTCGTATTATTATCGCCTGTAGCTAACTATTGTTTTTATTTGGATTCTTTAAAAATGAGTGCCCAGTTAGCACCCATAAACTATAATTGTAAATAGGGAAGTTAGAGGAAGTTCTTACAAACCGCGAATACACAGTGATACGTTTTATACGAGTTTTATGATGAAAGCCAGACGGAAACAGAAGTAATCTTGATGCTACACAATCTGAACGGCAAGGAAGAATTTGCCGCCTACTCCGAAACGAGTGCTGCGGTATGAAGACCGTAGGCAACATCATGAGGTCCTTTATCGAGATGACAGCAGTAGCGAACAGTTACCTATAGACTTTTCTTCTCTAATTAATGGTGATGCGTGACATGGTCTCTGGTGGAACACCCAGGACTCTACAAATTCAATTTAGTTGCCTCAGTAAACCTTGCATTTGCATATCCCTTCAGTTGCAATGATTTATGTGGCCTGCTCCAAGATTCCGTTTGAGAAACTCGTTGAAGGCGCAAAACTCGTCGTGGTTTATGAGCAGACTGTGCCAGGAAGTGAGTTGGAGAACGCCTTAAGCTGTTCAACTATACATAAACTATAAATGTTTGAATTGTCTGTCGCTCTTTATTTTTATCGGCATATACTTGGTAGTTTCAGAAGCTTTATTTCCTCGAAGATTTGTTGCAAGTGGTAATCGTTTCGCTAATGTGATGCATTATTCTGAATTGCATGAACTTACACATTTACAACAAAGTACACTGGATGCCAAGAGCTACCGTATGCATATATACGAGTACTTGAAACCGATTAGAGCAGCGTTCAAATCTATTTCAACTGAGACTGTACATCAACAGATCCATTGCTTCCATTCTTCTCAACATTATGCTCTGAACTCAAATTGATAAGCGAGTTAACTTCTGTAGCAACCATTTATTTCAACTGTGTCTATTTTTTGATATTGTTTGTGAATCAAATGTCTTCTAAATATTAATTAATCGCAAGCTAACAAAAATAAATGAACTTAGTAGACTGTTCTCTAGAGTAAATTTCCACCACCTAGTAGTTACAGCATCTTCGGACTATGTTTGCTCAAAAAACTTTCTTTTTTCACAGTCTGCAAATGTACTGCCTACTCGATGCAACTGCATAGGGAAAAGGAGAAATAAATCCTGTTCATGGATGATGATTTGGTATGAAAGCAATAACCAACAGTTCAAGATTTTCGTTGCCATTTTCTGCATTAGCTTTAGAAACCACTATAGCGCATCGTTCTTTCATGCCCGATAATTTTCTATTAAAGCAACAACCAAATTTAAAGATTTTTAATATATTTGCTTCAATAACTAGTGAAAATGCAATAATACTTCTTTCATTCATGTACGCTGATTTTTGTATGACAGCAAAAACAAAAGCGCCGCAATTCACGTTTGCAGATAACCCTCGTGCGATAAAAGAATTGAAGCATTCAACGAGGCAATAGGAAGCAAACACCTGTCAGTGATGGGTGAGCATTTATTGCAAGGGATCTTCGTTGTGCTCCTCTTGATATCAGCGAAAATTGTGAGGTAATCGCGCTCATCGAGAGACTTACACCACAGTCCGCGATACAGAACATACGGAAAATGTTGTTCACTATTTTCCACTTCAGTTATTGAGCCTATATTGTGTAGAGAATAAATTAAGCTACCATTAGCTATTTTTGTAACTAAGCATATGATGAGACTAGACCCACTGTAAGGTAAATACAAGCATTAAGCCACCATAACGAAAACCGTACATGAGATCACGCAGTGTTTTACTGTATTATTATTGTTGTTGTTGTCGCAATGTCATCCTCGTATGTGACTTCTCTCATGTTCGCCTTGGATGTGAGTCAACGCAGCTGGGATACTAAGCAACATAGAAGAGTGAGACACAATAGGATCCTTCGGAACGCGAGACTCTTCTCGAACGCGACATCATGATTTTTCTTGATATTCTGTTGTGTAGTGAATTGTACTTGGTCGTGAGTGACTGGAGTGTTAGTGCGTAGTGGTGCACGAGCCATGTAAGACGTGAAGCCGCAAACTGTCTAACGTCGAGTGAATCATTTGCAGTAGTGATCTGTAGACTTAATTGTAACTAAACTTTGAGTCAGTAAGCTTTAAGGATTTGATTGAGACAACAGGGCGCGAAACAACACCTTCACGCGTCAAGCCACCCAAATACGACGGGACGTCAACTTTTGAAGTCTTCCGCCAACAATTCGCCGCCGTCACTACACATAACCGATAGTCAGCAGAATAGGAAGCCGGTACCGCTAATAGCAAGTCTCCAGGGACAGGCGGCAGAAGTACTGAATGCGATCCCGACGTCGGCGAAGTTCAGACAAATCAAGGAGATCCTCAAGGACCACTTGGGGATCCATCGTCGCTGCACACTACCGCAATCAGCTTAAGGTGAGACTGCAATAGTCGGAAAAGAAGATGCAGGAGAGCGCCCTAGCCATCGAAACCCTTGAAAATAAAGCCCTGGTAAATCTGGACACGTATGCCGTCATCACTGTAGAACACGTTGAAGCGGGACCCGCCAAAAGGACTACTTACACCCAGCACCCCAGTGATGGTGTTCATGTGCCCATTGCAGTCGGAGGAGTGGTTTCTGGAAAATAAAAGCCAACGTAATTGCATGACTCAAACCAGTCCAACCTGCAGCAGACGGCAACAAACCGTTGATGCAGAGAAGTTCACACCTGTTGCAGTGCCCCAGAGTCGAACTAACTTTCTGGATGAAGTAGTACGATCCGTAATGGCCATGCGCACAAGATGGCGGTAATCCCGTGCTGTGGACATCTTCTGTGATCCATCTTCGCTGCGTATGACCTTCATCTATCCACTGCTTCCACACACGTATTACTATCTAGTAGCCTAACCTGTACAATTCAAAATGTCACGGTATGTCAAACCCGTTTCCCGGAGACCGATCATTGTGCCCCTTTCGAACTCACTTACATGCCCATATGGCTCCCTTTAAGGTCGACGAGGCATACTGGCACTTACTTTATTGTTTCCACCTTCTTTGACAGCTACACACTGACTATACTTGATGCAACACTGACCTTGTCGGACCGCACCACAAGGCTCTACTGGGCCTACGTGTACCCCATCTCCCTGCAAACCTAATAATTTATTGATGCACGCAATTCTAAACTTCCACCAACTATGGAGTTATTCGGGAAATTCTTTCTTGGAGCTGCAATGTTCACAAATGGCCGCACGACCGCTGCACAGACACAGCAGAGTGAAAGTGTCGCGAAAACTAACAACTTCAGGATACTTCCACGAAGTCCCGATATCAGTATCTGAGGAAATGGGAAGGTTACTGGACAGAGAGTTAAGTCACCGTGGGCAACCAATCACCGGCTCCAAGTTGAATTTACTTCAAATGGAGTAATTAGATTTCTACGGTGTTACATCCAGCTGAAGCAGCTATAATCACACACAGATAAAAATAAAAAATAATAATCTCAATGTGATACTTTAGTGTCTGAAAAAATCAACAAAATTGCCCTGAATACAAGAGAAAATGATCTCGCAAACAAGCTATCAGAAAGCACAAAATTGCAATGAGCAATATATCACAAACAAAAAAAAAAAAAAAAAAAATGAAAAATCCGCAATAAATCCCATCAAGCAGCTCTAAATCACATACACTAATTCAGTATTACTACCAGCGGATAAATTAGCATTAGCATTAATATAGAACAACTATGAGCAGATCAATTATCCAGAAAGTCCCATCTTATATCCCATAAAGTAGCACTAAAGCACCCTAGTAATACACTTTAATTATCAGCAGATAAATTATCGAGAAACACCCATCTTAAATCCCACCTAATCACGCCCCGTTATGTAGTACAACTATCCATAGAAAAATTCTCAAAGAAAACCATACCTAAATCCTCATAAAAACTTATTTAACTTGGTAGATGTAATACATCCATCTCAAAGACTTAAACTTTCTTCATATAACCATGACTTTTATTTAAATTTATTTAAACCAGAAGAATCCAATTAAATTTAAAACTGTAATTTACAAATACAGAAAAACTCATAAATAGGAGAGCACTTTCCTTGTAAAATAATTATTTAACAATCTAATTATACATTCTTTTTATTTCCAATTCTTCTGTGCAAGTGCCTTAATTTCATAACACAGATTCCAACATCCATATTACTAATTCGTAAGAACAATGTAGAATTAAATATCTCAATATGTATATATTTCGCGCGAAATACAGCTTTTCACTTTTCAATAGATATACACACCTTAAGTTCATTACCAACTACGAGCAAAAATAATGTTAATTTTGTGAGTAGAGTGTTTTATTATTAATACCCAAAATGTCAGTGAAACACAATCGTGATGCATTACAAAGATAAAAAGCAGAACCTCTATATCCCCTTTCTTGGCTTATCCCAGGCAAAAAATTGGTTTAATTGGCCAACATTTACAATTGCCAAAAAATATATGAAGCCCATAACATTAGAAAAGACTAATTAACCAAATTAATCCTTGCAATTTGCGAAATTGTACAGACATGTTACATTTTATTTCTATAACGGAACTAAGAAATTCCACCTATTAAAATGTTATTCATACATTGATATAATTACTAAGGAAAATTACTGATGAGTATTTTTAAAATAAGCACGTCAGCCACATAGCTCGGTTACGTTACATTACCCATCAAAACCTATCTAAAATAAATAATAAAACACGCCGAGTCTAGTATCAAATTGCCCAATAAAATGTCATGCTCCAGCTTTATATGTGAATGTTTCAACTGAACCGAGAAGGCAGCCGAGCAACAACTTCTGCATTCCTACCAACACTTCAGTTCTCTTTCATTAAAGAAGGGTAAAGGAAACGTCGCGGAACCAAAACACCAAACTGTTTAAGTTAGATTCCAAGGTAAAGTCTCAGCTTCCCAAAACACAAATGCATCCCGGTCCTATGTCCCGTTGCAACACAGCAAATACTAATATGCTTGTACACCAGCCGAGAACCACTCCTTACCTCTCGGCATTGCCAATCTTCAAAACAAAGGCTCAGAGACAGAACCAAACAGAATGGGGCAAATCCAACACTGGAATAAAGAAGGGAAAAAAGCCTTCTCGAGCAAAGTTCGAGTCGAAACGGTCAAATATTTTCGAAGAGAGACGCGAAAATGAAGCAAGGGATAAAATTATTGCAAATGTGTGTATATATATAAAACAGTATTTATACTTTGTAAGTGTTTAGGTTAATTTATGGTGTGGTAAAAAACACTGCAGGATTTAAACATGTTTGTGCACATTTTATCTTTACATTACAAGTTGAGAAAGTCTGCTAAATGTTACAGATTCTTATTTTAACTTTTTTTGGTACCCTTACGTCCTGTTCATATTGGACGATGAATGAATCAGTGAAATGAAGCTCAAATGTTCTCAGAGTTCATGAGGCTTAACGTTTCTCACTCTTCGCCTTATCAGGATAAGCGAAAACAATTATCCGGCAACTCACCCTAAGCGAAATTCGAACTCGGCAAGAGTGACACGCTGCACCCACACTACCGAAGTAGTCCCTAATTTTTTTTTTTATTTATTTATTTTTTCCCGTTGACTGAGACAAAATAAGCGAACTTAGCTTCCTTTTTTCAGGGCTGTTGCCTTTATTATTAACATTTATTTTGTTTTACTAACGCAACTTTTAAAGTAATGAATATTTAGGAATGACTTTTTTTTTTTTTTTCCTTTTTCCAATACAAACTTCCGGTGCCATCAATTCCTTGTCATTCAAATCATTTCATTTCCAAACCAAGATTATGATTTTTGTCATGATTAGTTTTCCTTTAATTAAATGATTCATTTTTAAAGACAAAAGCAATGCAGCATTATAACTAAATCAGGAACACAGCTGTAATCTGTCTTTAATTCTTATTCTTTTACAGCTTCTGAGTAATATTACGTATTGTGTATTTAACAGCTAAGTTTTGTTTTCTGCGACGTTTTTGTATTCTGCTTTTATTTTCTTTTACGAATAACGTTGTTGTTATTATTAATAGTTAATATTTGACTAATTCTCACAGAGCTTGTTTAATAAATAGTTACAGTGTTACTGCCCCTGGGCACATGGGGGCTATGGTCTTCCGCTTTCAAAATCAAGGAATGCTATTTACATCATTAGAAATGACCTATTGATGATTACGAGTCATTTATGCAAGTCATAGGGTGGGTGTCAGTCCTACGGGAGGTAAGCCATCCATTATTGAGCTTGGACGTAACAACCTTACCAGTCAGGAGGAATTTGTCTACCTTCTAAGCGGAATTAAATAATATTTAGCTAAAACTAAAGGGCTATAACATCACCTCAAGTATTATCTGTGCATCAAGCACAAAATAAAAATTTAGTCCCTCTTCTTTTTACTTTCTCTTTACGTACAATATATAAATAGTGTATAAAGAAGGTATTGTAATGTACCCAAAAATTCTAAACCGAGATTTCACGGAAATACATGTTTTTGGTCCCCCTAAATAAAAAAAAAAATATTTTTAGAAAAATGCCCGTGTGTGTGTGTGTCTGTGGGCAGCATAGCTCATAAACGAAAAGACCGTTAAATACCAAACTTTCGGTATCTTCCAAGGATGCGACGCGAAGATTTTCAAGAAAATACTCCCACCTTAAACTACCCTTTACACGGAACTTTTTTTCGAAAATTTTGATTTTCTAAAAAGTGGCTTTAACGATTTTGATTAAAATATCGTATATTAAAGATGTTTACCTGACAAACAAAATGTATATCTTCAATTTTCTGGGAATAGCCTCTGAGGACTACTTTGTTTTGGATGTATTTTACGGAATGTTGCATAACTGGTAAACCGTAAGAGATAGACAAAAACTTACCACACAAAAAATGAAGAGCACATTAAATATATATATACATATATTGTGGTGTTGATCATTTTTTAGATATTCTTTGTTTTTAGTTTCAGCTTTAGAATACTTACACTTTTCTCATACAGAAATTTGTCAACTCTTGTCCACACAAACAAAGGAACTTCAGTCATATAGCAACCAGCTTTTGACTATCATTTTATCCTATGGTACTCCCTTATTTTGCTTCTACTTACAAGGAAGCAAGTAATAAGACTATTTCTATTAATTGTTTCTCGATTAGCCTGAAGTAAATAGAAGCATAAGCTTTTTAACAATAATTTGTTGCTGTTTTAACTCAATTTAGGCAAGTACTTATCAGTGAGGCTTGAGTACACACACTTACATGATTTATAGGTTCCTTTGGATATGAAAGGCGTTTCAGTTAATCGTTTAACGTGTTTTCACTAAAACGGAAAAGGCACATTAACATTTCGTAATTTCTTGTTTACTTTTCGATAGGAAAATTTGCTTTAGGACGAAAGCGAAATTGGATACTGTTTATGGGCCCTTACTCCGTCTATAAAAACACCTACTTTAAACGTGGTCGAACATCGGGGTTTGTTGAGGAGCGCCCAGGCCGGCCGGCAGAATTTGTTACCGCAAAATCATTGGAAAAGTCCACAATACGATTCTCGCTAATCCCTGAACGAAAGTTACTGAAGTAGCAAAGCTATAGGTCCGTTTATGGGAACAGCAATTTATATTTTGATGATAAGTTGGAGATGAAAGAGTTGTCGATCCCATCAGATTGCTACTAGTTGACGACAAGCGAGTGCGGCTTTCAGCTACGTATGTACGGGTTGTTGCCGTCGAGGAAATCTGGATGAATCACACACTGGAAATCAAGCAATTCTCAAAACAATGGATGCCTCCAATGATTCTGCTCCAAAAGCAAAGACGGTCCCATATGCCGGAAAAATTGTGGTAACGAATATTTATAATGGTATCATTGAGGTCATAGCGATTGGCTGCTTCAAAAAACGGGAAAAAGGATTACTGACCATTACTGCAATAAGTTCAATGAGCCATTGGTCCAATTCAACAAGAAGTTTAAAGAGTCACGGCTGCTTCAAAAAACGGGAAAAATGATTACTGACCATTACTGCAATGAGTTCAATGAGCTATTGGTCCAATTCAACAAGAAGTTTAAAGAGTCACGGCCTCACGACAACGTACCAGCACTTTCATTCGGAGTGTTGAGCGCCAAACTGCACGAATTGCATTTTTAATTCCAAGCTTCTATATTCCCCGACCTGGCTCCCTGCCATTTCTTCTTGTTCCCAAAGATGAAGAACTGGCTAGCGGGAACTAAGATTAGATCAAATGAACTCATCGTCCAGAAAGAGGCGTATTTTGTACAGTTTGATAATTGCTTAAGAATGTTAGGAACGTTGGGAAGAATATACATCCATAAGAAATGACTATTTTGAGAAATAAATAATTTGTTTGGAAGACAATGGCGTCTTCGTTCCTAACACTGTTACTTACTGCGCGTAGCAGCTATGGGAGTAAAAATAATCAAAACTTTTACATTAATGTATTTTCTTTGATATAATGTGTGTATTAAAAATAGCGTTAGGTTAGCGTTCAATAACAGTAACACTATGGGGAGAAGGTTACTCTTCTGCTGTCATCGCTATAAATCAATGTAGTAATTGAATGTCTATGGCAAAATTAATATAATTGCTTCTAAAAAAATGACTTGCGGAGCAAGATGCCTAAATGAACTGGACTAATAATTCAACACATCTTTTAGGACCTTTTAGGACTTATTATTGGAGGATTTAGCAGATCTTTAAAGATAGTAAATTTTGATTAAGTTCTCCATCTAATGTGGTTGTTTTGTTTTTTCTTCTCCGATTTAGATTTCAAATGATACGTTCAGCCATCTAGCTTATATAGCTTACATTTTTGGATGCATGAAGGCAGTAGGTGTAAAACGACTTTCAAATAAAACCGCCTGGTCTCGGATAAATGAAAGTATAACAAAATGCGATCCCTCGAAAGTGCCTCCAATCTCGTTATAACGTTTCTGAACCAGCTGCTTATTCAGGCCTCATGGAATATTTTTAAATCTGTAATTGCGTGATTGTTATAGTATTAAATCTACTCTAGCACGTAAATGCATACAATAAGCGCAGTAGCTCAGAAGGCATGGTCCGTAAAAAATATGTTTAGAAAAACATTCGAGTGTGTATGCGAGTGTCTGTCTGTGTGTGCGCCTGTGGACAGCACAGCTCAAAAACCAATAGACCGTTAAAAACAAACTTGGTATTTATAATTACCTATTTTCCAAGGATGCAAGACGAAGCTTTAAAAAAAATAAATAAATCTCCCCACCACAAACTACACCTTACATAGAAAATTATTTTAACGTTTTTTTTTTCTCAAAAATAGCTTTACGATTTTTATTTAAATACCGTATAAAGATATTTACATCACAAACAAAATACATATTTCGAATTTTCTGGGTATAGCCTCTGTAGACCTCTTTATTCTGGACGAATTTTACAGGATTTTACATATCAGTTAAACCGTAAGCAATAGACAAAGACTCAACACACAAGAAATGTAGATCTCGTTAAAACATAATTTAGGTCATATACGTTTATATTGTAGAGTTGACCATTTTTGAGATAGTCATTGTTATTTGTGTCAGTTTTAAACTACCTAATTTTCTAAAAAGGGACCATGCAAAACGAAACGAACCTCATTTGCTTCACATGGCGACCAGCTTTTGATTATCGGTTTAGCAGAATATATTCCCTTGTGTCCCTTATAATTTTGATGAAGCAAGTAATACGACCAATTCAACTAATGCTAATGTCGCTTAGCATTACACAGATAAAAGAATAAACTTTAGTAAGAATAATTTGTAATTGTAACAACCAGAGAAAGTTATGTGAATGGAACACACAAGATTCTTTATTTTGAATAACAGTTTTGTAAGTTTCCATGACAGACAAAATGTTTTCTTATCAGCATTCACAAAAATGAAAGGAAAATATATCATTATTATATTTCTGATCTTTGTAACCACCTCCAGCAATTCTGATACATTTTCCAGTGATGTAATCATTGTGTACATTACTTGAACACCTTTTCAAACTGCTACCTTCCTTTACTTTCTTTTTGGTCTCGTATTTTTAACATTAAAAGTCAGAAAAATCGTATTCTTCAGCATTATGACGTGAGCATACAGTGAAAGTGACTTCTTAAAGTCAAAGAATTATCAGTTTTCATAATATTGAAGAATTTAATAGGCTAAAGATAATTTTGGTCCGTGAATTCTTGTGGTTAGGAGTTTGAGTCTGGTAGAGATTTTCAATTTTCGTGTCCATACTTTTCTAATGGGAACCGAATCATAGAATGAAATTAAAATTACACTATGCTATGTTACCGCTTAGTTTTAAATTGGAAATAAATCTCACTGAGGTTTCTTGTAGACGCATATATTAGTAAAACTATTAAAATAGATTAGTGCTTCATATTTTTGAAGAATAATGCAGATAGATAATTTCAACTATATTAAATCCGAAACCGATATATTAAGTATCTTTTTGTTGAGTTCCATAAGAATATCTACCATTCTAAATATATCCACAGACTTTAACACAGTAAATTACCATATGCTAACTTCATATTCCAGTTGATGGGTTAACACTGGTTAGTAGTGTGGTAATATTATTATTTATAACTTAAACTCTTTCATTAAAACTATATCAAACTGTTAATATATATTTTTTTCAAAGAAAAGAAGAGTATCTCAAGAAAGCGCATTCAAGCAATCAACATTGGATGGTTGTGCAATACGAATCACGTCTTGATGCATCAGAATTCATTAAAGCTAATGCTTTCCGAGATATATTTGTTAGATTCAATAACTGTAAGCTTGATTTAATTGCTTTTTCACATAAGCCGTGTTTAGGACAGAGTTGGATAGGTAGAGTCAGATTGATAAATTCAATGCAATTGCCGGGATTTGAACCACGGGTCTCACGATCTCTAGCTGGCTGCTCTGCCACTGAGCTACCGTGGCAACATGCCGGCACAGCATTGAATGCCATGGTTCAAATCCCGGCTATGGCATTGAATTTATCAATCTGACTCTACCTATCCAATTGTAAGCTTGTGCAATTTGCTCCTAGGTGGCAAGTTAGCAGTTTATGTGTACCAGCAATATGCTTATCTCGTAGATAAGTTGTTCTGCTCGGTAACATTATAGCTTCTCGATCTGAAGGTAGAGGCAGAAGCTTTGAATCTCAGCAATAGCGACATTTATTTTTATTCCGAGTAGTTCTTGATATTCGACAAAGTCTGGTATGTGTTTAACGTAGATTTTGCTAAAACCCCAGTTCAAAAGTACCTTCCTATTCTTACTTTCTCTGTACGTACTATGTACATAGTTTATAGAGAAGATGTTGCACTCCACCCAAAAATTCGATACCGAGATTTCACCGGAAATATATGTTTTAGAGCATTTCACAAAAAGGTCCGTGTGTGTGTGTGTGTGTGTGTGTGTGTGTGTGTGTGTGTGTGTGTGTGTGTGTGTATGTTTCCTTGTGGCTGTGAACACGATAACTCAAAAACGAAAAACCGGTAAAATACCAATCTTGGTATTTAAGTTTAGTATCTTCCAGGGATGCGACACGAAGATGTTCAGAGAAATCACCCACCCCCAACTACCTTTTACATGGAACTTTTTTTCGAAAATTTTGATTTTCTCAAAAATGATTCCAACGATTTTGATAAAAATATTGTATATGAAGGATATTTACCTAACAAATAAAATGAATATCTTGAATTCTTTGGGAATAGCCTCTGAAGAGTACTTTATTCTGAATGAATTTCGCGGAATTTTGCATATCTGGCAAACCATAAGAGATTGACAAAAGTTTACCGCAAAACATTTAGAGCACGTTAAAACACACAATTTAGGTTATATACATTTTTTCGTGGAAATGATCGTTTTTTAGATATTCCTTGTGTTTAGTTTAGCTTTGAAAAGCTTATATTTTTCTCAAACAGGAATTTGTCAACTCATGTCTATGCAAACAAAGGAACCTCAGTCACATAGCAACCAGCTTTTGACTAATACTTTAGTCTATGCTATTCCCTTATTTCCTTTCTACTTACCAAGAAGCAAGTAATAAGACTATTTCTGCTAATTTTTTTCTAGATTAGTATGAAGTAAATAGAAGCATAAGCTTGTTAACAATCATTTGTTGCAGAGATGTAAGGAAAGTCATGTGAATGGAACACATCAGATTGTTATTCGGTTCAAAGTCCCCGATATGAGCATAGGAAAAAAGGGCTATACAAACGAAACAAATAAAAGAAAGAGCAAACCATTCGATTCTTCTAAATTAGTTGAGCAAACTCAATAACTTACTAACATCACGCATTTTCAACTTTACTGTTGTGTGGTGTTAGCTGACTTCTCATTAGGACATTAATTTGGTCCAAGCTGAGCGTAACGGATGTGTGCAGCGAGATGGATCTAAAAGGCACAGACCTGGTGTATGAAACATAAGCGTTCGTTTTCAATAGAACTGACATTTAAATTCACGCAGGGGCAGCGGATTACCTAAAATACAAAAGGGAAGGGTTAGAAAAAGTGAGTGAGTATGGGATGGAATTAATTAATTGATTGCAGGCAGGTCGTCACCTGTAAGGAAGCAGGCCTAATGCCCCACGTCATCTTCCAGCAGCTGGAACCTGAAAGCTTCATCACGTACAAATTGTAACGTGTTGAAAATGCTGCTGCATAATCTCTGTGTATAGCAACTTGTACACAGCACTACTTCAGTGCTTTTTCGCCTCATTTTGGGAGTTTAGGGTACGTAGCAAAGGGAAGTAACATCTCGGTTTAAAATACAAAAGTATAACTGGAAATATATTCGGGATTAGAAACATATAGTTTTGTTCGAAACTTTTGCCCACAATTATAATATGAAAACTTTGACCTGTCAAAGCGGATGTCCACCAGAGTTGTCAAATACTGGATAACAGAATTTGCAATAAACCCTCTCAAAAAAAACTTCCAGCTTGAATGTTCAACACACTTGCGAACGAAATAGATTTTAATGAAACAGTTCCTAACTATAACCACAAATATAAAACAATCTAAGATAAATGTATTATATCTATGACAATCAGTGTAAGATTTATTTGTCTGTGGATGAAACTGATATAGTGGCCTTCACCAAGAAGAATAGAGCCACGCTGCTCAGGAAGTTCACGGCAGCTGTAAATGTAATTGGACAAAAATATTTGCGAACTTCATTTCCAATATAAAACGCATCTGTTCAAGACACTTTGTGAAAGACTCTCAGCACGGAGACGCTGACCAGGACGCAACAACGTTTGGACAAGGAAGTTATGTAAACTCTGGCTTCTCGCCAAAAAAAAAAAAAAAAAAAAACTTCTATCGATAATCTTGACTTATGCTGTCTCCAATCAACGACTGTCTTAAAATCGATACTACTCTGTTCAAGATTTGCAGTTAAATATTAAGACCTAATTGAAGCTTTCGGCATAAAAATAAAAATTATAATATGATACTGCTGTTCCCAAAAGTATCAACAATTTTACAATCTCGCATATAATATAAAAGTGTGAAACCCTTGAATTATTCATAATTACTAGACATAGGAACTTCCTAAAACTATAGCCAAGACTATAGGAGATACGTGTTATATCAGACTGTACCTGAGTCGTCTACAACTATCCCATCCTACGTAGAGTCAGTTGGTATGAATCACAAGACCCCAAATGGCCTGCTGTCTGCGGCATTCCTCTTCGTTTGTTTTGAATGTCTCTCATCAAACGTCGTAAAGTACGAAGATCTTCAAAACAACGTCAATGCTCATTTGAAATCATTGGCGGCAATTTTTTTGGAAGCGGGTATTGCTAAGCTTGTGCACAGGAACGATAAATGTCTCAATCTTTTCGGTGATTATGCTGAAAAGTAACCATAACTTTTAGTAATAAATAATTGTTTTCTATGAAGGTGTCGATTATTTATAGCCTATCGGAGGATGAGAAAAGAAAAACGGCCCGCGCATTTACAAAGTTATTGATGTTTTACAAAGTGAATGCACTAAAATGTTCTAAAAGGCTACTACGCAGAATTATTTTCAACAACAGTTTAAAACTATTTACAATTAGGGTACCCCTATGAAAGTTATAGCAAAATGAGTGGGAGATATGAAATATCCATATGCAATTAAAATGGAAATGGAAAAAAATTATGAAAATCCCATTTCGACTCCCCTTAAACTGCATTTTTGGATACAGGGGAGGGGGCGAGCACAAAAATACATTTCGGGCAAAATCTCGAAATTGTAATTTTCAAAGGAATGCAATACTTCTACTACTAAGTAGGTGTTATAGAAAGTAAAAAAGAATTAAAAATGTCGATGGACAAAATAAACTTAGAGTTTCAAGACTAACGTCTGAGCTTCCTGCCACCGGCTAAGCAGGCATCCTTTGTGGTCCGGTTTAAAGTGAAAGAGTGTAGAGATTAATGAAAACCCCAGCTTTATAACTTAGAAAGACGAATAAATAAGTTTAAAAACTAAGTCACAGATAGAAACCATAAACTGGTTTTATTGAGGATTGCCCAGTGGCATACAAATCCATCACCAAGAAAACGGAGAATAAATTATTTTAACTTATATCTTTCAACTGAAATACATATTTTTTTTAGTGTATATGTTTGAATTGCAAATAGAATGTGTGTAGCCAAAAGATCAAATTGTAGGGGTTCTGTACATTGCTTAGTTTCCTTCGAATTTGTCAGCCATCCTAACTTATAAATGAGAATGGGAGCATAAGCAAATTTAGCAAGAATTTAACATTATAATTAACACTGTATTGATATGAAACGCCAAATGTTTAAAACCACAGCGTTGTGGCTCTTCGCCGCTAGTCCTCTCTCCTATCTCTTTGTGAAGTATTATAAGGCACATGTGTTTTCTCTGCAACATTCCAATATTTACACAGTTAATATTTTCTTAATATTATAATTAAAACGTATAATTCTTCCGAATAAATCGAGCTTTCTGTGTTTAAATGCTGTAACTGCCAGTGGTTTCCGGGCTTTATACTGAGGTCAAACATAGAAAGTTCACCCGACGTTTCGCCCTGACTTTGCTTACATAAGAGTGTACGGATATGCTGCACGGTAGCTCAGCATTATGGGCACGAGGAGTCAAGATTGACCCGAGTCCCGACCGTGGATTGAATTTTCAAGTTTTTCCAACTTTCCGTCTTAGTATCAACACACTACTTGTGGGAGGGAATAATAATTTTCATACTGAGCTATCATAGAACGTAAGAATTAACTCTGCTCTTGAGCAACACACGTCTTACATGAGGATTTGAAAAAAATCTTTATCTACGACGGTGGTCTGAAAAGTTCTCAGCCTCACCCAGAGATCGCAGCACTACTTGCGTGATTTTTTCCTTACGTTGGTGCACATGCTAATAGACCCTATGTAAAATTTCAAGTCATTCCAGGCAACAGTTGATTGTAGACAGTTATTTGAAGCAGTGGAAGTGTGCATTGCTTTGAAAATGGAGAGATTCGAGTATCGTGCTGTGACAAAATTCTTCGTAAAAGAAGGTTTAACACCTACAGAAATTCATTTGCGGATTATAAATGTGTATGGTGACTCTTCACCTTCAGTTTCCACTGTGAAGAAATCGGAGGCTGATTTTAAACGTAGCCGTGAAAGCGTCCAAAACGATCCACGCGAAGGGCGTTCACCGGAAGTCATTGAAAAAGCGCATGACATGATTTTGGAAGATAGACATTCAAAGGTGGTTAAATTGCTAATGCTCTTGGAATTTCAAAGAAACATACTGCATCAGGAACTAAACATTTTGCGCAAGGCTGGTGCCGCGTATCCTCACTGTGGATAACAACCGTATTCGCACGACACTTTCTGAAAAGTGCATGGCGCATTTTCAGAAGAACAGAAGTGACTTTTCGCGCCCATACGTCACAATGGATGAAACAAGGATCCACACCCGAATCCAAGCAGCAGTCGAGGCAGTGGAAAGAAGCTGGTTCTTCAGCAACAAAGAAGGCGAGGATGGTGCCATCGGCGGGAAAGATCACGGTGTCAGTGTTTTGGGATGTCAAAGGAACTTTGTTGATTGACTCTTTCGAAAAAGGTAAAACCATTACTGGAGAATACTATTCTCAACTTCTAACCAAACTGAATGCAAGCATTCGTGAAAATAGACCCGGGTTAAAAAGAAAACGATTGTATTCCCTCAGGACAATGCACCTGCCCACAAAAGTGTTTTGGCAATGGGGACATTGTAAAATGCTGGAACATCCACCCTATTCCCCAGATTTGGCTCCCTCGTTCTTCCATTTGTTTCCAAAATTGAAGAAATCCTCGCTGGTAGGCGCTTTTCGTCCAATGAAGAAGCAATTGCTGCTGTAAATGGGTACTTTGCAGCATTTCCAGAGGAAACCTACAGCGAGGGGATAATGGCATTGGAACAATGTATTGATATTAGAGGAGATTATGTTGAAAAATAAAACTCTTTGAAAGCATGAATTGTCGTTTTTCACTATCAGGCCGAGAACTTTTCAGACCACCCTAGTAAAAAACAAAAACAGAATAAGAAGCAAAGGAAGCGGAATATGGGTCACGTTCAGAAGAAAGAAACACTGAATCGGATCGAATGTACCCGGAAGAGGATGTTACTTCGAGAAGATAAAAGGTGAAGAGAACACTGGGGTTAACCAATTCCACCCTGTGAACTGTATGGTACGATAAAAGAAAAAGGGTGACAGGAAGGGAACGAGATCACATTCAGAAGTGTGCTGCTGCTGCCATCTGCGTTTCTGCTCTCAAAAGAAATATGCTGGCGCACTATTGCCTATTTTAAAAATACGAATAGATATGTTTATAACTGCTGCAGATGCTTCTGTGCCAGAACACCATCGGAATTTCAGACACCAATCTGCTATTCAAACTTTCGCAAATTGTTTACAAAGTTGAAGGTGCGCATTTCTTTGCACGTCATTTGAAAATATGCAGAAAAATGGAATAAGAAGCAACTGTATAATGTTTCCGGCGGTAAAAGTTCGCAAAAGGTTACATACTTGTCTATAACACATAGACAGCTAAAGACAAAAGAAAGGAGGAAATACTGAATAATCTTACTAAACCCAAGCAGACCTCGAAATCTGTTTGTCGAGTTACAAGTTACTTTGCCTTGTCTCCTTCCACTCCTTCTATGACTTTCTCCTTTTATTTCCGCATGTTTCCCTCTTCCTTCCACAACTCTCCCCACTTTCATCTCCTTCATCCTCTTACACAACTTAAATATCAAGTGATTCTTGTTTGTTAACAAATATTGAAACTTGAATAAAAGCTTTAACAAAAAACTAAATGGGCTGCCTCCATGGATCAGTGGACAGGCTTCCCACACGGCGGTCGCGGGTTCGATTCCCGGCGGGTACGGGGAAGTTTTCTTTAACCGGACATTCCCTATCCCCCATAATCTGGAAGTATGTATTAACAGTAAATTTGTGCGTGTTTGAAGGAAAGAAAGTGATTAAAAACCCGTCGTTAAAGATCCTACAGCCAACAAGTTCTTTCTTTAGTCAAAGTCTACAATATATATTAAAGGGGGGGGCTACATAAACGAAAAAATTAAAAAAAAAAAAAAAAAAAAAAAAAGGTTCTTATGTTTATAACGAAAAATCTGTAAAATATCTTAAATAAGAATCCTATCGAAGATAAATAACACAACTCGTATTAGACTTTATATATAGGTATATAAATAAATATATAGGGATATAAAGAACATTTGGTATAATAAAGCACATGGTTTTATCGTTTTCTTTGCGTACCCTTTCGGAAGCATATATTACGTCTAAGTTAAGTATATAACGTCGTACAGTATTGCAAGTTCCGTAACAAAGGATTGCGTGGGAAAAATACACACACACACACACACACACACACACACACACACACACACACAAACTTACAGACACACGCACAAGCGCGAGCCCGCACGCGCGCACACATGGAACTACAGACACATATAAAACACATACCTATGCTGCTAAAGTCGCTGTGACAATCTTTACTTTCTCTACACGTATTATGTACATAGTGTATAGAGAATATATTGCACTCCACCAAAAAATTCGATACCGAGATTTCACCGGAAATATATGTCTTAGGGTTCCCTGTATCCAAAAAAAGTATTTTTAGAAAAAGGTTCCGTGTGTGTGCGTGTGTATGTGAACAGCATAACTCAAAAACGAAAAGTCGGTAAAATACCAAACTTCGTATTTAAGTTTAGTATCTTCCAGGGATGCGACACGAAGATTTTGGGAAAAAGTCCCCCACCCGAAACTATCCTTTACATGGAACTTTTTTCGAAAACTTTGATTTTCTAAAAAATGGCTCTAACGAATTTGATTAAAATATAGTATATTAAAGATATTTACCAGAAAAATAAAATATATATCTTGAATTTTTTGGGAATAGTCTCTGAAGACTACTTTATTCAAGGTGAATTTTACGGAATTTTATGCATAACTGCTAAACCGTAAGAAATGGACAAAAGCTTACCACACAAAAATGTAGAGCACATTAAAACACACAATTTATGTTGCATGCATTTTTTTCGTGGAGTTGATCGTTTTTGAGATATTCCTTCTTTTTGGTTTCAGCTTTGAAAAACTTAACTTTTCTCATACAGGAATTTGTCAACTCCTGTCCATACAAAGAAAGGAACTTCATTCACATAACAACCAGCTTTCGACTATCACTTTAAGCTATGGTGCTTCCTTTTTTCGCTTCTACTTACAAGGAAGCAAGTAATAAGTCTATTTCTACTAATTTTTTCTCGACTAGCATGAAGTAAATAGAAGGATAAGCTTTTTAATAATAATTTGCTGCATAGATGTAATGAAAGTCATGTGAATGAAACACATCAGATTTTTTAATGTAGTTCTAAACAAAATCGACGCAGCCTCATCCGACTTATTCCTTCTGTCTCGAGCTGAAACTTCTTTGGAATTATCACTCACATCTTCAAAAAACCCAGACAGTCCTTGATTGATAAGGAAGCTGCTTTTTTGTGAATATCGTTGCTTAACAACGATTACTGCAAAACTTACATTTAAGGTTCTCAGTGGTTTAGTTACTCTTTGCTTTCTTTAGTTAGATGCACATTTAATACTATTTTTTTTTTGTCTCTCCTGTTTCTATTAAAATAATTTAGTAAAAAAATAATGATCATAGTAATAAATGTAAGCACTCTTAAACCTTAGCATTTGTTTCAGTAATGAGAATTATAGATTATTCTAAATTAATTACACTGGAGTTGTTTCGTTACTATTATTAATACGATCATCCTCACTACCATTCCTCTACTTAAATGTGCCATTCGCTGTGTTTCACTTATGCATTGGTTTACTGGCTAAATATGATATATTTGGATGCTCGTGTTATGTTTTCCCACTCATTTCATAAGTTTTGCTTTCTCTACCACTTATTTGAGGTACCTGGTGAAAGTAATGGTGTGACCTAGATACTTTACAATGTCATTTTATATTATACAAGATACATGAGTCATACCTCCACAATAATAACAGAAAGAATAATAATAATAAAACATTTTAATAAAAATCTGGCATCTATGTAACAGTCAGTGTGTGTGTTTGTTGCATTTTGAACACATGCATTACTGGCTGGGGAATAGGAAAATAAAGGTACAGCTTCATTTTCTATTTCTTTTCTATCTGTATTATAAAAACTGGTGTTATAATCACATCAATTTCTCTACCCACTGTAATACACTTTCATAACTATTCCGTAAAGTATTCACAAGAAGCTCATTTTATTAGTCGCTGATAAGTGCTTGCTGAATTGTCACTCATTCACATTTCATCGTGACTATAAAATCTTATGGAGGCCGCTGAAAGTTGACTGGACTTGTTCTAAACACTCGTTGTTCGGCGTGCTGAAAAACAAAGAAAGAGCGTTTGTCATTTCAAATGCTTGTAGCATGGCAGGATGTACAATCCCAATCAAGAGCAGATAGTATCTCGAATCTGCTAAAAATACAAAAAGTTGTATCCTGTAAGTGTGTAATCAAAACATCTCTGTATTTTTTTCTCTAGTAAGCTATTTCCATCCATCCATCCATCCATCCATCCATCCTTCATCCACTAAAATTCGGACCTGTTTCTAAAAATCTTTTTTTGGACTCAGGGGGTCCTAAAACATGTATTTCCGGTGAAATCTCGACATCGAATTTTTGGTTGGATACAATACTTCTCTATCCACTATGTGTATTGTACATACGGGCCAGAGAAAGTAAAATTCATAGCGTTCTGTTCTCATGACTTTCTCAAACTTTTGTTACAAAAGATTATGCCTTTTTACTTTCTCGAGCCCGTATGTATAATGTACATAGGGATAGAGAAGTATTGTATTACACCCAAAAATTGAATGTCGAGATTTCACCGGAAACACATTTTAGGACCCGCTGAGTCAAAAAAAAAGGTTTAGAAACAGGTGTGTGTGAGTGAGTGTGTGTGTGTGTGTGTGTGTGTGTGTGTGTGTGTGTGTGTGTGTGTGTGTGTGTGTGTGGACAGCATAGCTCAAAAATGATAAGACGGTTGAATACCAAACTTTGTATTTAGGTTTGGTATCTTCCAAGGATACGACACGAAAATGTTCAAGAAAATCCCCCCACCCCTAACTACCCTTTACATGGAAACATTTTCAAAACTTTTGTTTTTCTTAAAAGTGGATGAAACGATTTCAATTAAAATATCACACATTAAAGCAATTTCTATCACAAATAAAATGTATATCTTGAATTTTCTGGGAATAACTTCTAAAACCTGTTTATTCTGGATGAATTTTACTTAATTTAGAATAACTAGTAAACCGTAAGAGACAGAAAAAAACTTACTAAACAAAAAATGTAGATCTCGTTAAAATTTACAAGTTATGTCATACACATTATTTTCATGGAACTTACCGTTTCAGAGTTATTCCTTGTTGTTAGTTTCAGTTGTGAAGTACTTATACTTTTCACAGACGGGAATGTTCGTTTTTCTTTTGTTCTACACCTGGCCAAGCAAAGAGGCGATTTGCAATGACAATCACTTAACGACAGCTTTTAAAACATTTGACTATCTCTTTAGCCTAGTGCATTCCCTTAGTTCCAGCCTACTTATCAGGAACAAAATTCTGCTAATGTTTATCTCGATTGCGTGGTGTTGAAAGAACTATCTTTTGTAAGATGTTTGTTTGTAGAATAGCTAGAGAAAGTCATGTGAGTGTAACACATCAGATTTTTCTATATCGTGGTAATCGAGATAGACATTAGTAAAAACATTTTGATGTGTTCCATTCACATGACTTTCTCTACATCTCTGTAACCAATTATTGTCAAAAAGCTTATGCTTCTATTTACTTCATGCTAATAGAGAAAAACTTAACAAGCAGAAATAATCTTATTACTTGCTTCCTTGTGTGTAGAAGCGAAATAAGAGAGTAACATAGGTTAAAGTGATAGTCAAAAGCTGGTTGATATGTTACTGAAGTTCCTTTGTTTGTATGGACAGGAATTGACAAATTCCTGTATGAGAAAAATACAAGTTTTTCAAAGCTGAAATCAAAAACAAGAAATATCTAAAAAAAAATCAACTCCACGAAAAAAATATATCTAACATAAATTGTGTGTTTTAATGTGCTCTACGTTTTTTGTGAATAAGTTTTTGTCCATCTCTTACGGTTTAGCAGTTATGCAAAATTCCGTAAAACTGATCCAGAAGAGTCTTGAGAGGCTATTCTCAGAAAATTCAAGATATACGTTTTATTTGTCAGGTAAATATGTTTAATATACGATAATCACATCTTTAGAGCCATTTTTAAGAAAATCAATGTTTTTGAAAAAAGTTCCATTTAAAGGGTAGTTGGGGGAATTTTCTTGAAAATCTTCGGAGCGCATCCTTGGAAGGTACCAAATTTAAATACCAAGTTCAACAGTCATTTTGTTTTTGAGCTATGCTGTCCAGAGACACAGACACACACGGACCTTTTTCCAAAAATGCTAATAGTGGTATTAAGTCCTTCTAAGTAGAAGAGAAATAAGATAATACACTAGCCCCAAGCGGCAGTCAAATGTTTTAAAAAGCCGGTCGCTATGCAATGATATTGACATTCGTCACTTTGCACAGCCAGGAAGCAAATGAATCATCAGTTGCCGTTTGCGAAAGTTTAAGCATTTTAAAATTTACACTAATAACAGGAAATATCTTCAAAATTGTAACACAAAAGACTGTATATGACAATGTGAGTGCATTAACGAGATCTTCTTCTCTAGCTGGTATATATAATCTACATAGTGATAGAGAAGCTATTGCATTCCACCCAAAAGTTAGATACCTAATTTTCACCGTAAATAAATGTTTTTAAGTACCCTGAGTCCGAAAAAATATTTAGAAGAAGGCCCTGTGTGTCTCTGTGGGTGCGGTGTGGACAGATAGCTCAAAAAGAAAATACTGTTAAATACTAAACTTGGTATTTACCTTTGGTATCTTCCAAGGATGCGACACGGCGATTTTCAAGAGAATCCCCCCACCGCAAACTACCCCTTACTTGAAAATTCTTTTGGAATGTTTGTTTTTCAAGTAATAATTTAATTTCTGCTGACGTTTATCTTGATTAACATGCAGATAAAAAAATTAACTTTTGTAAGGAACATTTTTTATGTAACAGCTAAAGAAAGTCGTGTGAATGCAACACATGAGATTTTAAAAAAAGGTTCGTGTGTGCGTGTGTCTATCTTTGTGTGTGTTTGTGGACAGCATAGCTCAAAAACGTAAAGTCGGTTAAATACCAAACTTGGTATTTAAGTTCAGTATCTTCCAAGGATGCGACACGGAGATTAGCAAGAAAATTCATCAACCCACAACTACCCTTTACATGTAACATTTTTTGCTAATTTTGGTTTTCTCAAATACGGCTCAAACAATGTTGATTAAAATACCGTACATTAAATGTTCACTTCACAAATAAGTTGCATATTTTGATTTTTCTGGAAATAATCTCCGAAGAGCATTTAATTCTGATTGAGTTTTGCAGAATTTTGCATCATGGTTAAACCGTAAGAGATAGACAAAAACTTACTAACAAAAGATGTAGATCTATTTAAAACACAAAATTTAGGGTATATTCGTTTTTCTTGTAGAGTTTGCCGTTTTCTAGATATTCGTTGATATTGCCTTCAATCGTAAACTAACTTTACCCAAACGGGTCCATCCAAAGGAAAACCGGACCTCAATTGTTTCACATAGCGACCAATTTTTAAAAGAGTTTGGTATCGCTTTAGATTGATGTATCCCATTCTACTTATAAGGAAGCAAGTAATAAGACCAATTCCGCTAATATTTATCTAGATTAGCATTATGTAGATAAAAGAATAATCTTTTGTAAAAACAATGTGTTTGTGCAACAGCTAATGGAAGTTATGAAATGGAATGCATCAGAGCTTTTGTGAGCAAATTTCTGTCTATCTTTTACACAAAAGTCATTCAGAATAAAGAGGTCTTCAGGGGCTATTCCCAGAAAATTCAAGATATACATTCCATTTGTCATAAAAATTCATTAAACCAATGGTATTTTAATTATAATCGGCAGTACCGTTTTTGAGAAAATCAAAATTTTCGGAAAATGTTTCACATAAAGGGAGTCAGGGTAGATGTATTTTCTTGAAGATCTTCCTTTCGTATCCTTAAAAGATGCTAAATTTAAATACGAAGTTTGATATTAACGGACTTTCATTTTTATTTTCTCTACACGTACTATGTACATAGTGTATAGAGAAGGTATTGTATTCCACACAAAATTCGATACCGAGATTTCATTAGAAACAGACGTTTTAGGGGCCCTAATATTCAGAACAAGCTCTTTCATAAAAGGTCCGTGTGTGTGTGTGTGTGTGTGTGTCCATGTGACTGTGAACACGATAACTCTAAAACGAAAATTTGGTAAAATACCAAACTTTGTATTTAACTTTAGTGTCTTCCAGAGATGCGACATGAACATTTTGAGAAAACTCTCCCACCCCAAACTACCCTTTACAGGAAAAAACTTCGAAATGTTTTACTTTCTCAAAACTGGTTCAAACGATTTTGATTAAAATGCCATATATTAAAGATATTTATATGCCAAATTAAATGTATATGTTGAGTTTTCGGGGGAATATCCTCTAAAGACCTCTTTATTCCGGTTGAATTTTGTTGGATTTTGCATAACTAGTAAACCTTAAGAGATAGACAAAACTTACTACACAAAAAATGTAAATCTCGTTAAAACACACAATTTATGTCATATACTTCTTTTTTGTAGAACTGACCATTTTTGACATATTGCTTGTTATTTGTTTCAGTAAAACTTTTCACATACGGGAATTTCTGAACTTCTGCAATGCATAGAAACGGATTTCATCCAAAAGGCAGCCAACGCTTAATGTCGTTTTAGCCTTGTGCATTTCCTTATTTCCTTTCTGCTTAGAAGAAAGCATTTCTGCTAATATTTATCTCGATTAGATTGAAGTAGATAGAAGCTTAAGGTTTTTAATAACAATATGTAACAGAGATGTAGAGAAAGTAATGTGAATGGAACACATTAGATTTTTGAGCTATGCACTTCACAGATACACAAACGCGCGCGCGCACACATACACACATTACACAGACACACACACACACACACACAAACCTAATCTGAAAATGCTCTTTTTGGGTTCAGAGGACCTCAATATACTGTTCTGAAATATCGATAGCAAATACAATAGTCTTTAACATCCTTCGTAGTAGAGAAACTAGAAAGTGGCGTATCATGTTAGTTAATCAAAGTAATTTTGAATGGTGAAAATGCTAGTAAAATCATTTTACAGCAATATTGTAAGTGGCATAACACTTCGTAAAATATTAATTTAAAAGAGCTAATTCAGCATGCAGTGTTGCCAACATTAGTGGATGCAATGAATCACGTTAATGACCGCGTCAGTTAGGTAAACATCTCCACTAAAACAGTAAGGGTATAGTCTGGATGGAGCCAAGAAAATATCATAGAGCACCACAACGGGATGGGGGGGTAATGCCAGCAGGCTGCCAGCAGCATCTGCAAATCACTGTCTACGTAACAGCACCTGCACGCCACGGGCCCCAACACAGGCACGCGCCTCCCCCTCAGTCGATCCTTATTGAACAGCTGTCATCTCCCATACCAGTTTCTTCCTTCCAACTATGTCCAAATATATTTTACTTATCTTCTTTCTCCTCTCCTCACTCTCCTCTTTCCTCTCTCCCTCGTTTACTCGCACTTAATACTGCATTAAAATGCTTTGTTTCCGGTCAATGTCATCTTTCTGTATCGAAATAAAGGAATTCCTTGCATTGACTTCTTATGAACGCTTTCTTGATATTTTTCATGTTCCAATAGTTTATTTATAAACTAAACTTAAGTTATACCCCGATATTTGGTTTTATATGATAGTAACTTCTTTATGAAAGCTTTATTAATCTTGTTTCATGTTTATTTAAAAAGTAAACGTAAGTTATACCCTGATATGTGGTTTATTATGACAGTAAGTCCTTCTACAGTTTAACATTTTTTTTAAATATCGTTTCACTAGCTTGTGTTTTACACTGACCTCTTTGCAAAATCATCTACAGACTTTCTTGCGCAGATCGGCAATAGCATTGTTTTGCATTGCTTAGTTCTTTAAATATATTTTCTCAAAATTACATTTGATTTGTGCAGGGTTTGGAATATCTTGTGGTTTATGTTCTTATTTTATCGTAGTAACATTGCAACCTAATTACTTAGAGTGACATATTTGTTGATTATCAATACAATTTTTATTACAGAGATGTTCACAAGTTGTGGGCATTTTTAAAAGTATTTTCTTTTTGAGTGAAATTAAAGAGCGTCATGATAAACAGCTATAGTCACGTGTTCAAATCTGAATAAGTGCAGGCATTTTATTTTATTTTCACTGATTCATAAGTTCACATTAATAGGGTTTAAGTGGTAAACCAATTCCTCCTACTAATAAAATAATATTCTCAAACAAAGAATGAAAAATTCAAAGAACAATTCCAATCAATGCTTGAGCAAAAATCTTTGGGTGTCTGTCTTACGGATTCTATGTTCAATGGACGGTTTATTTGCATTATCAGAAGTAAGATTATTCAATGAAGTTTATTTTATGTAATTACTAACAGGATCTGTTCAATGTTTTGCTAATATTTAAGCTACAACTGCAATATCCTGCATATAATAAATATTACACTGATTAATAATAGTAATAGTTGCTGCTTCATAATATATCTGAACAGCTTTTGTGTACACCCAACGTCAATAATCAAGAGCATAAGCTATGGTAAGAGCATAAGCTATGGTAAGAGCATAAGCTATGGTAAGAGCATAAGAATGCTTCTTATCAAATTTGGCCGACATTAGAACCCATCAGCATTAGTTCTTAACAATTTGACTAAATTATAATCAAAACCTAGTGGTTAATAAAGTATTAGTTTTACCTCACCTAGTAAGTCACTCTGTGTGAGTTTATAAATCGAAGGTTTTGCAGCTGTATATTGGCTTTTATTTCTAAATTACCTATAACTATAGAATATTATGAAAATAAAAAATAAATCGACTAAATAAGAGTCGAGATAAATCAATTGCAGTATCATATTCTACATAGGTATACTCTTGGCAAATAAGAATGAGAAATATACTTATTATAGTGCAAAATGTAAAGCAAACTTTTATGTGTTTGCTGATATTCATTATAAAACAAATAAAAAAAACGAAATAGAAACATGTTAAAACAAACAAAAAGTATTCTTACAAAAGCTCAGTATGTTATCTGCTTCTTGTTAATCGAAATATCCGGGTGCGATCCCAAGCAACCGCAACTGGGATTGCTAGCGGCGGGTATTCTCCGGGTGCGATCCCAAGCAACCGCATCTGGGATTGCTAGCGGCGGGTATTCTCCGGGTGCGATCCCAAGCAACCGCATCTGGGATTGCTAGCGGCGGGTATTCTCCGGGTGCGATCCCAAGCAACCGCATCTGGGATTGCTAGCGGCGGGTATTCTCCGGTTTCCCTAGCCTTTACATTCCATGCGTGCTCCATTTTCATTCCATCCGGTCATCGCCTGCGGGGCCATAGTAGTAAAACTGGGCATTAAGCACTATTAAAATTGAGATAAACTGTATTTCCATTTACAAATTTCGTTGTAGGTATAGGAAGGAGTAAATCAAAGCGACTTGTGTGACTATGAAATTGTGTGACCATGAGAGAAAATGAATGTCTTACCTTACCCTGAAAAAATAACTTTCCATTTTAAAAGTAAATGTAATAATACAGAACTTTTCAGCCGTGGTCAAAAGCACAAAAAACAAACGTTATTTGAATAAATTGTATGTTTGAGTAATATATACGTTCTTTAGCAATATCTGATCCAAATTATACGCTTTACCAACTATAAAAGGTATATTTAAAATGAAGAGGTCTCCACAGCTTCTCTTCAGCAAATTAAAGATACATTTGATTTGGCACGAAAATATTTTAAACAAGTGGTACTTCAATGAAACATTCTTAGAACTATTTTGGTGAAAATAAACTGAGATCTTTTATATAAATGGTAATTCTAGTAGGTATATTTTCTTGAAAATCTATGTGCTGCACCCCTGGAATATGCTTATCTAAAATACCAAATTTGACACACTTGTTCCAAAAATGAGTTTTTTGGGATACGGTGAGCCTCAAACTTGAGTTTCTTATGAAGCTCTTTAGAGGAAACTATAACAAAGGAGATAGAAGAGATATTAAAAGGGCCTTGTATTACAATAGTTGCAATAGACATCTTAAAAAGGCTGATGCCACAATAATGACAACAACAAATTGTTTGTTTTAAAGGTATCTCATTTTCCGGTTATTAATTTTTAGTGTATGTCTTTACCATTATTAGTAATACTTAAAACTGCAAGGTGTACAATTCATTTCTGATGTAAATATCTTAAATGTAAGATTAGTTTATTCAAAAATTTCAGAAGGTTGTTAAGAAGATCTAAAATGAGATTTCTATGAAAGGATAATTTGGCGGTGGAATTTTCTTCAATATTTTCGTGTCATACCTTTAAAAGGTGCTGCAATTAAACACCTAAGTAATAAATTATTCATTATTCGATATTTTCAAGTATTCTCTTTACAGATAAATACAACACAGAGAGAGTGAGAGAGAGAGAGAGAGAGAGAGACAGAATAATAACATTTTGTAGAGTCATAGGAATGCAACACAAGAGGTTGTTTTTGTAATGAGTTGTTTCTCGTGATGTGGCACAGTTTGGAATCTCAACGCAAGCATTTAACTATCGTTTAAAGAATACTGTCTTTGCACCTTTGAGCTGTACAATGAAACCATTCCTGAAAACGAGTTTTACAATTAATAGACGTTGAGCAAAGGTCAAGAATAACTTCTTGAACATAAACACAGTTATTAAGCAAAGTAATCACATCATTTTTACTTTCTCAAGCCCCATAGGTACAGTGTACATAGGGATAGAGAAGGTATTGTAATGCACCCAAAAATTCGATACCGAGATTTCACCGGAAATATATGTTTTGGGGTCCCTGAAAGAAAGCATTTTTAAAAAAAGGTCCTTGTGTGTGTGTCTGTCTGTGTGTGTGTGTGTGTGTCTCTATGGTCAGCATAGCCCCAAAACAAAACGACCGTTAAATAACAAACTTAGTATTTAGGTTTAGTACCTTCCAAGGATGCGACACAAAGATTTAAAAAAAAAAAAAAAATCTCCCCACCACAAACTACCCTTTACATGGAAAACATTTCGAAAATTTTGATTTTTATAAAAATGGATCTAACGACTTTGATTAAAATCCCGTATATTAAAACTATTTATGTCCGAAAAATAAAATGTATATCTCGAATTTTTTGGCAATAGCCCCTGAAGAGCTCTTTTTTCTGGATGAATTTTACCGAATTTTTCTTAACTGCTAAACCGTAGGAGATAGAAAAAAGCTCACTTCACAAAGAATGTACATCACGACAAAACACACAATTTATGTCCTTTACGTTTTTGTTGTGGAGGTAACCATTTCTGAGATATTCCTTGTTATTGGTTTCAACTGTGAAGTACTTAAGCTTTTCTCAGACAGGAAGTGTCCGTTTTTATTTTGTTCTACTCCTGGCCAAGCAAAGAAGTGATTTGCAATGACAATCGCATAACGATAGCTTTTAAAGCATTTGACAATCATTTTAGCAGAGCACATTCCTTATTCCCTTCTACTTATAAGAAACTAAGTAATATTTATCTCGATTAGCATTATGTACAAAGAAGAATAATCTTTTGTAGGAGGTTTGTAGAGCAGCTAGAGAAAGCCATGTGAGTGTAACACATCAGATTTTTATGTTGGGAATGAACATAAATTCAACATTGTGCGACATTTCTGACACAAAATGGAATATTTGAATTTTTGGCGTAGGTTATAACCTAGAAAACTCTCATATTTTGTTGTCACCTTACGGCTATAGATAGATACTTTATTTCACTGCTGTCAATGTAATAATACAATGAGTTAAATAAACAATAATGTGAATAATACACTCTTAAAATGCCAATGACACAGTATACTAATACATACATAATTGTAACAACAGTAATAATAACGCAATATTTTTATTTACTATCCTGACTATAAATCACATATGAGTATAAATCACATATGACTATATAGGTACATATTTCAGTTATTGTTATTATTATTATTTTATCTTTCTCCAAATATCGTAACATGTAGTGGATTTAAAAATGGCACAGTGTGTGTGAAAGGACACCGCCGCGCAGGTTAAAGTGCGGTAAACACTTGGTGTCTCAGGTAAAGACAGGTGCAAAGCGAAGAGAAGTTTAGCCATGCAGTAAAAATCAAGAAAGTGCAAAGGGGATCTTTTCTGTTGCAAAGCATGTGCTCGGGGCATTGTTGGCGAGGACCCCGTGGGCCTGCAAGAGCACAATGACGACGTGAAGGGTGCTGCTGCAAGTTGCTGAGCCTGCCCCGCAGGTAGTACAAGCCGCAACTTGTTCCAGGTATCCACTTTTTCTTTGTCTGTGCTTCTTACAGCCTCAATATAACATTACTTTATTTCTCACACTCAAATTACTAATCGTATTCGACCTACAAAATATTCTGCATTTCGCATTGTTCTCAGAAGGGTTTTAACATTGAGATATCCATAAAGACAAATGTGGACAAGCAAATACAAAGAGAAGCTCTGGAAATAAATGGAATAATGGCAAATAATGCAGCTTAAACGCACATACCTGAAATTCAGAGTTTCAACGGACTATGGGGCTTCAATATGTTCAAATATGCAATTAGCAGTCAGTTTTCTTTCTTTCTTTCATTCTTTGTTTGTTTGTTTCTTTCTTTCGGCTGTTTTTTCTCCTGTTCATAAAATTAATACTTTTCTTTCAAGTATTTTATTTAACAGTTTTTGTTTCTCTAAGTTTATTTCTCAGTTTTATAAAATCAACTTGAAGGAACAGGATTCAAAGAAGTTTATTAGACATCGTTAGCCATAATCATTATAACAATATAACGAAAATGACTGCGTGTAAATCATTATTTGGTGTGGGAGTTGTGTAAAATTCTTCGCTAACATCCTGAAATCTGGTATTAGTTGGGCAGTGCTTTTATGCACATATATATCCACTCAAAAACACACATGCTTGCGCACACGGACGTAACAGATTTTTGTAAAACTTTTGTTTAAATTATTAATTAGGGATCTTTCGAATTTAGGGAGAAGATGTAGAAAAAGAAAGGTATAATATCATGAATTTTGTGTTATAAAATTTTGATGTGTTTACAATAATTTATCTACCCGCTATGATATACTTTCATATTTGTTTCGCAAATTATTCATAAAAATCGTTTATTACTCACTTTATGATAAGTACTGAAGAGATTAATTTTAATTCACATTTTTCTAGAAGCATAAAAGTAAGCTTGATATAGTAGGCGAAACTTGTTTAGAACCATATTAAAAACTCTGATGTGTACCATTCACATGACTTTCTCTATATCCCTGCAACAAATTATTCTTAAACAGCTTACACTTCTATTTATTTTATGCTAATCAGAAAAAATGAGCAGAAATAGTCTTATTACTTGCTTCCTTGTAAGTAGAAACGAAATAAGGGAAAATGATAGTCAAAAGCTGGTTTCTATGTCAATGAAGTTCCTTTGTTTATATGGATAGGAGTTGACAAGTTCCTGTATGAGAAAAGTATAAGTTTTTCATAGCAGAAACCAAAAATAAGGAATGTCTCAAAAACGACGAACTCACGAAAACATGTATATAACATAAATTGTGTGTTTTGACGTACTCTACATTTTTTGTGTAGTAAGTTTTTGTCCAACTCTTTCGGTTTAGCAGTTATTCAAAATTCAGTAAAATTCATCCAGAATAAACTACTCTTCAGAGGCTATTCCCAGAAAATTCAAGATATACCTTTTATTTGTCAGGTAAATATTTTTAATATATAAAATTTTAATCAAAATCGTTAGAACCATTTTTGAGAAAATTAAAATTTTCGAAAAATGTTACATGTAAAGGGTAGTTGGGGTGGTGGGATTTTTCTCAAAATCTTCGTGTCGCATCCCTGGAAAATACTAAACTTAAATACCAAGTTTGGTATTTTACCGACTTTTCGTTTTTGAGTTATCGTGTTTACAGACACACGGACACACTGACACACGGACACACGGACACATACACGGACCTTTTTTTGAAAATGCTTTTTTTTTGGATATTGGGGCCCCAAAACATATATTTCCGGTGAAATCTCGGTTACGAATTTTTGGGTGGAGTGCAATATCTTCTCTATACACTATGTACATAGTACGTGTAGAGAAAGTAAAAATCTGATGTGTTCCATTCAATGACCTTCTCTACATCCCTGCAACAAATTATTGTTAAATGGTTCTATTTATTTCATGGTAATTGAGAAAAAATTACTCGAAATGGTCCTATTACTTGCTTCCTTGTAAGTAGGGGCGAAATAAGGGAATAACATAGGTGAAAGTATAAGAAAAATTTAAGTTTTCTTTAAAGCTGAAACAGAAAACAAGAAATATCTCAAAAAGGATCAACTCCACGAAAAAAGTATTGGTGGTGGTGGTAGTGGTGGTGGTAGTGGTGGTGGTGGTAGTGGTGGTGGTAGTGGTGGTGGTAGTAGTAGTGGTGGTGATAGTGTAATGGTAGTGGTAGTGGTGGAAGTGGTAGTGCTGGTGATAGTGTAATGGTAGTGGTAGTGGTGATGGTAGTGGTAGTGGTGGTGATAGTGTAACGGTAGTGGTAGTGGTGGTGATAGTGTAATGGTAGTGGTAGTGGTGGTAGTGGTAGTGGTGGTGATAGTGTAATGGTAGTGGTAGTGGTGGTAGTGGTAGTGGTAGTGGTAGTGATAGTGTAATGGTAGTGGTAGTGGTGGTAGTGGTAGTGGTACTGGTGGTGATAGTGTAATGGTAGTGGTGGTAGTGGTAGTGGTGGTGATAGTGTAATGGTAGTGGTAGTAGTGGTAGTGGTAGTGGTAATGATAGTGTAGTTGTGGTGGTAGTGTAATGGTAGTGGTAGTGGTGGTGATAGTGGTAGTGGTAGTGTAATGGTAGTGGTAGTGGTAGTGGTGGTGATAGTGTAATGGTAGTGTAGTTGTGGTGATAGTGTAATGGTAGTGGTAGTGGTGGTGATAGTGTAATGGTAGTGTAGTTGTGGTGGTGATAGTGTAATGGTAGTGTAGTTGTGGTGGTGATAGTGTAATGGTAGTGTAGTTGTGGTGGTGATAGTGTAATGGTAGTGGTAACGGTGGTGATAGTGTAATGGTAGTGGTAACGGTGGTGATAGTGTAATGGTAGTGGTAGTGGTGGTGATAGTGTAATGGTAGTGGTAATGGTGGTGATAGTGTAACGGTAGTGGTAACGGTGGTGATAGTGTAATGGTAGTGGTAACGGTTGTGATAGTGTAATGGTAGTGGTAACGGTGGTGATAGTGTAATGGTAGTGGTAGTGGTGGTGATAGTGGTAGTGGTAACGGTGGTGATAGTGTAATGGTAGTGGTAACGGTGGTGATAGTGTAATGGTAGTGGTAACGGTGGTGATAGTGTAATGGTAGTGGTAACGGTGGTGATAGTGTAATGGTAGTGGTAACGGTGGTGATAGTGTAATGGTAGTGGTAACGGTGGTGATAGTGTAATGGTAGTGGTAGTGGTGGTGATAGTGTAATGGTAGTGGTAACGGTGGTGATAGTGTAATGGTAGTGGTAACGGTGGTGATAGTGTAATGGTAGTGGTAGTGGTGGTGATAGTGGTAGTGGTAACGGTGGTGATAGTGTAATGGTAGTGGTAGTGGTGGTGATAGTGGTAGTGGTAACGGTGGTGATAGTGTAATGGTAGTGGTAGTGGTGGTGATAGTGGTAGTGGTAACGGTGGTGATAGTGTAATGGTAGTGGTAGTGGTGGTGATAGTGGTAGTGGTAACGGTGGTGATAGTGTAATGGTAGTGGTAACGGTGGTGATAGTGTAATGGTAGTGGTAGTGGTGGTGATAGTGGTAGTGGTAGTGGTAACGGTGGTGATAGTGTAATGGTAGTGGTAACGGTGGTGATAGTGTAATGGTAGTGGTAACGGTGGTGATAGTGTAATGGTAGTGGTAACGGTGGTGATAGTGTAATGGTAGTGGTAACGGTGGTGATAGTGTAATGGTAGTGGTAGTGGTGGTGATAGCGGTAGTGGTAGTGGTAACGGTGGTGATAGTGTAATGGTAGTGGTAACGGTGGTGATAGTGTAATGGTAGTGGTAACGGTGGTGATAGTGTAATGGTAGTGGTAACGGTGGTGATAGTGTAATGGTAGTGGTAACGGTGGTGATAGTGTAATGTTAGTGGTAACGGTGGTGATAGTGTAATGGTAGTGGTAACGGTGGTGATAGTGGTAGTGGTAACGGTGGTGATAGTGTAATGGTAGTGGTAGTGGTGGTGATAGTGGTAGTGGTAACGGTGGTGATAGTGTAATGGTAGTGTAGTTGTGGTGATAGTGTAATGGTAGTGGTAGTGGTGGTGATAGCGTAATGGTAGTGTAGTTGTGGTGATAGTGTAATGGTAGTGGTAGTGGTGGTGATAGTGGTAGTGGTGGTGATAGTGGTAGTGGTAACGGTGGTGATAGTGTAATGGTAGTGGTACACACTCAGTTCTAGACTCCGGGTAAGATAGGGAAGAATCTGGAAAACTCCCCTATCCCTACCCCGGACAGCTCTACCGCCTGAACAACCAAGATCGCAGGCCGTGACTCTTATTTTCTTTGCCAAATCGGAGGAAAAAATAACCAAACGTCTACACCCAAGAGCATGAGCTGTAAATTGGTTCAACCTTGGCAATATTATGTGTGCCATACGAGAATGATACTGAGAGGTAGCAGTAAAAGCGAACCTGCCGAAGAAATCAATTGAAGTAAATGTATCATAAACGGCTTGAACGGAATGAATAGCGTTTACTTACATATATTGTTCTATTCTGCAGAATAATACGGTCGTGTGAGTCTTGCCTCTGTTACCGAAGTGGCGCTTTCGTATGTCGATTTGTCCTCTGCCAAAACATTTGGTTTGTAGTTTTATGTTTTCGTTAAAATATTTCGTTAACGAGGTCACTTTGTTGATTAAACTCTTCTGTACGACACCAATTAATTTTTAAGTTCTCTACACGTATTCTACACGTGTAAAAGGAAGGTATTGCACTTCACCCAAAAATTCGATAGGTACCGAGATTTTACCGGAAATATATGTTTTAGGGTCTCCTGTATCCAAGAAAAGCACTTTCAGAAAAAGGTCCGTGTATGTGTGTGTGTCCGTGTGTTCGTGTGTCTGTGAACACGATAACTCAAAAACGAAAAGCCGTTAAAATACCAAACTTGGTATTTAAGTTTAGTATCTTACAGGGATGCGACACGAAGATTTTGAGAAATATCCCCCAATTTTGTTTAAAATATCGTAAATTAAAGATAATTTCCTCACAAATAGAATGTATATCTTGAACTTTCTGGGAATAGCCTCTGAAGTCTACTTTATTCTGGATGTATTTTACGGAATTATGCACAACTGCTAAACTGGAGGATATGGACAAAAGCTTACCATACAAAAATATGTAGAGCGCATTAAAACAAACTATTTAAGTTATATGTATTTTTTCGTGGAGTTGATTGTTTTTAAGACATTCCTTGTTTTTGATTTCAGCTTTGAAAAACACTTTTCTCATACAGGAATTTGTCAACTCCTTTCCATACAAACAAAGGAACTTCAGTAACATAGCAACCGGCTTTTGACTATCACTTTAATCTATGGTACTCCCTTATTTTGCTTCTACTAACAAGGAAGCAAGTAATAAGACTATTTCTGCTAAATTTTCTTCTAGATTAGATGAAGTAAATAGAATACTTTGTTGCAGAGATGTAGAGAAAGTCATGTGAATGGAACACACCTATTAATTTTTATCCGAGTATTGCCGTTTCTGAGGTTACCTTTGAGTTTGTTTTTGCCCGTATACGAGTATATGTAGTTGCAAAGAAAGTTTCCAGCGTCAGTGAATGACTACAAGGCTCCTTTTCTCGTGTTTTAAGCTACGAGATAAATACTAATACAGCCACTTTCAAATAATAATCTTAAGTTTTAATCGTGACAAAATCTTTCATGAGATAACGTCACTTTCAAAGGTGTGCAAATTTTGATTTCTCATTTCCTGGAGTCCTTTTTTTACAACAATAACGTATATGAATATTTAAAACTGATCATTACACAATACTCAAATCAATATGTTGGCTTGATAACCTTCTTTCCTTTAATATCCAATGAGAATATTGCAAAGTAACTCAAACTTTTCTGTCACTGACGCTACCTATCCCGGAAGTCGTAACTCTTTTCATCTATGTAAAAAACATGAATATTTGTTTATCCTTATTATACCATTACATGCTCTCGTGAAGAAACAAATTTCTAGTTATGCATTTGCCCTTAATTCTATTTACAATGCAACTTAGGAAAAATATTGTTAATTACAGTTATTTTACTTTTATGGCATTTTAATAATTGTGATACTGCCTCCGTGGTCGAGTGGTCAGCGAGCTGACTTCTCACCCTGAGGTCCCGGATTCGATTTCCGGCTGGTGCGGGGAATTTTTCTTTAGTCAGATTTATTCCCTATCCTCCACAGAGTCTGGAAGTATATATATGTGTGTGTGTGTGTGTGTGTTTGAGAAAAAGAACATTATTTAAACCAAACGTTAAAGAGCCTACAGACAACGAGTTGTTTCAAGTACAAAGCTCCCGATATGACCTTAGATGTTAAAGGGGTCTATATAAATGAAACAATAAAAAAAAATAATAATTGTGAGATAAAACATATATCTTTATGTTTCATAACATCTCGCAAACAACTGTACTAAAATACAGTTCTATTTTTTGTTTTAATTTTCTTGGTTCTCATTACATCCATATTTCCTAGACTGCACATAGAGATTGATAACAATTTGCCAATATTATTGTAATATAATACACATTATAAATAAAGTAATACCTGTTTTTTATATATAATATACTTAAAGCACGTAAGGATAAATCAATGGAAGCATTTTTTTGAATGGTGGTTTTACTCGTATTATTTCAGGAGATGTGGTCATTCTATTTTAATTCTATCATTCATTCACCATATAAATAATAAATATATACTTTATATTCACTTTTACTGGTTTTTCAAGGCGACAAACCGATTTATCATAAATTGGTCATATTTGATCTATTTAAATGTAATGGCTTCATTTATCACGGAAGTTCTAACATACTGCTATAGGAGACCCAATTATACTTTGTGTTTGGCCATTAATAAAAGGTTTGAATGCAAGGCGAAAAAAAAATGAGATTCAGTTCTGATTTTCATTTTGTTACTTAAAATATATTTTCTACGAGAGTCTAATTATAACTACAAGGAAACCACATTAAACTGTAATTGTTTAGTTATTTAGTATTTTCAATATATAGAAAACAAAATCTTTAGAAATATCTAAAATGATTCTCATTTGTTTAAATAGAAAAGTGGAAACATGAATCGTCGTGCTTCTTTTGTAAAACACATGCGATGGTTTTTTGTTCTAAATATAAAATAACCATCTATAAAATATGTGCACATTTTATTTAAAAGGCTGTCTGTACACTTCTTATAGAACTATAATCTTGTTTTTCTGCGGTTCAACAAGGAAATCCTAAAACATTGTCGACAAGTCAAGACTTTGTTGCAACTAATTGTTGAAAACGATTGTGTATTAGTAATTGAGTTAAAGTCATATTAACTACTGCTATTAAATGCATTTTTTCACAAGAACTGCCAATAGAATTTAAGGTACACAAGTGCTGAAAGTAGCGAATGTTAAATAAATAATATAAACTATACTACTACTCAGGAGAATCAAAGAATTTTAAAATATTTTGCATATTCTATAAAGCTGCTACTATGAAATGGTTGATAAATAATATTATATCTGTTTTATAAATACAATTAATTGACCATAAACTCTGAAACAGAGAATAACTAGATGGAGGGATTTCGAGAAGCGTTTCCGATCAAACCTTAAGCAAATTATTCACTATTAGTGATTTCTCGTAAAACGCTTTCAAATGAGATTTGATCAGTAAATCATAATTAAAATACGCATATATTTCACTAACTTAAATATCATTCTTTTATTAAAATTTCTTCTATAACTTTATTAACATTTAAAACATCCTGGTAGGCAGTGTTTAACACCCGTTTTTACTGCACACCTACGCACCGCAGGCGATGACACTGGTGATACATGGAATGAAGATGGAGCACCGGTGGAATGAATGTTGGAGGACACCGGAGAACGCAGAGAAAACCCGCCCCTGAGCCGCTTTGTCCTCCACAAACCTCTCATGCGGTCGTTTGGGCCGTTTAGGTGCGGCCCATAAAAATCCTGTAAATTATAAGATCTCTAAGGAGATTAGACTCAAACTTGAAACAACATAAATGGGCAGTAGAGACTTCGTGTGTTATGCTAACAAGGGCCTCGTAATTTTGCGGATTCTGGAACGTACGATGAATACAGACGAGAGCCACATTTGAAGGAATTGCTTAATACCAGCACTGCATGTGAAATAACAACAACTACACTTAACAAAACCAAAAGTTGTGACCTTTGCCTTACTAACCGGTTATCCTACAGAAAATGGCGCATGTCTAGCATTAATAATACTAATTCGCGACCTGCCGGCACTCCAGGTTAATCCGGCATATCGGCGCTTGAGGGACTCGAAGTCAGGTCTTTTGCGTGATGCTCGAGAACATTAGAGTTTTCAGATGGATACGATAAGGCTGAAAATGTCGATGTGCACGTTGAAATCGTGTTGAGATTTACGTTTTCTCCACAGAAGCCAAGCAGGCATGACCTTCATGCACCCGTATACAAATTAATAACGCGTTACGGATGAGGTCCTATTTGCCCACAAGCAGGCATGGTGCAGCTTCTGCGTGACGGCGACTTGCTCCACCCTCCGACCTACATTCCTTCCATTCTTCCACATAATAATTGCTGCTTAACATCCAAATTAATCCTAAGTTTGACTACCATAAAAGCACACCATGTTATTTTAATGCTGTATCATTTTTAACCCGCATATAATCTCGTTTCATATTAATACTTTGGCTACAAGCTCCAACTTAATTCGGCAAAAGCTTGTCCGATTTATAGAAAAAGATGATACTACTACCACCACTACCACTGCCAGTACCACTACCAGTACCATTATCACTACCACTACCACTACCACTACCAGTACCACTACCAGTACCACTACCAGTACCAGTACCAGTACCACTACCACTACCACTACCAGTACCACTAGCAGTACAACTACCAGTACCAGTACCACTACCAGTACCAGTACCACTACCAGTACCAGTACCACTACCAGTATCAGTACCACTACCAGTACCAGTACCAGTACCAGTACCACTACCAGTGCCAGTACCACTAGCAGTACAACTACCAGTACCAGTATCAGTACCACTACCAGTACCAGTACCACTACCAGTACAAGTACCACTAGCAGTACAACTACCAGTACCAGTACCACTACCAGTGCCAGTACCACTAGCAGTACCACTACCACTACCACTACCAGTGCCAGTACCACTAGCAGTACAACTACCAGTACCAGTACCAGTACCACTAGCAGTACAACTACCAGTACCAGTACCAGTACCAGTACCACTACCAGTGCCAGTACCACTAGCAGCACCAGTACCACTACCACTACCAGTACCAGTACCACTACCACTACCAGTACCACTACCACTACCAGTGCCAGTACCACTACCAGTACCAGTACCACTACCAGTACCACTACCAGTACCAGTACCAGTACCACTACCAGTACCACTACCACTACCAGTACCAGTACCACTACCACTACCAGTACCACTACCAGTACTACTAGCAGTACCAGTACCAGTACCAGTACCAGTACCACTACCAGTACCACTACCACTACCAGTACCACTACCAGTACCAGTACCAGTACCAGTACGACTACCACTACCAGTACCAGTACCACTACCAGTAACACTACCAGTACGACTACCATTACCAGTACGACTAACACTACCAGTACCACTATCTCTACCAGTACCACTACAACTACCAGTACCACTACCAGTACCACTACCAGTACCAGTACGACTACCACTACCAGTACCAGTACCACTATCTCTACCAGTACCACTACAACTACCAGTACCACTACCAGTACCACTACCACTACCAGTACCACTACAACTACCAGTACCACTACCAGTACCACTATCTCTACCAGTACCACTACAACTACCAGTACCACTACCAGTACCACTATCTCTACCAGTACCACTACCAGTACCACTATCTCTACCAGTACCACTACCAGTACCACTACCACTACCACATCCAGTACCACTACAACTACCAGTACCACTACCAGTACCACTATCTCTACCAGTACCACTACGAGTACCACTATCTCTACCAGTACCACTACAACTACCAGTACCACTACCAGTACCACTATCTCTACCAGTACCACTACAACTACCAGTACCACTACAACTACCAGTATCACTACCAGTACCACTATCTCTACCAGTACCACTACAACTACCAGTACCACTATCTCTACCAGTACCACTACAACTACCAGTACCACTACCAGTACCACTATATCTACCACTACCACTATCTCTACCAGTACCACTACCAGTACCACTACAACTACCAGTGCCACTACCAATACCACTATCTCTACCAGTACCACTACAACTACCGGTGCCACTACCAGTACCACTATCTCTACCAGTACCACTACAACTACCAGTACCACTACCAGTACCACTATCTCTACCAGTACCGCTACCACTACCAGTACCACTACCACTAACCAGTACCACTATCTCTACCAGTACCACTACCACTACCAGTACCACTATCTCTACCAGTACCACTACAACTACCAGTGCCACTACCAGTACCACTATCTCTACCAGTACCACTACAACTACCAGTACCACTATCTCTACCAGTACCACTATCTCTACCAGTACCACTACCACTACCAGTACCACTACCACTACCAGTACCACTATCTCTACCAGTACCACTACAACTACCATTACCAGTATCTCTACCAGTACCACTACAACTACCAGTACCACTATCTCTACCAGTACCACTACCACTACCAGTACCACTACCACTACCAGTACCACTATCTCTACCAGTACCACTACCACTACCAGTACCACTATCTCTACCAGTACCACTACAACTACCAGTGCCACTACCAGTACCACTATCTCTACCAGTACCACTACAACTACCAGTACCACTACAACTACCAGTGCCACTACCAGTACCACTATCTCTACCAGTACCACTACAACTACCAGTACCACTACAACTACCAGTACCACTACCAGTACCACTATCTCTACCAGTACCACTATCTCTACCAGTACCACTACAACTACCAGTACCACTACCAGTACCACTATCTCTACCAGTACCACTACAACTACCAGTACCACTACCAGTACCACTATCTCTACCAGTACCACTACCAGTACCACTATCTCTACCAGTACCACTACCAGTACCACTATCTCTACCAGTACCACTACAACTACCAGTACCACTACCAGTACCACTATCTCTACCAGTACCACTACAACTACCAGTACCACTACCAGTACCACTATCTCTACCAGTACCACTACCAGTACCACTATCTCTACCAGTAACACTACCAGTACCACTATCTCTACCAGTACCACTACCAGTACCACTATCTCTACCAGTACCACTACCAGTACCACTATCTCTACCAGTACCACTACCAGTACCACTATCTCTACCAGTACCACTACCAGTACCACTACAACTACCAGTACCACTACCAGTACCACTATCTCTACCAGTACCACTACAACTACCAGTACCACTACAACTACCAGTGCCACTACCAGTACCACTATCTCTACCAGTACCACTATCTCTACCAGTACCACTACCACTACCACTACCAGTACCACTACCACTACCAAACCACTATCTCTACCAGTACCACTATCTCTACCAGTACCACTATCTCTACCACTACCACTACCAGTACCACTACCACTACCAGTGCCACTACCAGTACCACTACCACTACCAAACCACTATCTCTACCAGTACCACTACCACTACCAGTACCACTACCACTAACACAACTACAACAAATATTACTACTCTACTACTACTACTACTACCACTACTACTGCTATGTAGTACGTAAAAGCAAAAGAAATTAAAACGCGAATCATCGCCTCTTGATGCACACAAAAGCTCTTTAAAATAGCGTATTTAACGAAAGCAACATGGTCAAGTATATGTAATAAGTATAACTTTTCGTTATTATATATGTTAAATAACTAAAAACTGCTGTATATGAAAGGATACAAAGCCAAACTAATCGTGTAATATGGGAGGAGAAAAGGGATTACAATATACCGGATGATATAATTTGTTTAAGAATATGACACAACAGGAGCACTAGAACAACAAATAGTTAATAAAGAAAAAATGTTATGACTAAAACAGTATTAATACTATGCAAATAATTTAAATTAATTAATTTTAATCAGTATGAGAAGATATATGTATTTCACGAGAAGTAATGACAAGAAAGTCTGTCGCCACCTTGGGCACACAGATTACAAAGGTTAAAAGAATGAACTTCATCTTGATGATATGGGAGAAAAATGTATAGGTATCCGATACAATGCATCTGTGAAGAGAGGACTTAGCAAAAAGACGCTACCAATAAGAGCTAATCCTGAATATCCGGATTAATACTGTGATAATTAAATATAAAATGACTTTAGTAGCATAATTTCATCTAAGTTATTCTACGATATTAAATTTTCCAAGAGTAAAAGTTTTGCCGTTGTTAAACCTACAACATTTTTTCTAATTTCCCTTCTACCTGTAGGATTTTATCACGCAAGTATTGCGGATGAGCGTAATGTCGCGTCTAGGTCCTGTGTCTCTATTTTTATTTATGTTTAAATTGCCTACACTGAATTTCTGAACTATAGTGATTAATTATGGCGTGGGAAAGACGCTATTTTAGGTGTGTCAGTTGGGTGACGGCTTACAGAATCCCGATGGAGTTCGATGCCAAGACCTGTATACGGAAGTACCTTTCTCTGAAGATGCCGGTCCTTTCTGGTCTTGGCGTCACTTTCTAGGGGATCGTCCACTCGGCAGAGCTGTTGAATTTCTCAGGATGGCTACATAAAAGATTTTGGGTATGCAAATTAATTTTAAATTGATGATTGCAGCAGGATCCTGTTTCACTAAGATATTTATTCGACTAAACACTTCAGGTGAAGTCACCTTGACAAACCTCGTTGAGCATTTCTGTTTACACTTGTATATATTTCAATCAATACTTGATACATACTGATGGTTTACTCTTGAATAATAACACTTTTATATCTTAGCACTTATTAGCATTATACTTGCATCACACTTAAATAATTTCGGCCCGAAATTACATCGCGCTGGCGTAAAAATCCTTCCACTGAGTGGCGTTTGACTGTGTCATTTCTGAATTTAGCTTTGCTTATATAGCAAAAGAGGCTAGATGTCTTCTTTGAGCTAAAATTTGCCTCCAAAACTTACTTTTAGCGTTACCATGTCACATGGTTACTTTGTGTTCTGCTCAGGTGATTCACATACATAAAGAAAAACACCCTGCTTGTTAAATTTTAGGGAGTTTTACCGAGCAAGCACTTGTAACCTTAATGCATGCATAAGATATAAAAGAAAGTCAAGGCTTTGAGGACAATGTAGGGTGTCCTTTGTTAGATTTAACTGCGCAGTAACTTACAGCTTTGCTTTGGAAACGTTAATATAATTAAATCTTAAACTTATGAGCTAAATACAATAAAATTACGTAAATTATTGATACAAACGTAGAATTATAGTAATAGAAACCTTGGTAATTGTTTATAAAACCTTTGATATGAGAATGATAATCATTCAGGAGCAGTGACGTAAAGAAATAGAGTCTCCGCTAGCATTTTCATAGGGTAAATCAAGGATTTCACGGGCGGGCTATTACATAATAACGAACACAAAAGCAGGGAATAAAAGTTAAAACTGCTACAACAATAGGTCTAGCGCGCAACTGTGTCTTCAGTTCCGCCAACTGACATTGTGGCTAGTATAAACAAACTTAGCGCCAAACACTCTAACAGAACAAGCAATTCGCCGAGGGTCCAGAACGAGGCATCTCCAGAGGCCAATTGAGGAGTTACTTGATGGAGTACCCGTTCCAGGTCATGAGGACCGCATTAACCGGCTTCAAGGTGCTGACCACGCCTCACCCTCCAATAATGCACCCCATCCATGACGTCTGTCATAGACCGAGATGGGGGACGCAGCGGCCGGGCGGTAGGCCAAGGTTCCTTGTGAGCTGCCGTGCCATGGAGTTATTATTAATGACTATTTTCAAAAGCTTCGAAAAAATTGTTTAATACAAATTCCATATTTTGATCAGCAGTGTGCTAAGTTTCTGTCTATCGCTTGCTTATCTATCATTAACCAGAAATCCAAGAAATTCTTAGGTTATTATTTTCAAGCAGTATATATTAAATGTTTCAAATGTAATGTATAATGAATGCTTATCTATACCATTCCGTGGTGTAGAGGTTACTATGCCAATTTCATATATTCAGGTTCGCGGGTTCAAACCCGGCGGAGGGCGATGGGAAATAAAGTCGTTGGTCCCGTGTTGTAGATTTACCGCACGTAAAAGAACCTCAAGCCTGATAAACAGCCTCTGAGCAAAATTAAGCGGTCTTTCACGCCCAGTATAGAGTGGGACACTGTGAACCACAGCGGTTAAAGAGCATCCATAAATAAAATTCCATTTCATTTTTCTACTAATGAAAAGTATTTAGAAATACAAGCTTTTATCAGAGTAGTTTATAAAAGAATAGAGACGGCCGCGAGGCATGGCAATGCCACATCAAATAGCAATTCAAAGCCATCACCTAGTGACCGCCTGTTTCTTTCTCTAGCTGATATGTATGTACAATTTAGATAGATTAGTTATTGCATTCCACCCAAAAAATTGTTATCGAGATTTCACCACAAATCACCTTGCATCCTTGGAAGATACCAAACTTAAATGCCAACAGACTTTTCGTTTTTGAGCTATGTTGTCCACACACACACACACACACACACACACACACACACACACACACAAACACATACACCGATATTTTTCAAAAATTGTTTCTTTGAACTCAGGGGGACCCAAAACATGTATTTCCGGTAAAATCTCGGTATCGAAATTTTGGGTGGAATGCAATACTTTCTCTATACATTATGTACATAGTACGTGTAGAGAAAGTAAAACTACACTTTTTTGGTAATTGTGGAAGAATAAGCAACGAAAGTCTTGTGATTGTAACACATCAGATTTTTTTCTATTGTATTCAGCTTGTGAAAAGTTTGTCACAGTTTGTATTTACAAAAAAAATCTAACGTGTGCCATTCACATGACTTTTTCTACATCCCTGCAACAAATTATTGTTAAAAAGTTTATACTTCTATTTACTTCATGCTAATCGAGAAAAAATTAGCAGAGATAATCTTATTACCTGCTTCCTTGTAAGTAGAAACTAAATAATGAAGTACGATAGGCTAAAGTGATAATCAAAAGCTGTTGCTATGTGACTGAAGCTTCTTTGTTTGTATGTACAGGAGTTGACAAAGCTGAAACCAAAAACAAGGAATATCTAAAAAAATCTTATGTTTATTCTTCTTTCTGCACCTTGCTAATCGAGGTACTCATGAGCACAATGTTCTTATTACTTAGTTTCTTATAAGCAGGAAGAAAATAAGACTAAACCGATTAAAAATGTTTTAAAATCTGTCGTTATGTGATTGTCATCACAAATCGTTTCTTTTCTTGGCCAGGAGTAGAACAAAAGAAAAACGGACACTCCCGTCTGAGAAAAGTGTAAGTGCTTCACAACTGAAACTAATAACAATGAATACCACAAAACGGTAAGCTCCACGAAAAAATATATATATGACATAGCTTGTGTATTTTAACAAGACCTACATTTTTTGTATAGCAAGTTTTTGTCTATCTCTTATAGTTAACTAGTTATGCCAAATTAAGCAAAATTCATCCAGAATAAACAGGTCTTAAGAAGCTATTCCCAGAAAATTCAAGATACACATTTTATTTGTGAGATAAAGATATTTTAATCGAAGTCGTTAGAGACATTTTGAAGAAAATCAAAATTTTCGAAACAATTTCAATGTAAAGGGTAGTTTCGGGTGGAGGGGTTTTTCTCAAAATCTTCGTGTCGCATCCCTGGAAGATACTAAACTTAAATACCAAGTTTGGTATTTCAGCTACTTTTCGTTTTTGAGTTATCCTGTTCACAGACACATGGACACACACACGGACCTTTTTCTGAAAATGCTTATTTTGGATACAGAGGGTTCTAAAACATGTATTTCCGGTGAAATCTCAGTATCGAATTTTTTGGTGGAATACAATACTTCTCTATCCCTATGTACATTGTACATACGGGGCTAGAGAAAGTAAAAACGATCAACTTCACAAAAAAAGGTATATAACATAAATTGTGTGTTTTAACGTGCTCTATGTTTTTTGTGTGGTAAGTTTTTATCCATCTGTTACGGTTTAGCAGTTATGCAAAATTCCGTAAAATTCATCCGGAGTGAAGTGGTCTTCAGAGGCTATTCACAGAAAATTCTAGATATACATTTTATTTGGCATTTAAATGTCTTATATATAAGATATTTTAATCAAAGTCGTTAGAGCAATTTTTGAGAAAATCAAAATTTGTGTAAAAAGTTCCGTGTAAAGTTTGGTATTCAATGGTCTTTTCGTTTTTGACCTATGCTGTCATAAGGCACACAGACACACACAAACACAGACGCGCTGACTGAGAAGCGATTCTTTAATCGGCCATAAGGTTTCCCACGCGGGTAAATGGTATCTCGATGACTAAAGGAATTAGGCGTAGACAAACGCTGGGCGTAGAGTGCCCGAGTTTTGTTTGTTGTGAGAAGTGAGTGGAGCATGACAAGTGAAGACGTCTTTGCCCTTCCTGTCTCATTAGGTTAACCGGCTTGCTGGTGAATCATCACTCTGTCAATAAACACGCAATTAAATGATGCTCCCAGACTGAGTGAGTGCATTCCATACGCTTAATGGAATCACAACTTGGGCCAGGTTCTTCACCAGCGGTCTCAGCAAAACGATTATAACGTAGTAGAGGAGAAGTAAACTCCTAGAATTGTGATAGATCAACTTTTATTAGCACAGAAGCTACGGACACTGTGGATTAGTATTCGTTTTAATAATAACAAGACAATGTCTTCTCATGTCATGTTATATAAACATGAATAATCGGTTAAAACTGAATATTTTCATACAACAATGAAATAGTCAAACACTGCCCGTTTGATTGTCTTATTATAACTAAAGCAATGTAGGTAAATGCAATTTACAGCTTTCTTTGCTTCCAGAAATAATATCGTCTTTCCTCGTGTATTTCAAAATCCATTTTTTTTCTTCTCTTTTACAAGATAAAGCAGACATATAAAAAGATTCATTATCACTTTAACTTAGTGTGATCCTGCAGTTTCCAAAGATATCTGGTAATACATAAACAGGATGGATAAAACATCCATTTCATGTGAACTGTGCACACTCAGAAAGAGCTCTAGAACTATGAACAATAATTAGTGATATACATTTCTAGGAATTTACATAATCTGACTGAAATAATATTATTGCTCGCCCCGATTGCTGAGGTCTTTCTCTCCCTCGCTCTTGCCACAATCAATTTATTGATACGATGATTCCAAAACCATCAGTAAACTAACTTCTTTGGCCAGAAAATTAGGGCTAAACGCAAATTATTGGTTAATAACACACTAAGGCCCTGTTTTACGAACGTAGGTAAATGTTTACGGTTATTATTGCCAGCAGTTGGATTTTACAATTGCTGATCTGTCAGTAAAACATCTTAACTGAAAGTAATATTTACAGCAGCATATCCACCGTTAAATTTCTAACCGGATGATATTTTGAGGTTATTTGCGCTTGTAATTAATAATGGCAAAAAGGAGCAGCATTGAACTGTATGAAAATGATATCGACGAGATGACCAGCGCCAGAAAAGTGCAGGAAACCTAAAATATTAAAGTCAAGAACAGGCAATTACTTAAGTTTGGACAATCAAAACGTTTTCAAGCAATTTCGCTTAACAAAACCTGCAATACATGCGTTTCTTGTCCTTATTTAAGAAGAGATGTACGTTTGCCTACTGTCTAAAGTTACAATCACCAACATGACATAAAGCATTGAATGTAGTTTCGTTCATGCACTTGTCGTAAAACAAAACGAGTTACGAATTCTTTAGCCCGTAACGGAAATAGTTCTAAGCCCCGAGTAAAAGAAAGAGGAATTTAAATAAGTATTGCCAAAAATCTACCATTTTGTCGTGTGAATGCACTACTTATGTGGAATGTATGAGTTCCAAATTAGTACGAATGCTAATATTTTAAAATATATTTCGTTGCAATGCTTAAAATTTAACAGAAAATGTAAAAAGTTATTTGCAAAATCCAAAAATATAATTAAAAGGAATATTTTCGTATTTGTTTTTATTATGAAAGAAGCTGTAAAGTTTACGTAAATAATTAAAACATAGTTTAATATGTTTGAATTATCAAAATGGCTACAAGTGTAGAAGAAAGATTAAAAAAAAAATGTATGGAGAGTGCCTGTGTGGTCGAGTGGTCAGCGAGCTTGATTCCCGGCTGAGGCGCGGAATTTTTCTCTAGCCAGAATTCCACAGAGTCTGGACGTTTGTATGTGAGTGTGAATGTGTGCGTGTTTGAGTAAAACAAAATAATTTAAAGCAACGTAAAAGAAACGAGTTGTTTCAAGTGGAAAGACCCTGATATGACCTAAAGGGGGCTATATAAATGAAACAATAAAAAAAAAAATGTATGGAGATGTTGATTGTTTGCGCATAGTAGCATTTGAGAAACGTTGTTGAGACGCCATTGCAGTAAGACGCTTCAGGTCATGAAATATCACAATTTTTTGCAGTTAATTCTACGACAGGGTTAGTTACTTCAATAAATAGTAAAATTCATAATGCGAAGTAAGCAATAAGTGTTTGAAAAACGTATATTGTGCTGTTGTGATTTCGTCGCTAAATGCAACCAAAGTTATAAATTTCATCTCACCATAGTTCTTCAATAACAGTTTCCCAACCAATCGCCCTGAAAAAGAATTCTAAATGAAATAAAATACTTAGCTACGTTGAGGCATATCACGCTGTAAACTCAGCTATACAACTGGAATAATTACTACACCTCTCGGTTGGAATATGGCATGTACATATTTTGGTGGTAATTCATAATGATAACATAAATAATTGCAAACTAATCACAATTATTGCAACAGTCTTCTTAACTTGTGTATACCATTGTAGTCGCGTTATAATGACAAGAGTGCGAATATTTGTTTGCAAAGAAACATTTTCACATGTATAGCAACGAATATGAACAGACATTTTGGTAATTATATGTATGTAATTGGGATCGACCACAATTTGACAGAAAGCTCTTGCCTTAGTAAATGTCGTATTTACTTGTATTGTTTCCGTAATGATGCTCCAAATTAAACTTTCTGAGCGCTGAACTTTGCCGAAAATTAAACACTTATTCCTACACTTTCTATAAATAAACAACAAACTCCTTAGGCAGCCCTAAACCTAGGAATCAATGGCTTGCATTTTCTTCACTACACACGACGCATTATACAAGGAGGAGAGCCAATCCCTGCTAACACATGTTTATCCACTGCACCCACGAAAAATAACCCAAACTATATGAGCTTATTGCATGCGTTCGCGGATCATTCGATGGCATATTGATCTATACAACTTCTAATTGTTTTTCAGTGTATAAAAAGTGCTATAACTAAACTTCATACGACTTCTTTAGACACTTTCTCAATGTAACATATAACATACTTTTTCCAGAAATAATGCAACATCAGTAACAAACCAGTTGCTATTAAATTTGCGACTGCATGCTCGGGAATCATGTTGATTACAGTTGATTACATTGGTTTTGCATACCCAAAGAGTCTATGAAATTCAGTAAATTAGCCAAGATGTGTATTAGGTTTTGAAAAACTATCTGCTATCGCTAACGTCATTTTTGGCTTAAAATATTTCACAAACATCATTCAATGCTTTATCTTTCTGCTTCTCTATAACATTTCGTCTCACATTTTAAGAGTATTTCCGCTTCATTAAACGAAAACTGTTTTCTCTGTTTCTCTGTTTAATATCCGTCATCTTATAAATGTTATAATCCCTAACCTCAATGTAATAAAATAGCAGCAGCTGCCTTAAAATATACAATAAATAGGAAACATCTGAAAACGATGTCTACCAACAGCTTAGAAATTTGATGAAACATCAATCGGAAGTACCTGAAGGTGGTAAGAACATCACATTGTTTACTGTAACATTACTGCGACGGTAATGAATACTGTAGGATAATATTTACTTTAGTTAACTGCACTTTGTGAAACCCGGCCTTAATGTTACTTTATATTTCGCACAAAGCAGTAAAAATGTTAAAATCATAGGAAAACCCTCAAAATAATATAAATATGAGCAAAGCGTCTAAAAATACCTGTTTCAGAGCCGTAAAAATGGATCGAAAAGAGCTGAAGAGCTGAAATATCCGATGCATTCCTAGAGTTCCAAATACCCTCACAAAATGACGTTTAAAAACTTCCTAGTTTCACTTTAATATCACGAAGTTAGTAAAATAAGTGCTATATCTGATAAATGTAACGAAACTAAGTGTCATAAACACCCTTGAAATGGCATTTAATCTCATTAAAACCATTCGAAAAACACTAAACACACTGAAAAATAGACCCCAAAATATGATAAAGTACCTATAAAGGTGTTAGAAATCACAAAATATGAACAAAATGGTCTGAAAAAGCCTAAAACACCTGCAATAAACACCGCTATTCTATTCTAGCTACACGTAATATACATGATGTCCTATGCGTAATTGCAGGGGATATTCAAAATCATTTCGCGGCCCGGATTGACGGACGGCACTTGCCCCGCGGGCTCACTTTGCCCATGACTCACCTACACTAATGGTATATGCCATGTTAGCCATTTTTGACAAAATCAAAGGTTTTGAAAATGTTTCTATGTAAAAGGTAGTTTGGGCTGGAAAATACTAAACTTAAATACCAACATTGTTTTTTACTGACTTTTCGTTTTTAAGTTGTCGTGTTCACAGGCACACGGACACACTGTCACACACACACAACACATATGGACATTTTTCTGAAAACGCTGTTTTTGGATACAAGGGGACCCTAAAACGTCTATTTCCGGTGAAATCTCGGTATCGAATTTTTTGGTGGAATACAATGCCTACTCTGTAGTATGTGTAGAGAAAGCAAAAATTAAATGTATATCTAGTATTTTAAATGAATAGCCCGTAGAGCTTTTCCCTGCTTAGTCAATCCTAATTTTAGATAATTATGATAATTATGATGTAGGCAGGAGTTGAATATACAACTCAGTAAAAGGTACAATAACAGTTTTGCCCATTTACAAGAAACTTAGTGTTATATGCTTGAATTTAGCAACTTTATGAACATTATATTTTTGACAAAATACATCAAACTTTGTTTCTTAAGAGCCTTTTGTGCGCTTCAGTTAGTTACAATAAAGAATGTTTTGGCCCCATTTTCATATTTAACAGAAAACAGGCAAAACTAAGTATTTTATGTGCATAAAGTTTGTCTATGAAAATGAATTATGGATGATTGCAAGACATTAGATATCTCTTTGCTCCTTTGTTCTGCATGTTTATGGACTACTTTAATTTTGAATCGTTTAAGCCAATACGTCAGAAATGACGTTCTATTTTGATTTTGGAAACAACACGTGAATAGATGAAGAATAAAAAGAACACGGAGGAAGCGAGAAGGAAGATGCGTCTACGAGCTTAGAGAATGATACTTGTGTATAAACATTGAATACTATACCTCTCGGCTTTTGTAAAACAAGTCATTAAAACAAATAAACCACTACGAAATTTATACTGTAAATGACAGTGTTCAACATTCAGCGTCCTTTTCTACTGCATATGGCACCACAGGCAGTGATAATTATGATAAATAAAATGATAATTATTGAGAAAAGGAATATTGGAAGCAAGTCTTCCAACCCTAATTTTTGGGTATTACCAAGGCCTGTTATGAAAAACTCGGGGGAAAATTCTCAATCAGAGAAGACTAACATGGATCATTCACGGAGTATCTCACCGATATTTAAATAAAATTAAATACGATAAAAACGTCTAGTATTATTAACATTTTCAGCACCAAATTTAGCTGCCCATATCGGTTATTATACATGTTGGTGTGTAATAATGGATAACGCAGGAAACACAGGTATAACATAATGCGTGTTTTTCCCATTTAGTGCACGTACCTAATTATTAATCATGTTTGTGGATCCTGGTATACGAGAAAAAACTGTTAAACAGCAATATGAGCTGTGCATAAATGACGTCATTGTCTAGTTGGGAGTTGAACAACTTGAATCTGCCGTTAAAAATGCCTTATATGGTGATAGGTCTTTTGTCACCCTGAATGTGGGAATTGGTCATGAAACCGATTGTCTTCATTTTGTTTTCACCTTTAGATTTTAATTTGGGATCTCTCTACTCTCTTTCTCTATATTTCATTCTCTCTCTGCACACGCACATTCATGAACAATTTGGATTCGACGAGGCTTAGAAAATATTTCTAATTGAAGAACACGTTCCGAATCCAGGAGCTCTAGATTCAGAATGGTTTCAATTTACACCGAAATTATTTATCGTGCGATTCGATGTAATTTAAAATTAATGATGTTACCTATAAATGTGTAAATTAAGTAAATTTAAGCTATTGTAAGACAAACTGATAAATTATTTTTCACTTCTCGACCAGAGGGGCATGCCACCTAAGCTGTTAAATTAAGTTCATAAATAAAATATGAACTGTGTTATACGCGGACACATATGGACTCTGGTCTGCCACTCCTTGAGTTAGCTTAAGGTAAGTATAATAAGGAAGAATAAAAGGAACATGTTTTAGCTAAATGTGTTCAAATAATGATTACAAATTGATGTTTTTTCTGGAGTCGGCAACTAAAATCCTTCTGAAAAAGCTGGAATTAACTTTTAGCTCATTTAACATCACATTATATGGAATGGAAGCAAAAACAGGAATAAAATACCGGTTGCTCTGGTTGCTTCAAGATGTCACGTTCTGCTTTTTTACCAGTTGAAACTTAATACAACTGTGTAGATATTACTCTTCAGTCATCACCTGCTATAACCGTTACGTAATCGGCAGTTTCCATTTTGTTCTAGACACTTCTGTTGCATAAATAAAAACAAGTTATGACTCCGTATAACAACAGTCCTAAAAGAAAAACTGAGGGACCGTCATTCGTTAAAATGTTCGTAGTAATTCCTAAAGGCCAAATATTAACGACGGTTTTGCACATAAAAACAAGAGCAGGTAGAAAACTTACTCTGGAGTTTGAAGTAGACAGGCACGATTAGGAGCAGGTCGGTTGGTGTGTTTGGATTAGTCATGTCATGTTAAGGTATATGACTCAAGGGGCAAGCGACCATTAGCTGCAATTTGATGGCTACTTTGTATAAAGTCTCCTAGCAGGGAAATCACCTGCCCATGAGTCATTCCCTGCCTTTATAATCTCTTTAAACCAGATCAAAGTGCATTTCCACCTTGATTGATTTTAATCTTTAGTAGTTATAACTTTACCCACATATTTTCTCTTCACTGTTGTATTTACGTTTCCCATGAGACAAAAATTGTTTTTTGTATTATCTGTGTTTTGTTATATAACCTTGTGGCGAAACTAACGAAAATCGTTGTTTAGACAAGAATTGCTACATCTTCGTGCTGCATTTACCAATTTCTTTCAGCACTTCAAAAGAGATCTATTTTCCATTCAACAAAGATGATATTCCAAGCTACACAGATGATGTTATTCTAAGTCATATTTGAAACAATTGTCTCATTTATATATTCCGCTTAATCTTCCATGTCCATGTCAAGGATTTGACTTCAGAAACAAGTTAGATTCCTTTTGGGCTGTTGGAGTTTTAATACCTTTTATTACTTTCTCTACACCTACTATGTACATAGTGTATAGAGAAGGTACTGCGCTCCACCCAAAATTCAATACCGTGATTTCACCGAAAATATATGTTTTAGGGTCCCCTTTATTCAAAAAAAGCATTTTCAGAAAAAGGTCCGTGTGTGTGCGTCCGTGTGTCCGTGTGATCACAACTCAAAAAATAAAATTCGGTAAAATACCAAACTTGGTAATTAGCTTAGTATATTCCAGGAATGCGCCACGACAATTTTTAGAAAAGTCACCCCACATCTAACTAACCTTTACATAGACCTTTTTTCAAAAATTTTGATTTTGTCAAAAATGACTAAAAATTTTGATTAAAATATCAAATATCACCTGCGAAATAAAATGTATATTTTGAATTTTCTGGTAATAGTCTCTGAAGAGTACTTTATTCTGGATGAATTTTACGGAATTTTGCATAACTGCTAAACCCTAAGAGATGGAGAAAAAATTATCACACAAAAAATGTAGAGCATGTTAAAACACACAATTTATGTTATATACATGTTTTTTATGGAGTTGATCGTTTTTAAGTTATTCCTTGATTTTGGTTTCCCCTTTAAAAATTCTAAACTTTTCTCATACAGAAATTTGTCAACTCCTGTCCATACAAACAAAGGAACATCAGTCACATAGCACCTTTAACCCATGGTACTCCCTTATTTCGCTTCTACTTACAAGGAAGCAAGTAAAAAAGTATTTCTGCTAATTTTTTCTCAATTAGCATGAAGTAAATAGAAGCATAAGTTATGTTCATGTGAATGTAACACATCAGATTTTTATTCAACATACCTATATTCATTGTCAAACTCATATTTCAAGACTCCTGCGTAGGACAGGAATTGTGCTGATTAAAGAGATATCCCCGGCCATAGATGAGAAATGAACCCGGAACCTCTGTTTTGAGAAGCCAGAACCTGACACTTGACCTCTAAGACATTATATTCAAAGCATGGACTCTAATATAGTTAGTAGATAAGGAACATTAATAATAAGCACGTAACCCACAGGAATTGTCATAGTTAGAAGTTTTCTCTACCCATTACTGTTAGCATTACATAAAAGTTTGAAATAAAACCTTCAGCTTCATGATAATAGTTATAAATATCGGTATATTTATACGCACAATACTAAATTTAGGTCAGAAAATTAATTAGCAGTACATTAAAGTTTCTAACAATAGATATTTTGACCATAATCTACGTTATCTTCAAAGCTGTAACAAATTTGAAATGTGTTCTCGGAAAGCTACATATAACATTTCATCACCGTTCAAGGGCTTTTATGCCTTAAAGAGACTATTGAGTGATTAAAGAAAACTTCCGATGTGCTCCATTCACATGACTTTCTCTACATTTCTACAAAAAACATATTACTAAAAAGCTTATGCTTCTATTTGCTTTATGTAATCGAGAAAAAAATAGCATAAATGGTGTTACTACTTGCTTCCTGGTAAGTAGAAGCGAAATAAGGGAGTCACATAGGTTAAAGTCATAGTTAAAAAAGCTGGTTGCTATGTGACTGAAGTTCCTCTGTTTGTATGGACAGGAGTTGACAAATTCCTGTATGAGGAAAGTGTAAGTTTTTCAAAGCTGAAACCAATACCAAGGAATATCTCAAAAAACGATCAACTCCACGAAATAAATGTATATTATATTAATCGTGGGCTTTAACTTGCGCTACATTTTTGTGTGGTAGGTTTTTTGTCCATATCTTACGGTTTAGCAGTTATGCAAAATTCCGTAAAATTTATCCAGAATAAAGTAGTCTTCAGAGGCTATTCCCATAAAATTCAAGATATACATTTTGTTTGTCAGGTAAATACATTTAATATACCATATTTTAATCAAAATCGTTAGAGCCATTTTTTGTGAAATAAAAATTTTCAAAAAAAGTTCCATGTAAAGGGTAGTTGGGGGTGGTGGGATTTTCTTGAAAATATTCGTGTCGTATCCTTGGAAGTGCCAAGTTTGGTTTTTAACGGACTTTTCGTTTTTGAGCTATGCTGACCACAGACACACACAACGGACATTTTCCCAAAAATACCTTTTTTGGCTTCAGGGGGTCCCAAAACATATATTTCCGGTGAAATCTCGGTATAAAATTTTTGGGTGCATTAATACCTTCTCTATACACTATGTACATAGTACGTATAGAGAAAGTAAAAAAAGTAACCAAAAACGCACATAACAATTCTTTCAGTGACGTGATTCATTGCAGTAGAGATGGGTCAAAAAGTAGTGGCTGCCATTTCAAATCTCAAGGATTCAAAACTCTATACTAGGCAATACTACTGGGTAACCAACACGACGCCACAAAGATTCGTGAACAGAGTTATACATTTGGCGTGTTCATTCACATAATTTTCTCCATCTGTTCTGCAAACAAAGTATTCCTTAAAAATATGATTTAACTACATCCCGCTGATCGAAATAATAATTATAAAAACTGGTCTTATTGCTTACTTCCTGGAAAGCAGAAGTGAAACAAGCAAATGCATTAGACTAAAGCAATTGTCAACTCTTTTAAAAGCTGACTGCTATGTGAAACAATTGAGATTCGGCTCTCTTTGCATTGTCATGAGCAAAACAAACAAAAATAAACAAATATATAAGTTGCTAGCTCCGTGGTCAAGTGTTCAGCGAGCTGACTTCTCCCGGAGGTCCTGGGTTCGATTCCCGGCAGGGGCGGGGAAGTTTTCTTTAGCCAGAATTATTCTCTATCCCCCACAGAGTCTGGAAGAAAGTATGTGAGAGTGAATGTGTGTGTGTGTATTTGAGGAAAATAAATTGATTCAAAGTTACAGACAACAAGTTGTTTCAAGTACAAAGCCCACGATATGACCTTAAATGTTAAAGGGGGGCTCATAAATGAAACAATAAAAAAATATTAAAAATAAATGCAATCAAAGACCATTTGCTGTTTGAGAAATTTTTAAAGTGGTTTCAAATGCAACCAATTTCAAGGAATATCTTTGAAATGGTTAATTAAAAAAAAAAAAAAAAAGTCCCATGTAATTGTGTGTTTTAACGAGTTCTCTTTTGGTAGAACGTTTTGATCTATGTCTTATGGTGTTTACCAACTGTACAAAAGTCATCCATAATGAAGCGGTCTTCAGACGATATTATCAGAAAGCACAAGATATACATTTCATTTGTCATAAAAATATTCCAAATCTTTGGTATTTGCATCAAAATCGCTACAGCCATTTTTGAAAAAATAAAAATTCTTGAAAAATGTTGGAGATGGAAGAACTTTCCTAAAAATTTTCATGTTGCATCTTGGATAAAACTTTCTTAAATGCCAAATTTGGTATTTAACCGACCTTTAGCTTTTTACTTATGCTGCTAATACACATACACCCACACACAAACACAGACTCTTTTCCAAGAATGTTTCTTTTGTACTCACGGGGCCTCAAAACGCGTGTTTCCGGTGAAATATTTTCATTAATTTGTCAGTGGAATACAATTCCTTCTCTACCTACTATGTACATATTACGTGTAGAGAAATTAATACTTTAATGACATCAATGAGGAGCATGTCCAGGTAACCAAGGCCATCATGCTATATGCCATATAACTTCGCCCAGAGCGAGTACCATGTGACTAGTCACCTCTTATTGGCTGTATCATGGGCTTCAAAATACTTGATAATATATCTTAATCATTTATATTAATATACAGGCTGTTTCAAACCAAGATATCAGCTTACACTTTGACTTGTCCGAAACTTAATGTCGCAACTTTCAAACTCTTCTATTTAAAGTTTTATGTGTGTTTAAAAATCGCACACATTTGGGATTAGGCAGCGAACGAACAACGGTTGTCATAGCCACGTACAACAATCTCAGAACGTGTTATACGAAACGCATAACAAAACCCACGCTACGTTTTCCATTACTAAGGTGACCTGTGTCGCACCGGAGTGTCTATCAAACCAGGCGTACACCACGCGACTGGGACCTTCGCTACCAACCGGCATCTCTCTAGGAGTGGGCCAGGCACGTGCCATTTGGTTATGTTCTCGACTGCCTAATCCTTAGTGATTCTATGGCAATTTTTGTATGTGCCGAATTTAGAGCTGAAAATTACATTCACGTATCACGGTATGACGAACAAGGTCCACATCTTTGTTTGGTGATGTTTTGAATCACCCTGTATTCGAAGATAATTGGCACATTTTAACTTCCATCACAGTTTGAATCAAGTATCTACAATTATGCATCTGAAATATATGTAGAAGATTATCCAAATATCCGGAGGATCCTTCGTGTTAAACTTGCTCTACAGAGCGGCGACAGTACGTGCATCTGTTATGACTTTCCGCTTTTAACGCCTGATCTTTCACTGCATAGCATTTGTTTATCACCATGCAAATATGTTAGATGTAAGCCAATTAGAGTAAAGGGTACCTAATTTGTGCGCAGCTGTTGAATGAAAAATCAAAACCTTTGCATGCACTTAATTTAATTTTGATATGAGTTATAGCCTTATTTTTCACGAATTTTTGGAGACCTGTTAATATTTTCTAGGATAATATACATGAGGAAAACTTGCTTTTATCATTTTCTTATTATTTTCTCTACACCTACTATGTACATAGTGTACAGAGAAGGTATTGCACTCCACCCAAAATTCGATACCGGGATTTCACCGGAAATATGTTTTGAGAGCCCCTGAATAAAAAAAAAAGCATTTCTGGAAAAAGGTCCGTGTGTGCGTGCGTGTGTGTGTCTGTACCTCAAAAACGAAAAGACCGTTAAATACCAAGCTTGGTATTTAAGTTTGACATCTTGCAAGGATTCGACACGAAGATTTTCAAAAAAATCGCCCCACCCCCAACTACCCTTTACATGCATTTCTTCTTTTAGAAATGTTGGTTTCTCAAAAATGGCTCTAACAAGTTTGATTAAAATATCGTATATTGAAGATATTTATTTACCTGACAAATAAAATGTATATCTTGAATTTTCTGGGAATAGCCTCTGAAGACCATTCTGGATGACTTTTACGGAATTTTGCATAACTGCTAAACCGTAAGAGATAGATAGATAAAAGCTTAACACACAAAAATGTAGAGCACGTTAAAACACACACTTTATGTTATATAAGTTGTTTTCGTGGAACTGATCGTTTTTTAGATATTCTTTGTTTTTGTTTCAGCTTTAAAAACATTCTTTTCTCATACATGAATTTGTCAACTCGTATGCATACAAACAAAGGAACTTCAGTCACATAGCAACCAGCTTTTGATGGTACTCCCTTATTTCGCTTCTATTTACAAGGAAGTAAGTAATAAGACTGTTTCAGCTAATTTTTTCTCGATTTTTGAAGTAAATAGAAGCATTAACTTTTTAACAAAAATTTGTTGCAGGGATATAGAGAAACTCATGTGAAATGAACACATCATATTTTTTTGTGGTTATTACGTCTGACTAGTATTACATGTTTGAAATTGAAAAAGTGAATAAATCTGGGTATTAGCTTGAGAAAAGCTGGAAGGAAAACTTGGGTCTGAAAGGGATGATGATTTATTCAGATCAAATGATGCAGACGTGAGTGTGAGAAGATGCGTGGAGTTCACACTCCAGCCTCATTGGTATTCGGGGCAATATCTAGCTGATGATTATCAGAGAGCTTGGTCAGGTGCCGCGGCCACCTGCTCTTTGTCCAACCAAATTGCATTGTTACTGGTTTGTCACGGTCTTAGTCCGCACATCTCACTTCTTTAATCGCTTCATCAATTTGGTGGTAATGGTGCAATAAACTGCAGGTAAATTAACAGACCAGAATTCCTTTACAAGTTAACTCTGTGTGTTCTTAACTTTCCTTAATGCTTATCTAAAGCATAGAAAGTACTACTTCGCCGAAAAATGTTAGTAGGTACTATTAACAATACATTTCACTGAAATGCACGTTTGGTGGTTTCCCGTTTCCATGTGCATGCAAGTTTTTTTTTTTTTTCTTTTTTTTTCTTTTTTTCCCGCTGAACAGCAGCTATAAATGCAAATACCGATTAGCACAAATTTTGCTATCTAAGCGATGCTCATATACCTTCCTGCATTTATCTACACTCCAAATACATATTTACATGGCAAACGTATTTTATTTCTCAAATATGACCTATTTTTCTCTAAAATTATACCTCAGATATAACATTACAAATAAAATGAATATGTTTAAACGTTTCTCAATATCTGGAGAAGCCTTGTCTTTTTTGGGGAATATTTTAACTTACAGTGACATTTAAATTCCATGGAATGTAACGGTCCTCTAAAGAAAGTGTAGCATTAAGATTATCGCAAATGGCACACCAATCACTGGGTCAGAACACCACACGAAGGATTTTGTGCCCTTTGCGACCTACATGACCCGCGGAGGGGAGGGAGGGATCACAGAAGGGACCCATAGGATGACCAGATCTGGATGACGAGTGAGGAAGCATGGGCGAGCTTCTCACCGACGTTACCCGGTCCTACTCACAAGCCCCGAACCTCCAAGAGTCGGGTGCCCACCCGAAGGCATTCCCAACCGAAGGCACTCCAGCAGGCACCGGTCCTACCCACAACCCCGAGCCTCCAACAGTCCTCCGAAGGGGTACCCGTCAGAAGGCACTCGAAACACTCGCTAGAGAAGAAAGTATTATAGAGACGCAGCAATCGCCCAACCGCAACTCACCAAACACCGTAGTCCGGTCCTTCAACCCTGAAAGGAAGCGATGGGTTAAGCAAATTATAGACATGAAACTCGTGGTAGAAGATAAACCACCACAGCATACACCTACCGACCGGGGAGACTAAGGAAACCCATGGTTCAGAGGGTAGAGACGCCGGTGATAGAAACTAGGACCTCTTAAGTAGGGATGTATAATGCCTAGATTATGTTCAGTGTTTTATATTACTCTGTGTTAGTCAAACTGACATCTCAATTTAGTTTTGTTAACTTTCATACAACATGTGACTATGGCAACAGTATAGAAACCACGTAACGCGTCTTACAGAAACGAGGAACAGAGGTGAGCTATTTCGCATGGTCTCATGAGTGCAATTAATCCGGAAGAACCAGTCTTAATATAAGTATTTTCAAGTATTTGAGTTAAGATACATATCATTACATTACAGCTGGCGAAAGATGTTACTACCCGAACCATCCTCGTCGGAAGAGCTTCATGTTGCATGCACCTTATCCTTTATTTTTATATCATCTACTAACGGTTCTCGCAATTTATTTTTCTCTCTGCTTGGAGTTAATCGAAACAAACGTTTGCTAACATAGTTGCATTACACTTTTCGTTTTAGATATGAGAGGGATACTGGAGACTCCAGGGATAAGCTTGTGACTATTAACATTCGATAATGATACAAGAGAAAGAAAAGCATAAATATTAACATAAATGTATATAATGTTGTCTTTATCTATTGTTCTCTAATTTCTGTATTTCAAAAATAGAATATTCACAATCAGCCTGTTGTGAGCAAATATAGAGTTTTGCTATTAATCCAGTTTATGTTGCTATAAAACTCTCTACCTTTTTGCTCAAAATTAAAATAATTGCAATCTAAGCTTATTAGTAAAATTGTGTATTTAAGATTTTCTTTAACTTTCTAATGTAAAAGTACAGGATGAGAAACGAGTTTGCTAACAGCAACATTTGCCAAATTTTGATGAAATGCGTGGAATACCATCTTAAGTTCTGTAGTACAGCAAAATAGACTCAATGGTGCGCTTGTGTGCACAGTCATGTGTGTGTGTTTCTTCCCTACAGAACTTAATTAGTGATAATATGACATGTTACTAAGGAGTTGGAGAAAACAAAAAGAATTTGTGACAGAAAAAACATATGTGTTACTATAATATCCTCAGCTACCTGAATTGATAGTCTGAAGATCTGAACTACTGCTCTCAGCTATCTGAATTCATAAGCTTAAGACTTGAAGTTCTGTGAGGAAGTAGTTGGCCAGGGTCGAGCTAGGTCGTACTCAAGGAGAGCCAGAGATTGTACTAGGTCGAAAAGTAGAAGGATTTATAAAACAAACAGACGTAGCATACTTTAGATCTAAAGTGCGTTGCCCTCAACTACCAGTTGCATAAGGACCTTTCTGAAACATTCCAGAAGAAGTTACATATCTGTTTATAAGGACACATCACGGACACTACATGCAAACTGTAATATGGTTCTTCAGAGCACAAGAGACGAGATTTCTTGATATTCTTATACAAAACTACTGACTCTTTTGACACACACCTCCCTATTACATAATTTTCACAGATACATGCTAAAAACCATACATTTGGTGAAAACATAAGCGAAATACCTTAATTTTCCTTCTAATCGCATAGACTACGGACATTTTCTCTTTGTTAGAGACATCTCCTTCTGACAGGAGTGACCGAGGTTTCCCGATATAGAGGATGAAGGTTCAATGACCTATTTCAAAGAAGCTTGTTTATTCTTATGGGTGTATAATACTTTGCTGTTGGAACTATAAGTATATATATTAACACAAAAGGATCTGTAGCTTCTTTCCAGCATATTAGAGATCACATTGACCCCACAAATAAACTGAGCATTCTCTAAACCTTTCATAAAAAAACATACACATACTTCATCAGAAATGTTTACAGTTTTCCATGTAGTTACATGAATATACTGTATAAAACAATATTTAGTTTCATGTTCTTTAGTTAACTTCATCTATTTTAATGCTTGCTAATCTCAAATCATTTGATGTGGACATTACATTTGCCAAAAATACATTAAGTTTCGCTTTACCTTGTTCATAATTTTCTTTAAGACTGAAGCAACAATAAAAATTTATAGAAGCACTTGGCACGAAGTCATTTGTCAGGTTACTGTTGACAATACTGATAGCATTCATAGTAACATAAGCTGAAAAGTGGAGCGGTACTTGGTTCTTATCCCGGGTGCGGGTTTTGGGTTAGTGGAATGTAATTATCACATCTTGGTTGTGCGGAGGTCCTTCACCAACTGCCTTACAATGTCCCCAAGTGCCTTACAATGTCTGACCAGCGGAGATCATAGTTTTGTGCCCCATTATGTGACCCCGGGCAGGGTCCATTCATATTCATCCCTTCCCTGGGTTCAACGTTCTGAGGTAACGGTATCTTGTACCCCGAGCTCGTGACTTATACGTGTTAAAAGTATTTCTATCCTTCCCATTTTCATTGCACATTTATATTTTCTCTTCTAAGAATTTAATTTTGCCTCTGGACAAGACGTGTACTGTCTCAAAAGGCTTTGCAATTAATTCTCAATGTCAATTTGCCTTCGTTTATAATGTTCGCTTATTCAGATCCACTTCCACACAACACTGTTAATTTCTCTGCTTTTGGCCACACAAAGAAGCTCCGGTACAGTGATAGACAGATCAAAGTTCGCCAAATGGTAGAGACACAGGCATATCTCAATTTTGTATCAAAAATTTGGCCTGGTAAAGGTCTCGGCAAGATGCGAGTCGGGTTTGCTCTCAATGGAGAATAAACGCAATCGTGTGATCGTTTTAAAGGCTGGTTTGGCAATGTTCCTGTGTCGATACATAACTGTGGATGAAACATGGATACACTACTGCGCTACAGAGACAAAAGTGCGGTCTAAACTCTGGGTTTTTAAAGACGGACCTCCTCTTCCGAAGAAGGCAAAAGGGGTGAAATCTGCAGATGGTCTCAGTATTTTGGGACGTACGCGGAATTATGTACATTGAGGACTTAGAGAAAGGAAGAAGATAAATGGAGAGTGTTATACATCGTTTAGTTACGGTTGAACGCAGAAATCAAGAAAAATCGCTCTCATCTTGCAAAGAGAACGATTCTCTTCCATTAGAACAATGCAAGGGTGTTTCGATGGCGAAAATTATAGAATTACGATTCGAATTAACACATCTACCTATGGCTCCCAGTGAGTTTTTTCTTATTTCTAAACTTGAAAAAGAGACTCGGCGGAAAACGATTCACGGGTAACGAAGAGGTCATCTCCCAAATTTTAAGGATATTCCGAAATCCTACGTTTTGAAAGACTTAAAACAGTTGGAGAAATGGGAAAAGTGTATCGAGCTAAAATGAGATTATGTTGAAAAAAGTCTACCAAAAATGATTTGTTTTTCCATCCTTTTCTAAGGACTTATTGAACGCTGGCATTATTTGTATTAACATTTATCTTGATTAGCACGAGTACAGAGAAGAACAAGCCTTTGTGAGAATAAGTAGTTGCATAATAGGTAGAAAAAATCATGTGACTAGAACACTCAAGAATATTTTACTGCATTTTAGAGAAAGAAAGGAACATCAAATATACAAAGCAAAGTGTGTGCTACTGCAGTCAATGTAACGTTTACTTTATTTAGTCTCTCCCCGAAGTTTATCTCAGATGCATTTGATTGCAGTCACAGGGATTCGAACTGGCTAGTCACCTTACCATCACCGCCATTCGAACCGTTTCCAGGTATGTAGCGGGTTTAGGAATTACAGGCATGGTATGTGGCAAGATATAATGTTGCCATTAAGGGATTAATTATCACGTTTACAAGGCCATTCAATAGATCCTTTATGGAATCGGTTTTAGTCGTGATCTGTGGTAAAATGAAAGCCTCAAACACAAACATTTACCCAACCGATTAAAAAATACAGTGGAAGTGTTACTTGCCGGTGTGAAGGCTATAATCAGAAAGTTTCAAATAATTTTATTATACATCTTAAACTTAAGAAGTCTGATTCTTTATTAGTTTTAGAAAGTAATAACTTCACATCAAAGCCATCGGCGTATCTGTAGAACGTTTCTATAACAGAACTTTGTGTGATAATGTGAGGCTTTATTTTGTGTGTTACTCAGCCATCTGAAATACAACACCTACAAAACACATTCGTTTCTACCGTCCACTCTGTTCTTGTGATTTTCGTGATATTCCCTGGTAGGGGAATGCTTGGTCATTCTTCATCCATAACCATTTCCTTTCTATCATTCCTTTCACGCTTTAGGTGTTGTTCCAGGTTTCGTGGTACCGGACAGATGGCGCCGATGCCCGCTGAAAACAAAATGTAGGCCAATAGATTATTTCTTGGTACACAGATCGCTCATCGCATTCTCTGGGAAGCTGTAGTAGTGGCACAGGTCTTCGAGAAAGGAGCTTTTAGACATTTTCTACATCTCTGTGCCCTTTCTGCCCTCACTTTATCACATTAGATTACAAATAAAGGTTTTCAGTTACACTGAAATTATTTGTCGTGCGATTCCACATAATCTGTTCTTGCTCCTGTGGTAGCCGCAAGGATCTCTCGAAGGTCGAGCGCGTAAAAGGAATGATGGTTATAAATAAACTAGACCAAAAATCTGATGCCTTCCATTCACAGGTCCTTCTCTACTCGTACTGCAAACAAACAGTCTTACAAACATTCATTTTAACAGACATTCTCTTATTACTTGCTTCTTCTGAGGGAAATGATTTTAGGAGCAGTTAGGCTAAACCGATAGTAAAATCTTTTAAAACCTGGTGACTATGTGAACATTTAAAGTGCGATTCACTTTGCACTGCCAGCAGTAAAACAAAGAAGAATAAAAATACATAAATGATGAGTTTTAACGAGATATAGAGTTTTTGTTTAGTTAGCTTTTATTTATCTCTTAAGATTTATAAGTTATTAAAAAGTCATCCAGAATGAAGAGATCTTCAGAGGTTATTCCCAGAATATTCAAGATGTACATTTTAATTATGATGTACCTATATGCCTTTAATGTACGGTATTTTAATAAAAATCGTTGAAACATTTTTGAGAAAAACAACATTTTCAAAATTGTTCCATGTAAAGGATAGTTTGGGGTGGCAGAATTTTCCTGAAAATCTTCCCGCCTCATCCTTGAAAAATACTAAACTTAAATACTAAGTTCATATTTTAACGATCCTTTCGTTTTTGACAGACACCACACACACGAACATTATTCAAAAAATGTTTTTAGACAAAACATACTTGTGGTGAAATCTCGATATCGAATTTTTGGGTGGAATACAATAGTACACAATATCTATTCACAATGTACATAGTACGGGTACAGAAAGCAAATATATCTCATTGGTTATGCGACAGAACGAACATTCAAAGAGATACCCCGACTTTTTGTTACGAACACCTACCTACCTTGAAATAGTTTACCCATTCTGTAGCTTCTGGTTAACATACAACAGGTTTAATATTTGGGAAAGCTTTCGTAATGGAATCAAAGCCAGGTGCAAGTGACAACTTCGGAATACTGTCAAAGACAATTACAACCATCACAACGTACTTTATTGGGAATTGTGGTTGCCACTCACAGTAAAGCATCATCATCATCTCATGAAGTACCAACTGATGTCTGATACATAACGGTTTTCTAGACGTCTTTGTTTTGTTTTCTGTTCACCATGAGAAACAAGAGTTTTGGAGACTGCCTCCATGGTCGAGTGGTCTGCGAGCTTACTATCCCACTGGAGGTCTCGGGTTCGATTTCCGGCTGGGGCGAGGAATTTTTCTTTGACCAGAATTATTCCCTATCCCCTACAGAGTCTGGAAGTATGAATGTGCGTGTGTTTAGTGATTTAAAAACTATATATTTTTCGAGTAATACGACTTCACAAGTCAAAGCCCCCGATATGACCATTGAAGTTAACAATGAAACAATTTAAAAACATCTGATGTATTCCATTGACATGACTTTCTCTCCATCTCTGCAACAAATTATTGTTAAAAAGCTTATGCTTCTATTTACTTCATGCTAATCGAGAAAAAATAGCAGAAATATTCTTATTACTTGCCTCCTTGTAAGTAGAAGCGAATTAGCGGAGTGCCACAGACGAAGGTGATAGTCAAAAGCTGGTTGCTATGTGACTGAAGTTCCTTTGTTTGTATGTACAGGAGTTGACAACTTCTTATATGAGAAAAGTATACGTTTTTCAAGGTTGAAACCAAAAACAAGGTATGTTTCAAAAACGTTCAACTGCACGAAAAAAAATGTATATAACACACTGTGTGTTGTAATGTGCTTTACATTTTTGTGTGGTAAGTTTTTGCCCATCTCTTACAGTTTAGCAATTATTCCAAATTCCGTAAAATTCATCCAAAATAAAGTAGTCTTCAGAGGCTATTCTCAGAAAATTCAAGATATACATTTTATTTGTCACTTGAATATCTTTAATATACGACATTTTAATAAAATCCTTTAGAGCCACTTTTGAGAAAATAAACATTTCCGAAAAAAGTTCCATGTAAAGTTGGCGTGGGGGAATTTTTCTCAAAATCTTCGTGTCGCATCCCTGGAAGACACTAAACTTCAATACTAAGTTTGGTATTTTACCGACTTTTCGTTTTTGAGTTATTGTGTTCACAGACACACGGACACACACGGACCTTTTCCTGAAAATACTTTTTTTGAATACAGGGGACCCTAAAATATATATTTCCGGTGAAATTTCGGTATCGAATTTTTTGGTGGAGTGCAATACCTTCTCTATACACTATGTGCATAGTACGTATAGAGAAAGTAAAAATAGTTCAGGATACATCATAGATGCAGAAATGTGTAGCTAAATAGATGTGTAATATAACATTTATTTGTAAAGTAGCAATAATAGTGTGTTATTAGCAGCTTCGAAAATACAGCAGGAGTAAGCATGTGGTGTTGATCAGAATTATTGTGAAGCTCTATATTTGAGCAAATTCTGATAATTCACCCAGAAACTTGAAATATTAATAACTCTTTGTTAAGTAAAACAATAAATAATAGATATTATATATTAAAGTGTACGACAGTAATTTTTCCCCAAGTGAAGTTCAGAATCACAACATCCTTAGAGATTGAAAAAAATCCTGTTTACTTATCTAAAGAATTTCAGTGATCCTTTTATCTTCGAGTGATAAAACGCCTTATTTCTTCGTCACGGACTCAAAAAGGAGATTAGAGACGTGTGATCAACAGGTCTGTTGATAACCATTGTAATTGGCGGAGCGAAAACAAAAGACACTTCACAAGGCAGAGAGAGGTGCCGTAACGGAAACCTGTTTTGATAGAGTCAGAGAAGGGGACATAATTTTTGGGTCTTGACGTGTATGTTGTGAACACATCTCGGAGAATGCGCGCTTCAGCTAGCGGCCTGCTGCTTGCCCGACCTTTGTGCCTGCCTGGACCGGAACTGAATAGAATCCGCATCCGGTTATTCTACCGAGTATGCTACGAAAAAATAAAAGACCAGCAGAAAAAAAGGTATATGAGACCCTTTTTACGCGCATAATATAGAGGCCGGATGGAGGTTTGATAATGCCCCTCCTCGCGGGCTTTTCACCTAAACCAGAGCGACGCGGGGAGGTTCCGAAACATACATGTCTCTTTTGTTTAGGGCTGCAGTTGGTGCAAAAGGTGGTTTGACCAGCTAGCAAGTTGCGCAAGATCGGTAACCCCGTCAGGAGTATACTTTTGGAATTAGCACGCCATTTGTAAAACTGCAAGTTAATGTAATACATTTTATTTCACTTGAGAGGTTAATTGCAACTCGTAAAAAGTCGAACACAGGACCATCTCACAAGCATACCTTACAACGAGAATATTTCAATTATTCCATACACCAAAATTGCAGCAAAAAATCTTCTGTGTTCTATTCAGATGACTTTCTCTACATCTCTGCAAGAAATTATTGTTAAATAGTTTATGCTTCATTTTAATTCATGCTAATCGAGAAAAAATTAGCAGAAATGACCTCATTACTTGCTTACTTGTAAGTAGAAGGAAAATAAAGGGGTACCACAGGTTAAGTAATAGTCAAAAGCTGGTTGCTATGTGACTGAAGTTCCTTTGTTTGTATGGACAGGAGTTGATAAATTCATGTATGAGAAAAGTCTAAGTTTTTTAAAGCTGAAACCATTAACAAGGAATATCTCAAAAACCAACAACTCCACGAAAACATGTATACAACATAAATTGTGTTAATTTTAACGTGCTTTTAGTTTTGTGTTAAGTTTTTGTCTATCTCTTATTGTTTAGCAGTTATGTAACATTCATCCAGAATAAAGTAGTCTCCAGAGGCTATTCCAAGAAAATTCAAGATATACATTTTATTTGTCAGGCAAATATCTTTAATATCCGATATTTTAATCAAAATCGTTAGAGGCATTTTTGAGAAAATCAAAATTTTCGAAAAAAGTTCCATCAAAAGGGTAGTTTGGGGTGGAGGATTTTTCTCAAAATCTTCGTGACGCATCCCTGGAAGACACCAAACTTAAATACCAAGTTTGGCATTTAATGGACTTTTCGTTTTTGAGCTCTGCTGCTCACAGACACACACAAGACAGACAGACAGACACACACGGACATTTTTCTAAAAAGGCTTTTTTTGGATTCAGGGGGTCTCGAAAAATGTATTTCCGGTGAAATCTCCGTATCGAATTTCTGGGTGCAATGCAATACCTTCTCTATACACTATGTACATAGTACGTGTATAGAAAGTAAAAAGAAGCAAATGGAGTAGAGAATAATCAGTTGGGCCCATCTTTGCTGAACTGCTGCATATACCCGCATAGTATGGTAATGTAGGTATGTTTTTGAACAAAGCTATGAGATATTCAAAATATATCCGATATTTTCCATTCAGAAACTTTCTGTAGCTGTTCCAATTACAAAATTGTCTACATGATGCTAACCGAGATAAACAATTGTGTTACAGCACTAGATAAAGCTGGTTGCTATGAGAAACAGCTGAGATTCGTTTTGTGTGGTCCGGTTTGAGGAAAGTTAGGTCGTTTAAAATTGAAACCAATAACAAGGAATATCTCGTAAACGGCCAACCCTACAAGAAAGATCTGATGTATTACATTCACAATACTTTCTCTAGCTGCTCTACAAACTTGTCAGAAAAGATAATTCTTCCTTCAACACCATGTTAATGGAGATAAACGTTAGCAGAATTTTCTTACTACTTAGTTCCTTATAAGTAGAAAGGAACTAAAGGAATGTGCTATGCCAAAGTGATAGTCAAATGTTTTAAAAGCTGTCGTTATGCGGTTGTCATTGCAAATCGTTTCTTTGCTTGGTCAAGAGTAGAACAAAAGAATAATGGACACTTCCGTCTGAGAAAAGTGCAAATGCTTCACAATTGAAACTAATAACAAGGAATATCTTGAAAAAGATAAGCTCCACGAAAAAAAATGTATATGACATAATTTGTGCATCTTAACAACATCTACATTTTTTGTGTAGTAAGTTTTTGTCATCTCTTACGGTTGACTAGTTATGCCAAATTAAGTGAAATTCATCCAGAATAAACAGGTCTTTAGGAGCTATTCCCAGAAAATTCAACATATCCATTTTATTTGTGATAGAAATGGCTTTAATGTGTGGTATTTTAATCAAAATCGTTAGAGCCATTTTTAACAAAAACAAACTTTTCGAAAATTTTTCTATGTAAAGGATAGTTGGAGGTGGGGGAATTTTCTTCAAAATCTTTGTGTTGCTGAACTTAACTACCATGCTTGATATTTAACGGCCTTTTCGTTTTTGTTATATGCTGCCCACAGACACACACTGACAGACTGACAGACACACACACGGACATTTTTCTAAAAATGTTTTTTTTTCAGTGGGTCTCAAAACATATATTTCCGGTGAAATCTTGGTATAGAATTTTTGGGTACAACACAATACCTTCTCTATACACTATATACATAGTACCTATGTGTAGAGAAAGTAAATATAAAAAGTGAACTGAATACTTATATAATATTTCATTAATGCTATACCAGGAGAAAATAAACAGCGTTAGACGAAGAAAGAGAAAAAATTGAAGCGATGGAATTACTTAACTCAACTATGTATAAAAATCTGATGTGTTCCATACACGTGACTTCCTCTACATCTCTGCAACAAATTAATGTTAATAAGCTCATGCTTCTATTTACTATGCTTCTAATCGAGAAAAAATTAGCAGAAATAGTCTTATCACTTGCTTCCTTGTAAGTAGAAGCGAAATAAGGGAGCACTATAGGTTAAAGTGATAGTCAAAAACTGATTGCTATGTGACTGAAGTTCCCTTGTTTTTATAGACAGGAGTTGACTAATTCCTGTATTAGAAAATTATATTTTTCCAAGCTGAAACCAAAAACAATGAGTATCTTAAAACCGATCAACTCCAGGAAAAAAATTATATAACATAAATTGTGTGTTTTAAAGGGGTCTTTATTTTGTGTGTGGTAAGTTTCTGTCTATCTCCTACGATTTAGCAGTTATGCAAAATTCTGTAAAATTGATCCAGAATAAAGTAGTCTTCAGTGGGTATTTGCAGAAAATTAAGATATACATTTTATTTCTCAGGTATTCTCAGATATTTTAATCAAAATCGTTATAAGCATTTTTAAGAAAATCAAAATTTTCGAAAAAAGTTCCATGTAAAGGTAAGTTGGGGGTGGGATTTTCTTGAAAATCTTCGTGTTGCATCCTTGGAAGATACCAAACCTGAATACCAAGTTTGGTATTTAACGGTCTCTTCGTTTTTGAGCTATGCTGTCCACAGACACACAGAGACAAATACACACGCATTTTCTGAAAATGCTTTTTATGGATTCAGGGGGACCCAAAATATGTATTTCCGGTGAAACCTCGGTATCGAATTTTTCGGTGCAATTCAATACCTTCTCTATACACTATGCACATAGTGCGTGTAGAGAAAGTAAAACGCGATAGGATACTCCAGAAAGAAATGTTTAGAGCAAAGATGGTTTCCAGAGTTTTAATTACTCTCCTGTGACACATGCTGTAACAAAGGTAGTGAATGCCAAATATCATAAACAGTGCTTTAATACTCCCTAGGGCTCTTGTACCTGTACTGTAAGTAATCATTAAGTTCCTTTTCATTTTTACTTTCTCTACACGTACAATGTACATACTGTATAGAGAAGGTATTGTATTACACCCAAACATTCCATTTCACCGGAAATATATGTTTTGGGTCCCCTGAATCCAAAAATAAAGGAAGGATTTTTTAAAAAAGTTCCATGTGTGTGTGTGTGTGTGTGTGTATGTCTTTGCGTCTATGGACAGAATAACTCAAAAACGAAAAGACTGTTAAATACCAAATTTCATATTTAAGTTTAGTATCTTCCAAAGATGCAACACGAAGATTTTCAAAAAAATCTTCCCACCCCCAAATACCCTTTACATTGAAAATGTTGATTTTCTCAAAAAATGGCTGTAACGATTTTGATTAAAATATCGTATATTAAAGATATTTATCCGACAAATAAAATGTACCTGTATCTTGCATTTCTGGGAATAACCCCTGAAGACTAGTTTATTCTGGATGAATTTTACCGACTTTTACATAACTGCCAAACCATAAGAGATGGACAAAAACTTACCACACAAACAATGTACAGCACATTAAAACACACAATTTATGATGTGTACAGTTTTTTCGTCCTTAGCGCGGTGGTAGCGCTGCTAATTACCAAGCGGGAGACCTGGGTTCGATCCCCAGTACCGGCGTGGGAATTTTTCCCCCGCTGGGAGACCTGGCCCGGGGTGCACTCAGCTTCGTAAGGTCCCTGGGGGGCCAATTGAGGAGCTACTTGATGGAGAAGTAGCGGCTCCAGGTCATGAGGAGCGCATTAACCGGCCGGGGGGGGATTCGAGGCGCTGACCACGTCTCACCCTCCAATACTGCACCCCATCCATGACGTCTGTAGTGGACCGAGATGGGGGACGCAGCGGCCGGGCGGTAGGCCAAGGTTCCCCGTGAGCTGTCGTGCCATGGAGTAAAAACAGTTTTTTCGTGGAGTTGATCGTTTTTGAGATATTCGTTCTGTTTTAGTTTCAGCCATGAAAAACATACCTTTCACATACAAGAATTTGTAAACTCCTGTCCATACAAACAAAGGAACTTCAGTCATCTAGCAACCAGCTTTGACTATCACTTGAACCTATGATACTCCCTTGTTTCTCTTCTACTTACAAGAAAGCAAGTAATAAGACTATTTCTGCTAATTTTTTTCTCGATTAGCATGAAGTAAATAGAAGCATAAGCATTTTAACAATAATTTGTTGTAGAGATGTAGAGAAAGTCATGTGAATGGAACACATCAGATTTTTGTCCCTCGTTTTGTGAAATTTTTGTTTAAGAACCCAAGTTCTGAATTAAGTGTTACTGCAGCGGTGTACACATTCCTTCATCAGACAAAGTTTCATCTACAATCAAAGGCACTCAATTGTTTTACCCCATTGTAACTTTTACCCGCTAATGTTAAATACCGCTCGTTTACAACAAAGAGTTTTTTCCACTCAGCGTGTAAATGCAGCACGAATTATATGATACTCGTGATTTTTACTTTCTCTACACATACTACTTACATAGTGTATAGAGAAGATATTGCATTCCACTCAAAAAATCGATACCGAGATTTCACCGGAAATATATGTTTTAGAGTCCCCTGTAACCAAAAATATCTTATGTGTTACACTCACATGACTTTCTCTATATCTCTGCAACAAATTATTGTTAAAAAGCTTATGCTTCTATTTACTTCACGCTAATTGAGAAAAATCACCAGAAATAGCCTTTTTACTTGCTTCCTTGTAAGTAGAAGCGAAATAAGGGAGTACCAAAGGTTAAATTGATAGTCAAAAGCTGGTTGCTATGTGAATGAAGTTCCTTTGTTTGTATGGACAGCAGTTGACAAATGTCTATATGAGAAAAGTATAAGTTTTTCAAAGCTGAAACCAAAAACAAGGAATATCTCAAAAATGATCAACTTCACGAACAAAATGTATATAACATAAATTGTGTGTTCTAATGTGCTTTACATTTTCTGTGTTTTAAGTTTCTCTCCATCACTTACGGTTTAGCAGTTATGCAAAATTCCGTAAAATTCATACAGAATAAAGCAATCTTTAGAGGCTATTCCCAGAAAATTCAGGATTTACATTTTATTTGTCAGGTAAATATTTTTAATATCTTCATCAAAATCCTTAGAGCTATTTTTGAGAAAATCAAAATTTTCGACAAATGTTCCATGTAAAGGATAGTTTTGGGTGGGGGGATTTTATTGAAAATATTCGTGTCGCATCGTTGGAAGATACCAAACTTAAATACCAAGTTTGGGTTTTAACGGTCTTTTCGTTTTTGAGCTATGCTGCCCACAGATACACACACATACACCCAGATACACACACAGACAGACACACAGACAGTCACACACACACACACGGACATTTTTCTAAAAATGCTTTTTTGGGTTCAGGGGGTCTCAAAACATATATTTCCGGTTAAATCTCGGTATCGAATTTTTGGGTGCAATACAATATCTACCTTCTCTATGCACTATGTACATAGTACGTATAGAGAAAGTAAAAAAAGTATTTTCACAAAAAGGTCTATGTGTGTGTGTCCGTGTGTCTGTGAACACGATAACTCAAAAACGAAAAGTCGGTAAAATACCATACTGGGAATTTAATTTTAGTATATTCTAGGAATGCGACACGGAGCTTTTGAGAAAAATCTCCCCATCCCAAACTTCCCTTTGCATGGAACTTTTTTCGAATATTTTTATTTTCTTAAAAATAGCTGTAACGATTTTGATTGAAATACCGTATATTTAAGATATTTATCTGAGAAATAAAATGTATATCTTGAATTTTCTATGAATAGCCTCTGAAGACTACTTTATTCTGGATGATTTTTACGGAATTTTGCATAACTGATAAACGGTAAGAGATGAACAAAAACTTACCACACAAAAAATGTAGAGCACGTTAAAACACACAATTTATGTTATATACATGTTTTTTAAGATATTTCTTGTTTTTAGTTTCAGCTTTTAAAAACTTGTGCCATTCTTATAGAGGAATTTGTCAACTCCTGTCCATACGAACAAAGGAAATTCAGCCACATAGCAACCAGCTTTTGACTATCACTTTAACCTATGGTACTCCCTCATTTCGCTTCTACTTACAAGGACGCAAGTAATAAGACTATTTCTACTATTTTTTTCTCGATTAGCATGAAGTAAATAGAAATGTAAACTTTTTAACAATAATTTGTTGCAGAGATGTAGAGAAAGTCATGTGAATGGAACGCATCAAATTTTTATATATAACAGTGATATGACATTCCCTTCTCCCTTAAATGTTAAAGGTTCCAGTACGTAGTTATCTATTATTCATGCATTAAAAACAAGTTTGTATAAGGATAAATATCTTTACTGGATGTGAGGAATGTGGAGACAATACACTTGTGATAGTCTTCAGTAAAAGCTTGTATTTGCTTATGAAAGAAAAATAAACTAGTGGGCAATTGTTTATTTGCAGGTGTTTCTAGAAGACGCACTTCAAGTATGTTCAGTTATACATAAAGTTGTATAGAAGTCTTCTTCAAGTAGGGCTGAAGTTTTTATTTATGCGTTTTTACTTTCTTTACCACGTAGGTACATAGTGGATAAAATATTATTTCATTCCACCACAAGATTTGATACTGCGAGTTCAGCCAGGATACGTGTTTTGAGCACCCTTGTAAAAATAGAGAAGAGTCCTTGTGTGTGTGTATGTGTTTGTGTGTGTCTCTCTCTCTCTCTCTCTCTCTCTCTCTCTCTCTCCCTCTCTCTATGTCGATAGATATCTATGTGTGTGTGTAGGTATGTATGTAAATACCTGGTCTGTAAACAGCATAACTCAAAATCAAATAATGAAAGAAATACCAAGTTTGTTGTTTATGTTTCGTATTTCCCAAAGATTGGATACGAATATTTCCTAGGAAAGTCTAATACCCTCAAATGACACTTTCATGTAGAATTTTTAAAAAGTTTGATTTGGCCAAAAATAACTAACGGTTTTCGTTCTTATACCATGTACTAAAAGTAGTTACTGACAATTGGGCGTATATATTGAATTTTCTGGAAACGGTAGGTAGGTATATGAAGTACACAGCTCTTGGGAGCCATTTTGTATAACCTTGTTTAGCTCATAAACGTTAAGTAAGAGACGAAAACGTATCTACTACAGAAGAAACACAAATGTCTTTATAACACATTCTAACTTATTCTTTTTTGTTTTTTTTTTGTTTTGTTTGTTTGTTTGCATAAGCACTTCCAAAAGGATATCTATGCACTTCCGAGATTATGTAGTGCTCATGAACATCTGAAAATCTACAGAACTTTAATTCGAACCATCAATAATGGATATATTTAAAATAGCGTGTGACAAAACAAAAACAAAACGTACATTTGAAACCTATGTGTGCCATTAGGATATACAGTTTTGTATACTATGCCATTTTATTGTGTCCTTTATATAGCTCCCTGTAACGTCAAACATTAGAGGCAACACGTTGTCTGTAGCTTCTTTACATTGGGTTTAAATTGTTTTTATTTTCCTCACACACACACACACACATTCACTCTCACATACATACTTCCAGACTCTGCGGGAAATAGGGAATAGTTCCGGTTAAAGAAAAACCCCCCCTTCCAGCCGGGAATTGAACCGGGGACCTGCTTATATTTACTAGTTATACAAGATTATAATAAGTCCTTGCGCATTAAGAGAATGCACAGGCTTTTTCTGCAAAATGTAATACAGGTATACATACATTTTATTTTGCATGTAATTCTATTTAATAACGAAGTCATTACGTCTATTTTGAAGTAATCAAGCACTTCATTCATGTAAAGGATAATCGGAGTTGGCGAATATTTTTAAAAATATTTGTATCGCATCCTTTAAAATGCCGTACCTAGATGCCAAATTTGGTAGGTATGTAGGTATTTAGTTTTTCGTTTTAAGCTTATAGTGTTTAAATGCGCAAGAGCTCGCACTCAAACAAACTGGGATAGTAGATGGCAGACTAGATGGAATAGTACCACAAAAGGAGCAGTATATAAATCCTTTTTTCCGCTAATTAAAGAGATTGCAGCCATTTTGTCAGGCCTCGGGAAAGCTAACTCCTATTTTCATCGATTTCACATTACGTGTGCATGCAACAGACAAGCATCTAATATACGACTGTATAAACATAGAACATCAGAGAGTAATACTAACCTGGCCTGTCAGTAATCTAAACCGTCATTTGCGAAGTTGTTGTAAATATATTAAATCCATATGTATATAAACCAAACAGATGTACAAACAAATTGTATAATTAATGTGTACTAATTCTGAGCATACAGTAATTCTAAAAATAATTTAAATAGTCAAATGTAGTAATATAAAATTATTTTAATGACATTTTACTGCAATGAATTTATTTCTAAAGCAAAATTTAAATTGTTGTTATTATTATTATTATTTATTTAATAATTATCACTATTAATGACAAACAAATGTAAGAACTGGTGGATAGCATGAGCTAATGTATCATGTATGTAATGTTATCATTGCAACGGGACATGGAGATGAATATTTAATAATAATAATAAAAAACACATATACACGCACACACCTTTACTTTCGTTGTTTCTCTATCTGAAGAAATGTATAGGTATATAGATTGTTTGAACGGCATGCATATTACTTCTATGTTAAACAAACAATAGAGAAAGTGTAACGCATTATTGCGAAAGCGTGTAATGACAAAAGAAGTAGAAGCAGAAATGCGGCGCAACCTAGCGGCGACCCGGAAACAGGAATAGCGGTGTAAGCATCTGATGACGCAGGCTGCTCCGACACGTGACATGTGATCTGGAACCCCTTCACAGTTTACACAGGTTGCTTCTACACCACTCACTGCGCAGAGGGAATGCGTGCAACAAAACAAGATTGTACCATATCCCACTTAACATGTTCTGATCCTTAGAGTTTCATAAACACAGTGCAGTAGGCATGCTACGAAAGAAAGCGTCAATTATCCTGTTTTAATACACAAGTGTAATACCTTAACTCCATGGCACGACAGCTCACGGGGAACCTTGGCCTACCGTCCGGCCGCTGCGTCCCCCATCTCGGTCCACTACAGACGCCATGGATGGGGTGCAGTATTGGAGGGTGAGACGTGGTCAGCGCCTCGAGTCCCCCCGGCCGGTTAATGCGGTCCTCATGACCTGGAGCCGCTACTTCTCCATCAAGTAGCTCCTCAATTGGCCCCCCAGGGACCTTACGAGGCTGAGTGCACCCCTGGCAAATGTAATACCTACCTACATGTAAAAGAAAAATAGGTACTGTACTAATGTTTTCTTCCCCCATTTTCTGCTCTCCCTCCCTCTCTCTCTCTCTCTGTCTGCCACACTTATAAGTAATAAAAATGCTGAAAATTATTTTTTTTATTTTTATTTCTCAACAATAATAATAATAATAATAATAATAATAATAATAATAATAATAATAATAATAATAATAATAATAATAATATCTTTGGTGGTTTGGATTAAAATACCATATATTTCAGTAGTGAAATAACAAAAAACATGTGTTTATTTTGAATTTTCTGGATCTCCTGCAATATGCAGTTCCCCTGTGGCGAATCGTAAAATAAACAAAAACTTGCTGTATAAAGAAATCTAATGAGTTAGTCATGGCATTCTCTACCTCTCTGTAAGGAATAGTTCTTGAAAGGCTTATTCTTCTATCTACTTCATCCTACTCAAGAGAACATAGTAGAAATTATTAATTATTACTGAGTTCCATATGAGTAGAACGGAACTTAGGTAAAAAGGAAAAGGAAAGAAATGGAATAGGAAAAGGAAAGAAATGGAATTTTTAAAGGGGGAAAAACCCCTCAACATACTGTTGTTTATAAAAACAATGTTTCGTTGTTTTTTTAGAATCGAATTTTGGGCAAAAACTCATTTTTTAAGAGGAAAGACTTTTGTCTAATTTTTCTCAGTTTACCCCTCACCAACCAAACCAATTCGCCTCTCACCAATCAAACCAATTCGCCCCTCACCAACCAAACCAATTCGCCCCTCACCAACCAAACCAATTCGCTCCTTCCCAACCAAACCAATTCGCTCGCTTCTCACCAACCAAACCAATTCACCCCTCTCCAAAAATAAAACAATTCGCTCCTCACCAATCAAACCAATTCGCCCCTCTCCAACAAAACCAATTCGCCCCTCTCCAACAAAACCAATTCGCTCCTCACTAACCAAACCAATTCGCCCCTCTACAACCAAACCAATTCGCTCCTCACCAACAAAACCAATTCGCTCCTCACTAACCAAACCAATTCGCTCCTCCAACCAAACCAATTTGCTCCTCCAACCAAACCAATTCGCTCCTCCAACCAAACCAATTCGCTCCTCACCAACCAAACCAATTCGCCCCTCTCCAACAAAACCTATTCGCTCCTCACCAACCAAACCAATTCGCTCCTCCAACCAAACCAATTCGCTCCTCACCAACCAAACCAATTCGCCCCTCTCCAACAAAACCTATTCGCTCCTCATCAAACAAACCAATTCCCCCCTCTCCAACCAAACCAATTCGCTCCTCACCAACCAAACCAATTCGCTCCTCTCCAACCAAACCAATTCGCTCCTCACCAACCAAACCAATTCGCCCCTCTCCAACAAAACCTATTCGCTCCTCATCAAGCAAACCAATTAGCCCCTCAAAACTTATAGTATTTATCAATTTCTTGAGTGGAATGCAACAAACCTTATCTACCAACTAGATATGTATTTACACAGTACGCGTAGAGAAAGTAAAATTTGATAATTTCAAATAATTTTATTTTGTAGATTTCAATCCTCCTGAAATCCTTCTTGTGGTTTGTTGGAAAATGTCAATTCCTATCTTAAGCAGCAGATAGATCGATAGACAGACAGACAGATAGATAGGCACAGTTTGAAAATCAAAGTCGTAGTTCTTTTTTTTTTTTTCTCGACTCATTGAGCAGTTTTATTATTTATTATTTCTACTAGTAGAAATAGTTTTCTACAGTAGAAATAGGAGAAGCATTGTAATCCACGATCCCAATTAAAATTTTCATGCCAATATTTCACCGGAAATATACTTATATCCTGGTTTAGAAGACCCTGAGTCAAGAAAACAAAACAAAGTAATTTCTCTTGTATGTAGGTATATATCTATCCAGTAATTAGAGGTTCAATATCAAGAGTTCACCGTAAATACACGTTTTGAGACTTCAAAGATCGGTGTGTGTGAGGGAGGGAGAGAGAGAAGTCTACTTGTGTGTGTGCGCGCGTGCGTGAACACCATTAAACAAAGACGAAAACCGACGAAAAGTCGGTTAAATACACCACGAACAAAATCCTCCAACCCAAACTATCCTTTACATGAGAGGTTGATATATAGTACCTAATTTAGAACTTTTTGTTTTTCTGGCTGCAACGATTTCAATTAAATTACCACGTATTTAAGATATTTACATGACAATAAAAAAAAAATGTTTTGAATAATCTAGGAATCCCCTGTGAAGTTCTCTTCACCTAATCTTATCCAACTAGCGAGCGATAGACGAAAACATACTGCATAAGAAAATAGACACGTATATTTAAACGTCAGCTCTAAAACATTCGACTGTCAATACTTCTTCTGGAATTAAAGAAATATTTACTCTGTGTGTGTCTATGTGTATGTGTGTGTGTGCGTGTGTGTGTGTCTGTGTGCAGCATTGCTCAAAAACAAAAAGTTCGTTAAAAACCAAACATGGTATTCAGGTTTGGTATCTTCAAAGGATGCGACACCAAGATTTTCAAGAAAATCCCCCACCCCAACTACCCTTGACATGGGACTTTTTTCAAATATTTTGATTTTCTAAAAAATGGCTCTAGCGATTTTGATTAAAATATAATATATTAAAGATATTTACCTGACAAATAAAATGTGTATCTTGAATTTTCTGGGGATAGCCTCTGAAGACTACTTTATTCTGGATGAATTTTACGAAATTTTGCATAACTGCTAAACCGTAAGAGATGGACAAAAACCTACCACACAAAAAATGTAGAGCACGTTAAAGAACACAATTTAAGTTATACACATTTTTTTTGTGGAGTTGATCGTTTTTTAAATATTCCTTGTTATTGGTTTCAGCTTTGAGAAACTTACACTTTTCTCATACAGGAATTTGTCAACTCGTGTCCATATTAACAAAGGAACTTCAGTCACATAACAACCAGCTTTTGACTATCACTTTAACCTATGATACTGCCTAATTTCGCAAGGGAGACAATTTGTGATATAATTTCTTCTCGATTAGCATGAAGTAAATAGAATCTTAAGCTTTTTAACAATAATTTGTTGCAGAGGTGTAGAGAAAGTTATATGAATGGAACACAGATTTTTTTTTTAAAATGACCCTAATGATATTCATTAAAGTACCAATCTGTGTTCAACGTATTATTATTACTGACGAAATGCATATTTTGAATTCTCCTCGTTGTTCTGGATAACATTTGAACAAACGCTTCTCAGGAGTAGTTCTTTACCAGAAAAGTCCTTGCTTCTTTCTTTCGGTCTTTCTCTCTTTCCATAAAAGAACTCTTAAGGATATTGGTTAAGAAGTATTCTAAATGGAGTAACTAAGCTCAGAATGAGAAACAGATTGTTAAATGTTTGAATTTTCTGTAAATATTGGTAAATCCTTTTGAATTTTGTCTAGGAACTGGGAAACAATAAAAGATAATGCGTATTATAGAAATATTATAGCGTCTATACGTAACATGTAGCAAATATAGGTAAGTAGGTAGATACATTTTTTTAGGCGGGAACCATTTTGGGAAATTGCGTAATATTTGTTATTTTTCCTCTCCTTCAAGCTCAAATTATTTATTTTGGCTATGATATAAAAAGTTAATGAAGCTGCACATGGTACATCACTTATCCAGCACGAAAACAAAACATATTCCGTGATTATGATAAAGGGCATTGATTTTTATGCTTGTAATAATGAATACGTTTATGAAGTTTTGAAGAAAAGGTGGAAACGAGTAGAAAAAGTACCATGTTTATTATATATGTATTTTATATTAAAGAACGATTACTTTTACTGCTTGTGGCACCGAAGGCGATGACTGGTGATAAATGGGAAACTGCCCCTGCGGCGCTTTGTCCACCACAAATCTCACAGGAGGTCGCTTGGAACATGTACTAATAGGAGATTGTGATGTATTTATTTCTGTTTTGAGTGAATTCAAAGTTGCACCACGAAAATCTGGGAGTAGGTACAACATCCTGTTAGAACAGGAACTTGATAAGCTGCCCCCCCCCCCTCCCCCTGCAGCAGCAGGAGCTAGCGCACCGCCTGAAATCATGTTACGGCTGGCTCGCTCACATCAGTTTCCTATAGTTCACATCCCTCCTCGGTAGCCCACACCTGTTTATAGCCCTTCCCCCCGCGGCACCCTACTGGGCAATAACCAACCCTATCCATATCGGATTGGCTCCGAGGTGCTCTACGTCATCGGCTCCTGATTGGCGGACGAGCACGTGCTTGTATCCGTTCCACCTGATGCCGCAGCTGTCTGGAGGGGGACGTTACTTGGTACCGCTTGTTTCGGCTACCGCACTCAGACAGATCCTGGCAGCAGACCAGTGAAGACCTGTACCTCGATGGGTGTGCGCACGTAGTAGACCAAGAGTTAGTTAGTGTGACAACATCAAACATTCTGTGTACTTGTGTGTTTTTGTGCTGTGAGTGAATGAACAAGATGCCGAGATCGTTTCTCATCAAGAAGACCAACAACTACAGCAACTGCCCTCTCAAGAAGAGGCCCTACAAGGAACTGCAAGACGACGACAAGAAAGGTAAGGCAACCTCGTGTCAACCACAGTATTTAGTACCAATGTGAACTCAAAACATGTAATATTTTAAAACTTTATTTATTTAAAGTAGCTACCAAACAGCGAAAGTCAGCTTTTTTCCAACTCGGCTTTTACCATTCACTGTCCTAGCACAGTGTTTTGTTTATTTTGCGTAGCGAGTTAATACATCTGAATGCCAGCCCACTTCTTTTGTTTACCGCCGACAAAAATGAAGAACGCTTCCGATAAAGAACGGCACTTGTCTGTAACAAACAACAAAACAGATGTTTGCTGTTAATGGGGGACTTCCGGCTTTTTAAGAATGAAATCTTTAAGCGGTGAATAATTTATTGAAGCACGGAAGTGAATGTTGAAGACCCAGAAGGCGGAGATGCACATAAATATGGTAATGGCTTCTTATGTGTAACACATGTGGTGGTCATCAACCGCCCGCGCACAACTTTCACTCCACACACGATCATTGAACTTGTTCACCTGCTTCGCCGTCTTCCCTTTAATTAATAGTCTGATCATTTATTCTAACACTGATACGTCATTTCGTATATTAGAACACAAAGACAGTTAAATGCCGTGATATCATGGCCGGTCAGACGTGCTCCAATCCTTGAGAAAGAGCTGAATTATTTATCAGATGGCTATAAATAATTTAATTCTCCTGTCCTCTTTACCAATTTGTAAATATGCAAGATTTGAACTGTCAGTTACCTGCTTTGTATACCTTCTGTTAACTTAGTTCTGTTCACATCATATCTTACGATAAAAACTGTTGCAAATTTTTACCTATCTGTACACAATATTTGTGCAGTTTTCGTAAAAACGATACGTATGTGAATTTATGTTCTGTTCACAAAATATACGTTACGAAATGCGGCAACAGGTTGCAGGGTTTAAAATAAATAATTTCTATTGAAACTATATTAACATGGTGCTATATTAGAAAACCGTTTGACCTTTAACTTCTCTGTAACTTGCAACGTGGTCTGTGCCACGAGGAGCAACTTCAGGTCTGCGATACATCTGTAATTTGAGACAGCATTAGTGACCTCGAGACTTCTATGACAAAATGATCGCAACAATATAGTTCATAAACTTGTAACAATGAATCTGCAAGAGCGAGCAGAACAAAACTATAGAAGAAAGAAAAGAACTTTAATACATAATGAGTGCGAAAATTATACGTGCAAAACACAACTGCCGTCTCTTCCCAAAGTAGAAATGACGCTTCACTGGAAGGGTTATTTAATAATGCGCTGAATTTTAAAAGAATATTAGTAATTTTAAAATCACGTTAAACACGTGACAAGAACATTTTAATAAACGAAAAGAAAAACAAACCAAAACAAATTGTATTAGAACTTTTACAAACTTACAACAATTTATAACTAGTTTTAATTTGAAGCAATAGAAATTTGCAAGTACGGAAAAGTTGTCCTCTGCAATGCACAAGTGTAACAAACTTTTTTTTTGAATTAATTATATGTAGAAGCTAAATGCTAACACAATTAAAATTCCTATTTTACGTGATAACAGTCGATAACCTGCGTAAGTGTAAATATTACATGCCTTCCTTCTCTCTTGAATTCTTGACCAAAATTCGAATTATATGATCTCTAAGCTCAGAAAATGCGATCAAATCGAACTTCGTTATACACCCAATCTGCAAGTTAATGAAAATACAACTCATTGGACCATTCCTTCGCAGATGTCTTTTCAAAATTAAAGAGAAATAGATATTTATGATAAAAAAATCTGCTGTGTTCCATTCACATGACTTTCTCTACATCTCTGCAACAAATTATTGTTAAAAAGCTTATGCTTCTATTTATTTCATGCTAATGGACAAAAAATTGGCAAAAATAATCTTATTACTTATTTCCTTATAAGTAGGAGACAAATAAGGGAGTACGATAGGTTAAAGTGATAGTCAAAAGCTGGATGCTATGTGACTGAAGTTCATTTATTTATAAGGACAGGAGTTGACAGATTCCTGTATGAGAAAAGTTAAGTTTTTCGAAGCTGAAAACAAAAACAAGGAATATCTCAAAAACGATCAACTCCACGAAAAATATGTATACAACATAAATTGTGTGTGTTAATGTGCTCTACATTTTTTGTGTGGTAAGTTTTTGTCGATTTCTTATGCAAAATTCCGTAAAATTCACTCAGAATAAATTAGTTTTCAGGGCTATTCCCAGAAAATTCAAAATATACATTTTATTTGTCAGGTAAATATCTTTAATAAATGATATTTTAATCAAAATCTTTTTTAGAAAATCGAAATTTTCGAAAAAATGTTCCATGTAAAGGGTAGTTTGGGGTGGGGGGATTTTTTCCCAAAATCTTCGTGTCGCATGCCTGGAAGATACTAAACTTAAATACCAAGTTTGGTATTTTACCGACTTTTCGTTTTTAAGCTATCGTGTTCACAGACACATGGACACACACACGGACCTTTTTCTGAAAATGCTTTTTTTGGATACAGGGGACCCTAAAACATATATTTCCGGTGAAATGTCGGTATCGACTTTTTTGGTGGAGTGCAATACGTCTCTATACGTTATGTACATAGCACGTGTAGAGAAAGTAAAAAGACTGAGCCAAAGCTATAAGGATTAAAGTAAGAGTATCGATACGATAGTGGTAGTTTTCATGCGAGGTTGTGGATGTGCAGCTCGAGATGATAAATAGACTGGTGTGGGGCATGCGCCGTTTGGCCGAGGTCACGGGGATGACCGCCGAGTTCTTACATCATTCAGGACATAGTGAGCTAATAATTCTCACATTATGCGCTCTTTGGCCCGGATACTGCTAACCATAACAGCCGCCAGCATTGTTTCTCTTCGTTAGTGCTTAGCACGTGGACCATTGTTGCCGACACTCTTTCTTTCTTCTTTCTCTCGTTATAAACCCGATGGATTTTCTCTTCGGATACAAAGGCGTCGTTACTTTTAAATCAGCTGCCTCATCAACATATTTTAATCAAATAGGTACTAAAACAAATATGACAAAAGTAAACATAGAAACTAGCATAAGAGGATGAAATTTGCACACTTTAAAGCAAAAAATCTTAGATTTAAACACCAGATTATATACACGATATGTTACAAAGCTAAAATAGTAGTGTTAGATTTGCTATTCACATTTAAATGCCCACCAGTTCAGGATGGAACAATAAATTACTTTAATGATAAACATTTAAATTTAAGTTTTTTTTTTTTTTCCTGGTTGGTCATATGGGACGATAAATGAAATTGGTGAAATGATGCTCAAATGATCTCGGGGTCCATGGAGCTTAAAATTACTCGACATTCGTATTTCCAGAATAAGGAAAAACCTTATGCAGGTAACTTAGCCTAAGCGAGATTCGAACTAGCAACCTGCTAAATGTGATGCAGACACCACACAGCGCATAAATTTACCTTCTTGTTACGCAGTAGTGAATAAAATATATTTTAACTGGCTACTAAATAGAAAATTAGCAATGTGAATAAAAATACATTTGTAATTAATGCGTGACACACGTAAACAAACTCAACTACTTATAACGAGAGATTAAACATGCTTCATGTTGAAATAGTGATTAAAAAGGTCCTACGTTTTATATACTGTGTATGTGGGTCGATAAATAAGTGCTTACCTTCATTTAACCGTACTGTAGAGCATTACGATATTAATTAGATATGTGTTACAAATACTTTAATTATAACCTTGTATTATTGTTGTAAACGTTTTAAATCTCGAAGTGAAAATACTACCTAGAATTGAGGTCAAAGATTGGATTGAGCGCACTAACCTCGGTCACTTCCGCGAGATTTCTTGATGCTCACGAGGAACAAGCCATACCTAACCTTTTTTCTAGGCAATTAGTATGTTTTCTACAATTTTACTAGAAAAATGAAACGAGGTTAAATACCTACAAAGCAGTTTTATACGTATGACTGCAAATCATGACGAGTTGAATTATACTAATTAGGTATATCTACGTATATCTTATAAAGCGATACAAATCAACATTTCTCTAACGTACAGGTAAAATTACAATAAAACGAATACAATTTTGCGAAACATACCTACAATTAATTTGGTTCAAATAGATTACGCGAGAAACATGGAATTTATGTTTCTATAAATATATATATTGTAATTATCTGTCTGTCTGTGAGATAAATGAGATATACTTAGTAGGTATATAAATTGTGAATATTATTTTCGTTTATTTTATTATGTTTTGTGACGTAATTTTAATTTAGTACCTTAGTTAAGAGAAGATAGATGAATAATAATTTATGGAATGCTGGGGTACACAATTTTTGCAATTAGAGAAAGATTATCAAATTGAGTAATTATTTAAGCTCCTTATTTTAGGTATATAAATTATTAACTCCATAATTTTAGGTAGATATAGATAGTTGAAAACGCAAATTCATAGAAAGGTCCTTCTAATATTTTACTATTCACACTATTTCTTCTTTCTTTTATCTAGGCAGTTTTAGCGTTTTGTAAAAGGGCTTCGTCATGGTTTTTTCAATAACCCGTTTTACAATTTTCAACGGTAGATTTATACTCGGAATTCTTTGAAACAGCTGTTTTCTTTTAAGGCATACTAATGAACTGCACACTTTAATATCTGTCGTCACCTGCAATTCTTGTAAAACCTATTGTTTGTGTGTGTTTTTTTTTACTTTCTCTACACGTACTATGGACATAGTGTATAGAGAAGGTATCGATACCAAGATTTCACCGGAAATATATGCTTTGAGACCCCATGAATCCAAAAAAAAAACATTGTCCGTGTGTGTGTGTCTGTCTGTGTGTGTGTGTATGTGTGTGTGTGTCTGTGGGCAACATGTCTTAAAAACAAAAAAGTTCGTTAAAAACCAAACTTGGTATTTAGGTTTGGTATCTTTCAAGGATGCGACACGAAGATTTTCAAAACAATCCCTCCACCGCCAACTGCCCTTTACATGGAACTTTTTTCGAGAATTTTGATTTTCTCAAAAATGGCTCTAACGATTTTGATTAAAATATCGTATATTAAAGACATTTTACCTGACAAATAAAATGTATATCTTGAATTTTCTGGGAATAGCTTCTGAAGACTACTTTATTCTGGATGAATTTTACGGAATTTTGCATAACTGCTAAACCGTAAGAGATGGATAAAAACTTAACACACCCAAAATGTAGAGCACGTTAAAGCACACAATTTATGTTATATACATTTTTTCGTGGATATGATCGTTTTTGAGCTATTCCTTGTTATTGGTTTCACGTTTAAACACTTATACTTTTGTCATACAGGAATTTGTCAACTCCTGTCCATACATTAAGTCATATAGCAACCAGCTTTTGTCTATCACTTTAACATATGTTACTCCCTTATTTCCCTTCTATTTACAAGAAAGAAAGTAATAAGGCTATTTCTGATAATTTTTTCTCGATTAGCATGAAGTAAATAGAAGCATAAGCTTTTTAATAATATTTTTTCGCAGAGATGTAGAGAAAGTCATGTGAATGGAACACATCAGATTTTTTTTATCTGTGAACACCATGAAATGCCACTCACAAATAGAAACAGCTTTTATTATTATTCCGTAATTATTTAGGTATTATTAGCGAACAGACAAACCTTGCTCCCAAACTATTGTGAAACAACTTAATCTCGAATAAACATATCTAGAGATAACAAATGGCGTAAATGATGGGATTCTTCAAGAATGGGACAGTATAGGAACATTTTTATTCCACCTCTCTGATTACTGTTTTGAACAGGGTTGGTATGTTTTTTAAATGCAAATAACACCCTAAGAAGAATAAGTCAAAGTAGCATGACATTTGGATGTTTACAAATACAACAAATATTATTATTTATTATTATTACTACTATTATTTTATATTTATTATTATTATTTTTATTATTATTGTTATTATTATTATTATTATTATTACTGCTAATATTATTATATACATATGGAAACAGAAAAAGGATTTCCCCCCCCCCTCCTTTTACATGATTTTTCTTCACAAGACTTGTTGCATCTATGTTCGTTTGAGCCTGCTTATTCCATGTAGTGCTTACATTAACGTATTTTGGTCGATCCATTGAAGCTGGGAGGTTAGGCGCAATTACCAATCTCTTACATTTCGAGATTATAGTCAAGGTGTACAAAATACATTTTTTATGGGTCGAGCCATTTTTATTGTGGTGATTTTTATTTTAGGACATATTCACGCTAAAAGATTAAGTTAGATAAACTTCGTCTAGACGCCCAGTTAGTGTAAACGACATAAAAATTCGAGATATGTCAGTGGCATTGAAAGCTAGCTTTGTTCGCTCTGGTGGCTTACAAACCAATTATAACTAATAATAACCTAAACCCTCTCTAGTTTTTGCAAATTATCACACCAACAAATCAATCTAAATTTAATTTCATTTACTGTACGAGTATATCGTAATGGGTATCGTACTGCTACCCCTCATATCTGAAGAACGGGTAGCAAAGTTAGAAATGATATCCATTTTACTAGGCGACCTCATAAAGCTGGCGTATAACTAAGAGAATTTAAGTTCATTTTGAGCCCTTTTCAAATGTGTAACAGTTCCTGGTATACTTAGTGAAACAATTATACAATAACATGAGCAACTGAGCTCAAGTGATTATTACACTAACAAAATATTGCTATCGAAAGAATGCTAATGGATGTTTTCTCTTTGTTACAGATGACAATTCGGAGCCGGAGAACTTGAGCACCAAACCAGAGGACTTGAGCATCACATCCCAGAACCATTATCCACATAAGACCATCACTCCGCCTCCTGCCATTGCCATTGTGACGTCAGCTCCAGTCCGCCCGGTGACACCAGCACCACATTATCTGGGGAAGACTTCAGGAGGACCTTTGGAGCCACTGAATCTCAATACTCCAGCAGAAGCTCCTCACCACCCTTACGCCACGACGTGGCATAGGCCCACCACCCACGTTCCCACTGCTCACTACCCACCTCCAGCGTATTACTATCATCCATACACTCCCACCGAGATGTACCACCAGTATTCCCCCGTGTATCCTGTTTCTCCCACCGCACGCCATGCTCATCATCAAGAGCAGCAGCTATCGCCGTACGCTCCTCGGGACTCCACGGGATCGCCACCCAACCATATGCTCACCCCCTTCAGATCGAGCATCCCTGTGGTAGCGTCCTTACCCCACCGCCAGCACCAAGCCGCCGAGTTGCCCAAACTTTACATGCCTTACCAGAATGTGGATCATTGCGGTCTCTCGCCGACGTCGTCCATCGCCTCCTCATCGTCCAACACGGCTTTTCAGTCTCTGTCACCACCACCCGTCACTCCTGAAGATCTGTCCTCGCCGGGCAGCGTGAGCAGTGGCAGCAGCTCTGGCAGTACGAGTGCCGGCAAGAAGAGGAAAGAAGGAGCAGGGGCCATCTCAGGGCCCAGGTATCAGTGCCCCGACTGTGCCAAGTCCTACTCTACTTACTCCGGCCTGTCAAAACACCAGCAGTTCCACTGCGCAGCTACAACAGGCGCACAAGCCAAGAAGTCCTTCAGCTGCAAGTATTGCGAAAAGGTTTACGTGTCTCTTGGGGCCCTCAAGATGCACATACGTACACACACGCTACCATGCAAGTGCAAACTGTGTGGCAAGGCTTTCTCCCGGCCCTGGCTGCTCCAGGGACACATTAGAACACACACTGGCGAGAAACCCTTCTCTTGTCCACATTGTAATCGTGCCTTTGCAGACCGCTCCAACCTAAGGGCGCATCTTCAGACCCACTCAGACGTCAAGAAGTACTCGTGCACAACATGCAGCAAGACCTTCTCCAGGATGTCCCTGCTCACAAAACACATGGACGGTGGCTGTCCGGGTACCGGCGTCACAAACACCACACCTCCACTCGTGTCTGCCATCTCCCACCTCATCCTCGGCAACGGTATCCAGAGGGATTCGACCAGCGGCGACGAAGCTAAAGTCTACCACTAGACGCCACATCAATATTCACTCCAAACATCGGCGCTTTTACAGGAAAACCTTTCCCAAAACAACGTGGAGGCAGAATGTTCATGTGGATGGAACATGGTTCCTTACAAACAACAGAGTGGGCGAGTTCTAAGTGCCTTATATATTCGATTGCCATGGCTCACTCAAATGTTATGCTTACACTTCCAAAAGACTGATTACTGTAATTTTAGCTGCGGTCCATTGTAAAGTACAAAGTGAAACGAAAGGGGCCAAATTTAAAACAACTTTTAACTTTTGTATCAATAAAATTATATTTTTGTCCCACCCTATGAACAATTAAGTCAATGATAAGTTAATGAAAACATATTTTTATGTTTACGTAGTGCCAGCACTTAAAAGTGCACCTTACTCTAGATATGAACTTGTAATCTTCATTATTTTCCTATATCTGTAGAATTGTTTTTATATAGAAAACAAGTAAAATATTTTTTCTATATTGTATATTGCAACAGCACATTCCAGCTGCTGTTTGCTGTTTTGGAAGCTAGTCAGAGCAGGGTACTTTTCTACCCTTCTAAATGCTCGTGTAAAATATCAATGAGCAGAGTTTGTACAGTGCCTTATGTTTTTGTATTCAACTGCAATTATATTATGATAAATACACACATTTTATACTAACATCTACGTGTATATTTACCTCAAGTTTTTACTTTCCGTTCCATCTCCCAACAGAAGATACCATTCTCAGATTATAATTAACTATTACGACTTCAAAAAAAAAAATGTTGGAAGGAATTAAATGTATTCATTTGTTCCACAGATCAAACCATATTTCACAAGTAGCATATTAGGATTATAACTTTATAACTTAAAAATAAATGATTTTAATGCTTTTTAAACTATAAAATATAGCCCTAATATTAAACTTGTAAAATAGGGTTTAATCTGTGAAAGAAAAGCAAAACAAAACAAAACAAAAAGGTTTTGAGATTTGATCATTATATTTTTAATGAAATAATGAGTTGCATTCATTTCATTATGATCTTTAAAGTGAAGAATCACTGACATTTCTATCCTGCAACTTTTCAATCTAAAATTTGGATGTATGTTCCAAAATGTACCAATATGCAACCTATTTTAAGGTGATCTATTTATTGACGATTTATACACTTGATTTTGTTTTCTAACAAAACATCTTTAAAATGTAAGTTTAAATGGTATTCTCATCATAACATTTATAAATATACTTCATATACTTTTTATACTTCTAATAGTTCTTTCCTGGGAAAACTATAGGAATATTATTGCAGAATTTTTTCAAAATTTGCAATATACATATATATATTAAATATTCAATACATGAATATGAAAGATAGCTAGTTGTATATACAGATTTCTTGCTAAACAGCCTAGGTTAGGTTATTTTTATTACAATTTCAAAAATAGCTAAATTTGAAACTGATTGCTTAAAGACTTGCCGAAAATTCAATTAAATAATACAACAAAGATGAAAATTTGTAAAGCAAGAAATCCAGAACTGAAATAACTGTTATTGCCATGAACAATTATCATATAACTTGTGAGCTAAAATTATTTTAACTGAAAAGGAAAGAATTAATACATTTTAAGTCCAAAGAAAGCTGTTTCATAGGCAAGTCCTAAGAGCATATTGCTTTGTCTGTCTTATTGATTTGTGAGTGTAAGAACATCAGAGTTCTTGCACATTTTAGCAGCACGTAGTTTAGATTTGTCAGAAAAACACAGTGCAAAATACATCAATCACATGTTTCAGAAAAAAGTATCCTGGAATACACTACTCTTTTCCAGTCATAAGGGAAGTAGCTGGAAGTCAACTTCACCTAATTGTGAATTTAAACTCTTGACAGGAAATTAGTAACTGCTTCTGCTTCTCCAAATTTAAATTTGTTTGCATATTACACAAATTTTAAAATGAATGTTGACGGGGGCAATTTTTACTTTCTCTATTCGTACTATGTACATGGCGTATAGAGAAGGTATTGCACTCCAACCAAAAATTCGATACCGAGATTTCGCAGGAAATGTATGTTTTACGGTCTCCTGTATCCAAAGAAAGCATTTTCAGAAAAAGGTCCGTTTGTGTGTCCGTGTGTCTTTGAACACGATAACTCGAAAAGTTGGTAAAATATCAAACGTGGTATTTAAGTTTAGTATCTTCCAGGGATGCGACACGAAGATTTTGAGAAAAATTCCCACACCCCCAACCATCCTTAACATGGAAATTTTTTCGAAAATTTTGATTTTCTCAAAAATGGCTCTAACGATTTTGATTAAAATATCGTGTATTAAAAATATTTACCTGAGAAATAATATATTTATCTTGAATTTTCTGGGAATAGCCTCTGAAGATTACTTTAACCTGGATGAATTTTACAAATTTTGCGTAACTTCTAAACCGTAAGCGATGGACAAAAAATTGCTGTACAAAAAATGTAGAGCTCTTTAAAACACACAATTTATGCTAAATACTTTTTTTTCGTGGAGTTGATAGTTTTTGAAATATTCCTTGTTTTTGTTTTCAGCTTTAAAAAAACTTATACTTCTCTCATACAGGAATTTGTCAACTCCTGTACATACAAACAAAGGAACTTCAGCCACATAGCAACCAGCTTTTGACTATCACTTTAACCTATGGTGCTCCCTTATTTCACTTCTACTTACAAGGAAACAAGTAATAAGACTATTTCTCCTAATGTTTCTCGATTAGCATGAATTAAATAGAAGCATAAGCTTTTTAACAATAATTTGTTGCAGAGATGTAGAGAAAGTCATGTGAATGGAACACATTAGATTTTTATATTCTAATTGTGACAAGTAACTTTTTCACTTTCTGAAAGCGACATAATTTGGAACAAGTTTTATTTATTCTTAGACCAAACAATTAAGTAGGCTTTAAAACATAATAAACACTTTTACGTTATTTTGTTGGTAAAGTTGTTTTTGATGGTATATAACAAGAAATACTGAACTACTAGCATATGAAGTTCTCAGTACTATCATTTGAGACCACAATTTGCATACTGCACTAAGATTATGCTTGCAAGTAAATTGCAAATGAGAAAAAAATATCTTTAGTAATTTAAGGAGTTTTGTTTCTTTGTGACTTATGACATTAATAGTCACATCAAACCAAGGATTCTAAGTTTGATAGATCAATGGAGAAGATTTCATTATTATCAATACAAATACAGCAATTTTTTTCCATTTTGCATAGCAGTTGATTTGAAAAAAATAATATTAACTCCAAAAAGAATTTTGATGGGTTACATTCTAACAACACCTTCTATATTTTGTTTCAGGGTATACAAATTACTCTAGGAAAGTGTATTTTTACATATCATGAAGATAAAGTTTTGCAGGAATACATATATTTTAGTTCGTTGCAGATAAAAGCGAACAGCGATAATAAGGAATCAAACGCAATATGCTAACCCCAAAATTCCATTCTTATTCCACTCATGGAATGGCGAGAAAACTCAGAAAAAATTAACAGGATATAAAAGAGTAGAGGACTTTGAAACGATGACAAAACGTTTAAGAAATCGAAGGTTTAAAACGAATATATGAAAGTAGAAGACAAGAGATGTATCTACATACTCGTATTTTGTTCTTGGTTTGTGTATATCATTAACATCACCATTTATGAGAAATTCCTTCCGAATGAACAGAGTTTCACGAGCTGTTTCTACAAAATTCAAGACTACAGTTTAATTGTCAGTAAATATTGTTAATACAAGATGGTATTTTATACAAAATCGTTGCAGACATTTTTAAGAAAATAAAAGACGTCAAAAATGTTGCATTTAAAGCGCACCTTGGAAATGAGACTTTTCTCAAAAATCTTCCAGTTGCATCTTCACATTTTCATTTTTCCAACATTACTCTCTACGTACTACATAGTTCAGCGGTAGAGAAGGTATCTATTGCACTGTGTCCAAAATACTATTCCGAGGTTTCGGTGGAAATACACGTTTTAGGGTCCCCTTTATCCAAAAAGCATTTTTAGAAAAAACATATATGTAACATCAATAATAGCAGTAATAATAATAATAATAATAATAATAATAATAATAATAATTAAAAACGAATTGTGGATTAAATAGCAACTGGACAAATTAGTCTGGATTTTCCAAGGAGCGATACGAAGATTTTCAAGAAAATCTCACCACAACAAACTGTCCTTTAGATGGAAAAATGTTCCAAGACTGTAACCATTGTGATTTAAACTGTCATATAGTATTACAGAGACGTTATATGACAAATAAAATTCATATATCGGAATCTCTGGGAATAACCTCTGGATGACTTTTCGTAACTGGTAATCTGTAAGAGACAAAAATGTATCACACAAAAAATGTAGATTTCGTTAAAACTCACAATTTACGTCTATCATGTGCATTTTTTTTGGCGGAGAAACCATTTCCGAAATATTCCTTGATAATGGCTTAAATTTTAAAATTCAAAAGATTCACTCCAACGGGAAGTTGTCATTCGTTTTTATTCTCTTTTACTGTTGGCCATGGAAAGAGAACCGAATTTCAACCACATAGCAACCAGCTTATAAACGATTTCACTTTAACTTAGTGTATTTCTTTATTTTGCTTCTATTTATAAGGATCACTAATGTTTATCTTATTTCACATTAAATACATAGAAGAATAAGCTTTTGTAAGTATAGTTACGAAATGTGTTCCATGCACATGACTTTCTTTACCTAATCTGTTACAAACAATATGTATATATACATAAATATATATCGTAAAAGATCCGGTGTGTATGCACAGCGTAAAAATTGATGTGTTTTATATACAAGGTGGTTCATCTGTCCCTTATTATTTTTGTAGATAGGCAACACTCATACTCTAAAAGTAATAAGGTTGAAATTACCGTGTTTGTCGACCATTTGGTAACCACACAAGTCTAGCCTGCTTTTCATAGGACAATAGACCTTAGCAGCAATAGTTACGTCCATTCCAAAAACATGCGCTTAATAACTCCTGTTACAGCACATGTTATATCAATAGGATCGCTGTCATATGTTCTGTAACGTAAATTATAATGGATGAAGGCTAAATGAACGGCTTAAGCTGCAAAAAGGAGCCACACAACAGTTATAAAGAGATGAGAAGCGGAGAGGGAGACATGTGGGACACTATACCTACAAGTTTTAACGGAAAAGCGGGCACAATGATTTAGCTCAACTGATTAAATTTTTGTTCCCTTACCACCACAGAGCTTGTCAGCGGTTCAAGGCACGCTGTCTGAGTGCAATTTTTTTTTCTTTACGTATTATCCATCAAGGTGCAAAGTTAGTTCAGTGTTTCGCGCACTAATACTTTTAGGCGTAAGCTAAAACGTATACGAATGAAGCACAAACGGCAGTTTATTTTACCTATTCTACAGTTTTCTACCCTTAATTTTCATTGTAATTGTTTTGAAAAATAAACTTCACTAAGACCTTAATAATACTGGATTGATAAAGTTAGAATTAACATAAAAAGAGAATAATTATAAAAGAAATAAATAAGCAAGTTAACAAATGTTCTGATATCCCATCTAGTTTTGTTCCAAATCAGGAAGAAAAAAACTGTCAACATTTTGGTGAAGATTCGAACCTACATCGGGTAGTCTGGAGCTCTATATACCAGCGCGCCTTAACCATGAACGCTATTGTTTATCCATAACTTAAATGACTAAAGTTTTGGTATACAGAAGATGGGCCCCGGAAACGATGTTTTCAGGTTAGACTGGAATCTGCGGGTTGCAGATAATAAGGGACAGGTGAACCACCTTGTATATAATAATACCCTATATCGTAAAGATATGATGTGTATGTACAGCATAATTAAAAAATTGATGGATTAAATATATATATATATATAATGTTATATGTATACATATACACTTTTTTGTGCATCCCAGCTCACTAAAGGTATATAATTCTGGTGAGATATCGGTACCAAATTTTTTGGAATAATGTACTCTCTCTACCTAGCACGGGGTAGTGAAAGTAATTATTTGGAGAAACATACTAAAACATGTATGCAGATTTTTTCGCCTTAAGGCAGATAGTGTTATGCCTTTGAACAAAAAGACTTCTAATACCTATTATAGATCTTGCATATATTTATTCTTTTCGATAAAATGTTGAAATTAAAATTGGCAATCTTTACTTCTATTCAGAAGGTATTGCACTCCACCCAAAAATTCGATACCGAGATTTCACCGGAAATATATGTTTTAGGGTCCTCTGTATGCAAAAATAGCATTTTCAGAAAAAGGTCTGTGTGTCTGTGAACACGATAACTGGAAAACGAAAAGTCCGTAAAATAGCAAATTTGGTATTTATGTTTAGTATCTTCTAGAGATGCGGCACGAAGATTTTGTGAAATATCCCCCCCCACCCCAAACTACCCTTCAAATGGAGATTTTTTTCAAAAGTTTTTATTTTTGTTTAAAGACTATGTATGTTAAAGACTGAGAAACAAAATGTATATCTTATATTTTCTGGGAATAGCCTATGAAGACTACTTTATTCTGGATGAATTTTACGGAATTTTTGCATAACTGCTAAACCATAAGTGATGGAAAAAAACTTTCCACACAAAAAATGTAGAGCACATTAAAACATACAATTTATGTTATATACATTTTTTTCATGCAGTTGTTCGTTTTTGAGAAATTCCTTGTTTTTGTTTCACCTTTAAAAAACTTCTGCTTTTCTTATATTGGAATTTGTCAACTCCTGTCCATACAAACAAAGGAACTTCAGTCATATAGCAACCAGCTTTTGGCTATCAGTTTAACGTATGGTACTGCCTTGTTTCGCTTCTACTTACAAGGAAATAAGTAATAAGACAATTTCTGCTTGTTAAGTTTTTCTCTATTAGCATGAAGTAAATAGAAGCATAAGTTTTTTAATAAATTTGTTGTAAAGATGTAGAGAAAGTCATATGAATGGAACACATCAGATTTTTAAGAAAGTATATCATTTTAGTTGCATGGGTTTAACATATTATATTTTGTGTAAGATGGAAAGCTTCTGTATGTAAACTTTCAAAGTTTTTGAAAAAGGGATAGTTAAGTTTAGAAGGTGTAAGCAGGCCATGGGATGGTAAGGTGCCACGTTTCTAGATGGACAAGGGTTCGAGAACCAAAGTGGACATTGGTCATCATTAGTTTAAGTATGAAACCTCTCTGTTTATCTAACTGTACAGGTAGCAACTTACTCAGCAGCTACGGTTGCATTGAGGTCTTTAAACTTTAAAGTAATGCGATTAGTTAACTCTGCAGTAACATTTCCTATTATAAGCAGTACATACTAAGCTTCGAATAAAACGATGTCACAAATCAAATTTAGAAATGCATATTTGAAAGCTGTAAATGTTGAGATGTCGCTTAACCAAATACCTAATACTCTGAAGATATCATTGACAGATTCCTGGATTTCAATTGCAAATTCTGAAAATATATGCAAGTGCCGTTATTACAGAAGGTTAAAGTTGCTAGATATAGACAGAAATAAGTGCAACATTCATTTGTTTTGAGCTAGGGCAAAGCCTATATTTACATGTATCGCTAATTGCCTAAGGATTTTTACAAATTCCCTACAAAAATCAGTCCTAAACATTAGCTACAAAATATCTGCTTTTATAGTGAACAAATAGAAATCTGATGTGTTCCATTCACATGACTTTCTCTATATCTCTACAACAATAAAAACTGATGCTTCTATTTACTTCATCTAATCGAGAAAAATTATCAGAAATAGTCTTATTACTTGCTTCCTTGTAAGTAGAAGCGAAATAAGGAAGTATTATAGGTTAAACTGACAGTCAAAAGTTGGTTGCTTTGTGACTGAAGTTCCTTTTGTTTGTAAGGACAGGAGTTGACAAATTCCTGTATGAGAAAAGCATAAGTTTTTCAAAGCTGAAACCAAAAACAAGGAATATCTAAAACACGATCAACTCCACGAAAAAAATATATATTACATATTTTGTGTGTTTTAAAGTGCTGTACGTTTTTTGTGCGGTAATTTTTTGTCATCTCTTATAGTTTAGCGTTAAGCAAAACTTCGTAAAAGTCATCCAGAATAAAGTAGTCTTCAGAGGCTATTCCCAGAATATTCAATATATACGTTTTATTTGGCAAGTAAATATCTTTAATATACGATATTTTAATCAAAATCGTTAGAGCCATTTTTAAGAAAATAAAAATTTCCATATAAAGGGTAATTAGGAGTGTGGGAATTTTCTTGAAAATCCTTTTTGTAGCATCCTTGAAAGATACCAAACTTAAATACCAAGTTTGGTATTCAACGGTCTTTTCATTTTTGAGCTATGCTGTCCACTGACACACAGACACACTCACATTCACACACGGAGCTTTTTCTGAAAATACTTTTTTTTGGATTCAGGGGGACCCCAATCATGTATTTCGGTATCGAATTTTTGGGTGGAATGCAATGCATTCTCTATACATCATGTACATAGTACGTGTAGCGAAAGTAAAAATCTATTCTTTCAAATCTTATTCTTCTATGTACTTTATTCTAGTCATTATAAAATGGTTTTATTATCTTCATATTTTGTTATGGGTCCAAGGGGAATAAGGAAATACGCTATACCGAAGCAAAGATGACGATAACTCTTGCTGGTTGCTATGTGATGGCTTTGGAATTGTGTTTATACGACCAGGATGACCAAAACAATTCTCATTTGAGTAAAGTTTTGGTAGGCAAGTCTAAACAGAGCCAAGATTATATCGTGATTATCATCACAGAAATAGTGCAATCGGCAAAATTAAGATTTTTTTTGTCTTTTTTTACGAGATTTAGTCTACCTCTTATGGTTTACCGGCTAGTAACGTAAATTGTACTTTAACAGAGCAGTATTTGTTAGTAAGCATTAGTGCATCTCTTATAGTTTACCAGATATGCAAAAGTCATCCAGCATAAAGAGGCCTTCAGGAGCTATTCCCAGAGAATTCAAGATGTAGTTCACTTTATTTGTGATGTAAATATGTTTTATACATGGCATTATAATGAGGGGCCGCTGAGTGGGCAGAGTAGCTTTATGAGAGGTCGAGGGTTGTGTTCGCGACTGGAGGCTGGGAATTATTCCCCATCCTTCCTAGGGTCAGGAAATAGGTGTGTGTATGAAGCTAAAGATAATTCACCAAAGTTAAACATCAACAGTAAACTGGTGGACATCATGGCATGAGACATTTTTCCGATAACGGAGAAATGATCTAGGCGTTAAAGTCGGCATGAAATAGGAGGAAAGAATTAAAAAGAGACAAATTCTCTGTTTTAACGAGATCTACACTTTTGGTGCAGTAAGCTCTTGACCATTACTTACAGTCTACGATAATTCAGACTGAAGAGCACTTCATAAGCTATATCCAGGAAATTAAACATCAAGATGAACGTTTAATTTGTCTCGAAAAGAACTTAACATGTACTTTTATAAAAATCGTTAGCCCGTCCGGGTAGTGTGGCGGTAGCGTGTGTGCCTCATATTCAACAGGTTGCGAGTTCGAATCTCGCTGAAGGTGGGTTATCCGGATAAGGTTTTTTTCGCAGTTTTCCCTTATCCTGAGAAGACAAATGTCGAGTAACTATAAGCTCCATGGACCACAAAATCATTTGAGCATCATTTCACCAATTTCATTCATCGTCCGATATGACCAATCAGGTTAAAGACGTTAAGCTGAAATTAAAAAAAAAAAAAAAAAAAAAAAAAAAACAATGTTTGAGCCAATTTTGAGAAAATAAAAAGTTTTGCAAAAGTTGAATGTAGGTCTTACTTGAACGTCTTCGTGTTACATTCTTGGAAAATTCCGAAATTAAATACTAAGTTTTTATTTAGCCTACTTTGTATTTTTAGTTATGCTGTACACAGACACACATAGGTACATACATGCATACTCACACGCGCGCGCGCAGACCTTTCTCTAAAAATAGTTTATGGATTCAGCGAGCCTGAAACTGTGTATTTTCGTAACATTTATAACATCTAAGTTTCGGGTGAAAAGCAATACTTTCCTTATGTAGTGCAAGTGATAGAAAAAGTAAAAGAATATGTTTAAGAGAAGGTTTAAGATGGAAAAGAAACACTTTTCAGCACTTACAATATTTTTGTAATAAACATTGTAATGATGCAAACTGTATCCATTCCGATTGAAACTCTATTTTAAATTTTAATTTAACATCACTGTTACAAACTTATCCAATAATTATATGAACATATTATGTGTTTGAAATTACAAGCCACAAGTAAAGAATATCTTAGAATTTATTTCGATATTTTAGTAGGTATAAATATGTGTATGATATCTACTTTTTGTACCTTATGATACAATCCAATCCCAGCAAGGGCTTTTCATGATGTGCACTTATTTATTAAAGAGATGTGTTAAATATATTGATTATTCTCAACAAATCATAAAGACATTGGAACATTATGTTTTATGTTCGGTGCATGAAGGAAGAAATTAATATTACAAAAGTTATTAACAACAAAGATATTCAATCTAACAAGGGTACTTTTATTAGAATCGTTACAGCCGCTCTATAAAATAATAATTACGAAGTTCTCTATTCAAAGAGTAACTTAGAAAGAGAACTTTTATTTAAAGGTCTCGACAGTCCAGTCTGGCTAATACTAATCTTAATTATCACGTTTGTAATTAGCCTAGTTTTGATTTAATAGAGGTACTGTTTGGGATTCAAGCAGCTCCGGCATAAACTTTATATTGAGTAGAAAGAGAAATTTTATTTAAAGGTCTCGACAGTCCAGTCTGGCCAATACTAATCTTAATTATCACGTTTGTAATTAGCCTAGTTTTGATTTAATAGAGGTACTTTTTGGGATTCAAGCAGCTCCGGCATAAACTTTATATTGAGCTTTTTGGTGGTATGGCAAAGTTTATTTATTATAGGAGATGTTATAGTTATTGAGATGTTTCTCAAACAAGAAGTTAGTGGTGTTACACAGAAAATGAGAACATTGTAAACGATACTCATAATGCATCTGTTGCTATTAAACATGTTAGTTTACACATATTAGTGATTCATTATATGTACATAGTCAGAAGCGCTAAGAATAAAACGCGACGCGCAATTCTCAACCAGGCCTTATGCTCACAATAGAGTGTTAATTATATAGCTTAGACAATAAACTTTTATTGACATCCACTTGCGTTTTACAACCTTTTCATACCTTCCAGCATTATATAAAGTTGCCGAAGCTTCAAGGAGGGAGCGAGGAGAGCACGCTGCAAGTCCGGCGATATGATTCAGCCATTTATCACATGGTTTGAGGTTACCAGCTAATACTGTTGGTCCCTCTGTTGACTATCACCTCAACACTGACAAAGCAGTGGGCTTAAGCTTCCCACTTCTGTGAGGAAGACTCGTTTTACAACATTACAAACACAACCAAAGAATAATAAAAATTCCTCTAAAAGTGAAATCGGAACGACAAGAATGGCGAAATAAAGAAAATAACACGAAATGAAATAAACATAAACAAAATAATGATAATAGCACAAATAACCCTTCCTTGGTCTCGCCTTTTCCACGGGATCTTCCTCTCTCCTTTTCACCTTAAAAAAACAAAAACAAAAAACAAGAAAAACGAAAGGAAAAAACAAAAAAAAAAAAAAAAAAACCTAATGCCCACCTTGCAAAAGGAATAAATCAGCACAGTTAATGGGTGTTACCATAGGATTTGTTACATACTGCAAACGAGAGAGAGAGAGGGAGAGAGGGAGAGAGAGACAGACAGACAGACAGAGACATTTAAGACATGTACAGCTTCAAACCCACCCTATTGAAATCATCATTTTCCTAATAGCACCTTTTTTCACAAGGCAGGAGAGAGAGAGAGAGAGAGAGAGAGAGAGAGAGAGAGAGAGAGAGAGAGAGAGAGAGAGAGAGAGAGAGAGAGAGAGAGGAGGGTTTAAGATATGTAGTCCAAAGACACTTAGTGAAATTGTCATCATCTTCATCTCCTTAACAACGAGGGATTTCTTTCATAACGCAAGGGGAGAGAGAGAGAGAGAGAGAGAGAGAGAGAGAGAGAGAGAGAGAGAGAGAGAGAGAGAGAGAGAGAGAGAGAGCGAAAGAGATGGAGAGATTGAGACAGCCACAGAGAGATGGATAAGCTATGCAATTTCAAGGATGCCTTAATCAAATCAATATTATGATGTTGATGATCATCATCCTGACAGCTTTAGGTTGTTTTATAATGCAGGAGACAGAGAGACGGAGAGAGAAACAAAGCAGATACGCACAATTTCCAAAATGCTTTATTGAAACCATTTTCATATATCGTCTTCATTAACGTAATTTTCCTAAGAGAATAACGTAGTTTTATAATGCAGGATATGTATATATGTAGAGAGAGAGAGAGAGAGAGAGAGAGAGAGATGGGGAGAGACAGAGTGCATGCTTTACGATATGCACTATTTCAAAGGTATCTTATTGATATCATCTTGTTTTTAAACATTAGTCTACAAACAGCTTAAAATTGTCCTATAATGCAGGAGAGCGAAAGAGAGAGAGAGAGAGAGAGAGAGAGAGAGAAAGAAAGAAAGAGTAAGAGACAGAGAGAAAGAGACAGTAGCACAAAGTCTGACATGTCATTCCTTCACTGGGGTGTACTGCCTATAGTATAATTTGAATCTAATTTCTGTGTCACCCGTTCCTTTCCTTGATGGATCTGGGAGTGTAAGCCGTGTCGCTATCGTCGGTGTCCACAATGAAACCACCGCCCTACCTGGTGGGGAGAACACTGGAACGCTCCCTCATTCTCTTCAGTGCACCAGTAAGACTGGCGCTCTTCCGTGAGAGGCGTCGCCATGTTGGAGAACCCTCAGAGGATCGGCGGTAGTAGTTACACGGACCCAAGAAACAGCGGCTTATCCCTTGGACGAAACCAATATCTCACATTCCGAGCCTTCTCTGGGTGGAGGCCATCCCGGTAGGCGAGAAAATGAGCCCAACTAATTTACATTCTTACAGAAAGTTGACCCTTCGCCTTCAACCCTGCTTTATCTTGTTCAGGTTATCAAGGTGGCCCTCGATGGTGCTACCCACTACGATGATGTCGTCAAGAAGTAGTAGGCATCAAAGTCAGATTCCGCATCACCGGCTCCACTAGGCGCTGAAAGGTGGCTGTGCGTTGCAGAGACCAAAGGACATAACTTCAAAGTGCCAAAGACCTTGGCCTGTTGAGAATGCAGTCTTTTCCTTATCCTTGCTTCCTGAGCACCTTCACGTCTATGGTCAAGAACCATTAGATTCTCACAACGATGTCCAGATTGTCCTCAATCCAAGGCAGGGGAAAACAACCTTTCCTGGTGATTGCATTAATTTTCCTAATTTCCACACAGAAAAATAGTTCACTGTTCTTCTTTTTCACTAAGTCCACGGGGGAGCACCAAGTGTTATAATTCCCCCTGGTACTCATGTCTTTCGTCGTTTCTCGTACCTCCACTTGCTGCGCCATAGGGACAGGTCTGGATGGTTGACGGTTTGGTCGGGTGACTCCGGTGTGGATTTTATGGAGCACGCGCTCGGTGTGGCTGTAATCGCTATCTGCTCCCCGGACAAATGGTGTGCCACCCTCCTCTTAAAGTGCGCCAGTTGGGACCCAGATCTTGCGACTCTGCCGGCCCTTCGGTTACGTCGAACGGTGATACACTTGCAGCTGGTTCACATTTCCCGAACTCTTTCCTGCCCATAAGTCATTTTTGGAGTCCGATGGATTCAGTAGTCTCACAGGCACTTCTTCTTGTCAAAGCAACAATGCCCTGGTGACGCACATTCCATTCAATGCAGTACTTTGCAACAAAATCATGTTCCCTGATCGCTGGCCTTCAGATGATAGGCCGGCCATCCTGCTGCTTGCGGGCGCGACTATAACTTCCGTGAGGATCACTCTGCAGTCTACTGGTTGTTCGTCAGGGCTTTGAACCATCACCTGGTACCGGCCGAGTCGCAAGACGCTCCTTTCAACGTCGACCGCCGCGTCATGGCTCCTGAGGGCATCCAAATCCAGTATCACATCCTCAGCCACCCTCGCGACGAACACCTACAGACTTACGACGCTCCGAGCAAGGGTTAGTTCTTGCAAGTCCTTTTTTTCCATAGCCAAGACTTCGCACGATGCCGATACTAGCTGGTAAGGCCGATTTAGTCTCCTCGACGATAAACCCTGCGTGACGCAGGTCTGATTATGGTCACGGCGGCGATCGTGGACACTGAACCCATGTGAACCGTCCTACGTATCCACATTTCCGACGAGGCTGTCATCCAGCCGTCTCTTCAAGGTAGTGATAGTGATGACGGCTTTGACGTGTCCTTCGTCACTCCGGCACTTATCCACTTCCCGTTTGCTCCTCGAATTGATATAGACGGTCCCTCATCAGGTGCCCTTGTTGGCCACAGCCCACTCATTCTATGTCAACGCCCATGGTTGCTCTTCTGTTCCCTACTCCGGGCCCTCAATGCGCGGTCTTTTTTCACTCTAACGGCCTCCATCCTCAGCGCGGCTATTAGTGTCTTGTGGATGGTCTGGTACTCGCTTAGCAAAAGAAGCTCTCGTACCTCGGCGTCATGCATCCCGACAACAAAGGAGTAGGCGGCTTCTCGGGGGACGAAACTAGACAAGAGGTCCACCAGACCTTTGGTCGCTAATTGTTTGAATGTCAACGCAAATTCCTGCAGCGTTTCTCCTGGTAGCTGTTGCCTCGACTTGAGCTGATTATAATAAGCTGTGACCAAGTGGTTATCGAGGGCCTCGCAGATGTCACTCGACGAGGTGTATGTGAGAATCGTGCTCAAGAATTCCACCACCCACCGCTGAAGGCTCTCTATCAGCTGCTCTTCCAGGGTGTCCACGTGTCCGTCGTCGCACTTAGGGCCTTAACTCAATTATCAAGGTTCTTCTCGTTGCCCCAAGCTCTTCCACCTCCTTCTTTATGAAGGCCAGTTGTTCGTCAACTTTCCTAGAGAGTTCCGTTTTCAGGCTCTACATCGCACAATTACAGTCCTTATTTCATACCTCATCTTCTCCATGCCGGATTCCATCTTCTTCTCCAACAGCTTCTCCACTCAGAATTTCATTTCTTCAATTCTAGCTTTCATTTTCTCGTCCATTTTCTCCATACGAGTTTTCATTTTCTCATTCATCTTCTCTTCCATTTTGTTGTTTATCTTCTTTACTTCGTTTCCTAATTTTGTGTCCAGCTTCTTCATTTTAACCAACAAATTCTTCATCATGTCCTACATATAATAATCCCACTTCTGATACCAATGCAACAAATGAGAACATCAATTTCTGTTAAATTCATTTTATTGGTCGCCATTACACTATAGCACTGACACTTTTGGTACACAAAAAACTGAGTCACTGTGTTCACATTACTTTCTTAGCAAGCGTCACTCACTAAATTGATCTTTAACTCACTTCGCTGCATTTCATTTGTCGGCCCCTTATATAGTCCGTGGCCGGACTTGGAAAGTTCCAAACTTAGAAATTACCAGAACATTACGTTTTGCGTATTTAGAAAAGTATTACTTTGACAGAATAATGTTTTGAACCCAGGGATAAAAAGGGTCCGAGAAGTCTTGCAAGAAAAAACCTTTCGGCTTTTTACCTGCTTGCTCTATTGTTAGATCGGGCTGTTTAGTTAAGTTTAGTAAATTCTAGGGATGCGACAAGAAGATTTTGAGAAGATATCCCCACCCCAAACTACCCTTTCCATGGAACTTTTTTTCGAAAATTTTGATTTTCTGAAAAATGGCTCTAACGATTTTGATTAAAATATCGTACTTTAAAGATATTTACCTGACAAATAAAATATATATTTTGAATTTTCTGGGAATAGCCTCTGAAGACTACTTTATTGTGGAAGAAATTTACGGATTCATACATAGCTGCTAAACCGTAAGAGATGGACAAAAATTTACTACGCAAAAAATGTAGAGCATGTTAAATTTTTTTTTTGCTAGAGTTTAACGCCCGCTTTAACTACTTATGGGACCGCAGGCGGTGACACTGACGATACATGAATGATAATGGAGCACCGGTGGAATGCGATGGCGGGGGAAACCGGAGTACTCGGAGAAAACACGTCCCAGGGCCGCTTTGTCCACCACAAATCTCATGCGGTCGCTTGGGATCGAACCGCGGCCGTCTAGGTGAGAGGCAAGTGGTCTAACCACTCGGCCACGGCGCGGCCGAGCACGTTAAAACACACAACGTATATTATATACATTTTTTCGTGGATCTGATTGTTTTTTAGATATTCCTTGTTTTTGTTTCGCCTTTAAAAACATATTTTTCTCATACAGGAATTTGTCAACTCCTGTCCATACAAACAAAGGAACGTCAGTCACATAGCAATCAGCTTTTGACTATCACTTAAACCTATGGTACTCCCTTATATCCCTCCTACTTACAAGGAAGCAAGTAATAAGACTATTTCTGCTAATTTGTTTTCGATTAGCATGACGTAAATAGAACAATAAGCTTTTTAAGAATAATTTGTTGCAGAGACGTAGGGAAAGTCATATGAATGGAACACATCAGATTTTTATTACTTTTTCATGTCGAAAAAGCGAAAATAATGAAAAACCAAGAGTACGGATTTGAAGGCGCGATATGTGCCTCGCTGTAACTGGAGGTCAAGGTAGTCATGGCAAATTCCCACATAATATACTCTGAATGTAAGAGGTGACCTTGAGAAACCAGTATGTTAAGGGAAGTATACCTTCTATTTAGGTAAGCAGCATGTACTAAAACAACATCTAGAACGCCAATCACCTTGAGGAGCTAGAGGTTAGTCATTAGTAACGCGGCAGTAATGATACTACAGCAGGTTCTGGACAACAGGTGGCCGGCAGCAAAAGGTCATGGGGTGCCGGCGTCGACGACCTTTCCAACTGTCGGGCACCGAAATTTCCGTCAACATCATGTCAGTTTGGTGGTAGTAGGAATGACCTCTCGTATGGCATATATAAGAACATTTCTACAACATTTAGAAATTGCTTCAGGCAGTTAGGAACCGTGGATTTGGTTTTTAACTTAATTAATTTGTAAATTTTTTATAATAATTACTTTTCAAGGAATAAACTACTTTTAAAAAAATCTTATGTGTTCCATTCACATGACTTTCTCTATATTTGTGCAACAAAATATTATGAAAAAGCTTATGTTTTTATTCACTTCATGCTAATCAAGAAAGAAATAGTACAAAGAGTCTTATTACTTGCTTTCTTGTAATAGAAGCGAAATAAGGGAGTACCATAGGCTAAAGTGATACTCAAAAGCTGGTTGAATGTGACTGAAGTTCCTGTGTTTGTATGGACAGGATTTGGCAAATTCCTGTAAGAGAAAAGTATGTTTTTTAAGCTGAAACCAATAATAAGGAATATCTAAAAAACGACCAACTCCACGAAAAAAAAAATGTATATTACATAAATTGTGTGTTTTAACGTGCTCTAAATTTTTTGTGTGGTAAGTTTTTATCCATCTCTTACGGTCTAGCAGCTATGCAAAATTCGGTAAAATACACCCGGAATAAAGTAGTCTTCAGAGGCTATTCCCAGAAAGTTCAAAATATACATTTTATTTGTCAGGTAAATATCTTTAGTATACGATATTTTAATCAAAATTGCTAGAGCTATTTTTGAGAAAATCAAAATTTTCGTAAAAATTCCATGTGTAGTTGGTGGTTGGGATATTTTCTTGAAAATCTTCGTGTCGCATCCTTGGAAGATACCAAACCTATGTCGCAAGTTTGGTTTTTAACGGACTTTTCGTTTTTGAGCTATGCTGCCCGGACACACTCACACACATACAGGCAGACTGACAGACACACACGGACATTTTTCTAATAAAGCTTTTTTTTAGATTCAGGGGGTCTCAAAAAGTTATTTCCGGTGAAATCTCGGTATCGAATTTTTAGGTGCATCACAATACCTTCTCTACACACTATGTACATAGCACGTGTAAAAAAAGTAAAACTTTCACTGTAATTTATTGTTCGAACTTTGAAAACTGCTTGTAGCATAACGTTATGAGTAAAGCAATAGTTTTCTTGCTTTAAAGATTAAATGAATATATACAGCTATTTGTTTGCATTCTTACATGCGATACTCATTTTTGTTTATTTCCCGATCTTTCCAAAATAAATTCTAAGTTTTATATGATTAGTAGTCAACTTATAGCAATTCTCAAAGAATAATAGTTACATTTGTGAATATACTTATCTGAATTATAACATATGTGCTTATATCTTTAAAACGCTGTCTTGGAGAAATGCAAAATAAACTTATGCTCTAGGTAACCCTTCAAAGTCTACAGAATGATCATTTCAATATTACTTATACATCTTAAAATGGCCAAATACTAAAGAACTAAAGTGTTACATGATGTGTATTGATCTCAGTTTGATGTATGTAAAAATCTAGAATTTTTGTTTTGGCCATTATTTTAATGATACAGTATTTATACCTACTCTAAAAAGTTATTCACTTTTTTCAATCAGTCAATCCGTCAATTTCTATCGAGGAAGAGTTTTTTTGTTTTTGTTTTTTTAATTCCGCTTCCTCGCTATTCCACCTTTTACGTGTTCTCAAAATAAATGTTGTCTGGTAATGTATCTTCTATCCTGAAGATCTTTGACATATGCCACTCCTTCCATGCATCTGCCAATTACTATTTCTTGTTTTCCAATGTCTTAACTAGTTTCTTTTCTTATTTGTGTATTTCCTACACAAGCTGCTCGACTCACCTCTTTCTTAAAAGGGGCTATTGTCATATTGATGTTACAAATCGACTTGGGATTTTTAAGTGAAAGTTGATGGGTTTTCTCTCATAGCAAGAAAATTGGACTATAACATGACACTCACATGACTTTCTCTAGCTACTCTACAAACAAACTTCTTACACAAGATAATTCTTCTTTCAACACCATGTTAATGAGATAAAGTTTAGCAGAATGTTTTTACTTAGTTTATTATAAGTAGAATAGAACTAAGGGAATGCACTAGGCTAAAGTGATACTCAAATGTTTTAAAAACTGTTGTTATGCGATTGTCATTGCAAATCGCTTCTTTGCTTGGCCAGGAGTAGCACAAAAGAAAAACGGACCCTTCCGTCTGAGAAATGTATAAGTACTTCATAATTGAAACTGATAACAAGGAATACCTCGAACACGGTAGGCTACCCGAAACATAACATAACTTGCGTATTTTAACAAGTTCTACATTTTTGTATAGTTTTTGTCTATCTCTTACGGTTTACATGTCATTTGCCGGTTCCCGCCTAGCACCCCAGTAAGTAAGCGAGAGTAGGATGCGGCCGTACCTTGTGCGGGTAAGTGCCATAAAATCTGACTGTAGTCTAAGGGTTCAAGGATGATATTAAAGGAGTAGATGTAACGGTTGACAAGGAGTCATAAGATGTCGCGGATATTGGCATCTAGTTGTAGATGGTGTCCGGGAAACTTCTTGGTGTTGCGAGTGAGCCTGTACCCTTCTTCTTGTCCGGATTATGGTAGCAAGCTTCCAGAGTTGATAAACGATAGTCGATTGACCCAGGGGAAGAGGCGGGAGTGGAGCATGGGGGTGGCGGCCTCTGTGAGACTGAGTCTCAGTGAAACTGCGCTGGCTGGCTTCCTGGTCATCTCGAAGAAAAGAGTGTGGGTATAATATATTTTAATAATTAAAAAAAATATTTTTTTATTTTTATGCCACTGGGTGAAAATGTATTATTGAAGAAAAAATCTATTGAGTTAGTGACAAAAAAAATCTATAATTTAAAATATCAGATATTAATAAGGGAAAAACGAAACTGAAAAAGAGGGAGAAATAACAAGAATTGGAAAGTTACGTGATTTCGCAAAAAAAAACAAAAAAACAACTAGGTATGATGGAACTTAGAAAAACTATAAATGGTTTTAAACTGAATATCTTATACTTACAAGAACAATATTCACTGAATGGAAAAACATTATACTTGTCAATATTTTTTGACAATAACGGAGGGGAAAACTAATTTTGCAGCAATTATTATTCGAAACGCAAATTTGCAAGTGGTAGGAATAGCGCAGGGCGTTTTACTCTTATCATACTAACCAATAGTTCCAAATCAGTTACGACAAACAACCATTTTGAATAAAATAAAACATATATACAATATGTATCCTAGTATAAACAAAAATTTTATGGTTGATGTTTATGGCAAATCAAAATAGTGACATTGAAGATATTGAGGTGAAAGTGGAGAGAAACTAGAGGATTTCATTTCCGGATTATAACCCGTAATTATACATGAACAGAATATGAACCACACAATCTGGCTACCTTTGAGAACCGAGCAGTTGCGAAATAAATACAAACATCATCCGAGCAAATATAACTGCTAGCAGGAAATATGTGGGTCAGCATATGACATCCAGCGATCAACGACGAATTTATTTTGATTACCAATTTAAAATAAATCAATATAACATGGAAAAAACTGAAAAATTGCTTACCGCCACAAATTTGACCAATATATGTACAAATCAAGCTGACAGAATCAATGTTTATCTTAAGAAAGGAAAAGATGAGAAGGCAGCTAAAATAACTGGAAAATATTGCAATAAGTTAAATAAGACAGAGTTTAATGAAGGATTGACAGAAGAATTGGGAAGTAGCTGAAGTGAGAAGAAGAGTTCTTTCCAAGCATAAAAGAAAGAATTGAAATTACAGGATAGCATATGACTAGACGCACAAAAATTCCTATTTTGAAATAGACCTTATGCTACGTATTGGTAGAAAAGAAAGAAGAAAGTTGACGATGTATGTGAGAGTTGTAATGTAGCTGATACCCTTAAGAACCTCACTTAAATGCGACAGTATATTAGTACTCCAAGTATATTATTAGTTTCGTATAAGTGCAATCGTTTGTTATTGAATTCATTGGCTATGCATAGAGAAAAGAAGCAGAATGTCTCCTCTTTGCGTGCATCGCAAGGATAAAGTTTGGAGTTTGTAAACTCTTGCGTTGCATTGCATTGCGTTGCGTCTTGCGTGTTTCTATGTGAACGCTTACATTAAATAATAGGAGTCCAAACTCTTGCGCTTACGTTGCGTCTGCGCTTGCATTTCATTGTGAATGTAGCGTTAGTCTTTTCAGGAACCGCGCTTGAAAGCAGTCATTTCGACCGAAATTGATACGACGTGATACAGTGGACAATGTTTCGGTATTGCTTCAAGCGCGGGCTGCATAACTTCAGCAGACTAAGAAGACCTACTCAATTTTTATATATATATCTGTCTTCAGCACTCCTGAGGCCAGTGATGTATATAAATCGACTGATGTCCTCGAATTAAGGCATCAACAATTAAGTAGGCAAGGGCATATTGAGATAGCGTGCGAGATTGAAGACTACGGATTTAACATTTCAAAACGAAAATTAACTTGCTCATATTTGAGCTCCTAAATTATCTGGGGTTCTGTATTACGTCATGCATCTTTAGAATTTGAAAAATCCACGGTATATAAGATATAGTGTTGAAATTTAAACAGGTTACTGTACACAATGATAGTGCGTGTAGACAAATTATACTTTTCGTGATTTTCAAAACTGATGAATTTTTCAAAATGTAATAATTAATTTCTCAAAACTGGAGCAATATTTCTTAAAAGTATATGATAAATTTCTTTAATGTGTTTTTCAAAGGCACTCAAAATTTGAAACAAGTTCGTAAGAAATGGCATCGTATGGAACATTTTGAACATTGATAAGTTCTGGAAAAAGGATTGCAAGAAATTTTGTTTAAAGTTGTGAGCATACACCTACCCGCCTATAGCTTTCGTTAATGTGTAGTTGAAGGGCCCTAATGGGAACAGAGTTAGAGAATATCTCAACAATGTGTGTCCCGAGCGGTGAGTAAATCATGCTGCTTGCATTCCATAACCACCGAGATCGCCTGTTTTAACTACCTTGAAGTTAATGTGTAGTTGAAGGGCCCTAATGGGAACAGGGTTAGAGAATATCTCAACAATGTGTGTCCCGAGCGGTGGGTAAATCATGCTGCTTGCATTCCATAACCACCGAGATCGCCTGTTTTAACTACCTTTCGTTAATGTGTAGTTGAAGGGCCCTAATGGGAACAGGGTTAGAGAATATCTCAACAATGTGTGTCCCGAGCGGTGGGTAAATCATGCTGCTTGCAGTCCATAACCACCGAGATCGCCTGTTTTAACTACCTTGAAGTTAATGTGTAGTTGAAGGGCCCTAATGGGAACAGGGTTAGAAAATATCTCAACAATGTGTGTCCCGAGCGGTGGGTAAATCATGCTGCTTGCGTTCCATAACCACCGAGATCGCCTGTTTTAACTACCTTGAAGTTAATGTGTAGTTGAAGGGCCCTAATGGGAACAGGGTTAGAGAATATCTCAACAATGTGTGTCCCGAGCGGTGAGTAAATCATGCTGCTTGCATTCCATAACCACCGAGATCGCCTGTTTTAACTACCTTGAAGTTAATGTGTAGTTGAAGGGCCCTAATGGGAACAGGGTTAGAGAATATCTCAACAATGTGTGTCCCGAGCGGTGGGTAAATCATGCTGCTTGCGTTCCATAACCACCGAGATCGCCTGTTTTAACTACCTTGAAGTTAATGTGTAGTTGAAGGGCCCTAATGGGAACAGGGTTAGAGAATATCTCAACAATGTGTGTCCCGAGCGGTGGGTAAATCATGCTGCTTGCATTCCATAACCACCGAGATCACCTGTTTTAACTACCTTTCGTTAATGGGTAGTTGAAGGGCCCTAATGGGAACAGGGTTAGAGAATATCTCAACAATGTGTGTCCCGAGCGGTGGGTAAATCATGCTGCTTGCATTCCATAACCACCGAGATCGCCTGTTTTAACTACCTTGAAGTTAATGTGTAGTTGAAGGGCCCTAATGGGAACAGAGTTAGAGAATATCTCAACAATGTGTGTCCCGAGCGGTGAGTAAATCATGCTGCTTGCGTTCCATAACCACCGAGATCGCCTGTTTTAACTACCTTGAAGTTAATGTGTAGTTGAAGGGCCCTAATGGGAACAGGGTTAGAGAATATCTCAACAATGTGTGTCCCGAGCGGTGGGTAAATCATGCTGCTTGCATTCCATAACCACCGAGATCGCCTGTTTTAACTACCTTTCGTTAATGGGTAGTTGAAGGGCCCTAATGGGAACAGGGTTAGAGAATATCTCAACAATGTGTGTCCCGAGCGGTGGGTAAATCATGCTGCTTGCAGTCCATAACCACCGAGATCGCCTGTTTTAACTACCTTGAAGTTAATGTGTAGTTGAAGGGCCCTAATGGGAACAGGGTTAGAGAATATCTCAACAATGTGTGTCCCGAGCGGTGGGTAAATCATGCTGCTTGCGTTCCATAACCACCGAGATCGCCTGTTTTAACTACCTTGAAGTTTTTACTTTCTCTACACGTACTATGCACATAGTGTATAGAGAAGGTATTGCATTTGACTCTAAAATTCCATACCGAGATTTCACTGTAAATATAGGTTTTGAGTCCCCCTGAATAAAAAAAAAAAACATTTTTGGAAAAAGGTCTGTGTTTGCGCGCGTGTGTGTGTCTGTGTGTCCGTGAACAGCACAGCTCAAAAACGAAGAGATCGTTGAATACCAAACTTGGTATCTTCCAAGGATGTGACACAAATATCTTCAAGACAATCCCCTACTCCCAACTGCCTTTTTACATGAAACTTTTTTCGAAAATTTTGATTTTCTCAAAAATGGCTCTAACAATTTTGGTTAAAATATCGTATATTAGAGATATTCACCTGACAAATAAAATGTATTTCTTGAAATTTCTGGGAATAATCTCAGAAGATTACTTTATTCTGGATGAATTTTGCAGAATTTTGCATAACTGCTAAACCGTAAGAGATAGACAAAAAATTACCACACAAAAACGTAAAGTTCATTAAAACACACAATTTATGTTAAATACCTACATTTTTCCTGGAGTTGGTTGTTTTTGAGATATTCCTTGATTTTGGTTTCTGCCTTGAAAGACTTATACTTTTTCTCATAGAGGAATTTGTGAACTTCTGTTCATACAGACAAAGGAACTTCAGTCACATAGCAACCAGCTTTTGACTATCACTTTAACCTATGGTGCCCCTTTATTTCGCTTCTACTTACAAGGAATCAAGTAATAAGACTATTTCTGCTAATTTTTCTTGATCAGCATGAAGTAAATAGAAGAAAAATCTTTTTAACAATAATTTATTGCAGAAATGTAGAGAAAGTCCTGTGAATGGAACACATCCGATTTTTTTTTAGATATATCAAAGCTAGGGTTTACGAAACGGAACCAGAAAATCCAGATGTGTTAAAAGAAAGAACACGTCACGCCTGCGCTTTAGTCCCTGCGGAAATGTTAAGTGGGGTCTATGCTAATACTGAGAGGCGCTTACATCAATGCATTCAACATGGCGGACATGCATTAGAACATTTTTATTATGAATAATGTAATAATAAGGATATGGCAGTGTATAACATAGGTTTAAAGGAACATAAGCTAAGTGTATTCGTTATATCAATTATTGTTTATTGCAATGAAGGATATAATAGCATTGATTTAATATTGCTAGTTTTTAAGCACAAATTGCAGCATTATGTGCCGTTGATAAATTGGCTGCCAATATAGATGTACTTGAAACAGATCATTAATTTGCTTTGACCCATGTGCGTATAGGTTTGCTCACGGACATTCATTCTTCTACACAGGAACCTTTCTCGAGCCCAGGAATCGAACCCGGTACCCCACCATGGTGATTAAGTGCTCTTGCAACGAGCTATGAGACCAGTTAAGTGTTCAAGCTCTGGTCCTACGCTCAGCAAGGGTTCCTCTTTGTTGGTATCGTGTCCCCTTTACTGACACGCTTAGGCAAACCTTTCGGCGTCCACATTATCCGGGAGTAACTAACTTCAGCGAAGGACGGCTTGCATGATCCACATGTCTATATAATTACATATATACAGTGTGTTAATGAACTACACCGAAATATTTTCACAGAATATGTACATTACTTTAATAAATACTTTGAGATAGGTGACTTAGGCATCGCCGTTGTCAAATTACTTATATCAGTCACGTGCACAATCTCGCAAATTATTTCGGTGTAGTTCATTAACATCCTGTGTATATATTAACGAGGTGACTATTTTTTTTAGCATAAATGCTTTGAAGATATAAATAGTAATGGAAGATAAAAGATAAATCAAATGGAGGAACTAAATTAGAAAAACAATTTAAATCAAGGAAAGAGTTAAGACTTTGCCAAAGAAGAATAAGACAACAAAAATGGCGAAAGTACCATTGCCCCAAGCGAGCCTCACCAAATTAAATAAGCACATGTGAGGTTTAAAGTTGTTTTGGCCCTTAGCATTCCACCTGTATGCGCTGCTGAAGCAACTGGTGGCTTGATTGGATAAAGACACAGGTGCAGTGTGAAGTGAGGAAACAGGTGGTTGGTGGTGTAGACCAACTGTTAGGACAGATCATCGCGCTGTGTGCAAGGTGCCATCCCGTTATACAGCAGCCTTTAACAACTTCCTCCCTTTCCCACATGTCTTCTGTATCAGTAACTAGCTTTTCAAGTAATCAGTATTTTTGTCTGATTGCGCATATGCGTAATTTCAGACAGCTTAGCGCACTCTTTGCAGAAAGTGCATTTTTGTTTTAATTATGTAATTTTTCTTTTCTCTACAGTATTATGCACATAGTGAATAGAGAAAGTATTGCATTCCACCCAAAAATTCGATACCGAGATTTCACCGGAGAAAGGTCCGTGTGTGTGCGTGTCTGTGTATCTGTGCACAGCATAACTCAAAAATGAAAAGGCTGTTGAATACCAAACTTGCTATTTAAGTTTGGTATCCTCCAAGGATGCGACACGAAGATGTTCAAGAAAATTTGCCCACCCCCAACTACCCTTTACATGGATTTTTTTCGAAAATTTTGATTTTCTTAAAACTGGCTCTAAGATTTTGACTAAAATCTTTTATATTTAAGATATTTACGTGGCAAATAAAATGTATATCTTCAATTTTGTGGGAATAGCTTCTGAAGACCTCTTTATTCTGGATGAGTTTTGCCGAATATTGCATAACTGCTAAACTTACCACACAAAATATGTAGAGCACGTTAAAACACACCCTTTATGTTGCATGCATTTTTTCCTGGAGTTGATCGTTTTTTAGATATTCCTTGCTTTTGTTTTCAGCTTTGAAAATCTTGTACTTTTCTCATACAGAAATTTGTCAACTCCTGCCCATACAAGCAAAGGAACTTTAGTCACATAGCAACCAGCTTTTGACTATCACTTTAATCTATGGTACTCCCTTATTTCACTTCTACTTACAAGGAAGCAAGTAATAAGACTATTTGTGGTAATTTTTTGTCGATTAGCATGAAATAAAGAGAACCATGAGCTTTTTAACAATAATTTGTTGCAGAGATGTGAAGAAATTATGTGACTGGAACACATCAAATCTTTTTGTTTTATGTTTCACATTGTTCTTTGATAGAAATAGGTCTTGAAACCTTATTATTTACAATCCAAACAGCTTTATGTTAAAGTTATGCTGTCCTATATGGGATTACCTCACCTGCTATGTAGCTGCAGTAAGTAGAGCAAAAATTCAATGGCGAGATTTCACGAAAAGTACGTGCTTTGAGGCACTTTGAAGTCCAATCCATGTTCGAGTGCGAGAGAGAAAGAGAGTGAGTCTGTGAGCAGCGTAACTAAACAATAAAATATAGTGAGGCCAGTATCTAACCAAGCTGTGACACAACAATTTAAAAAACAATGCACCATTAATTGCTCTTTTTGTGGAAAAACATCGAAATGGTTTAAGTTGAAATTTTGACTACCATCGGTAAAAAAGTCAAAATTTGTTTTTTTATAGGAGATAGCTATCCTTTCTTGCTTCGGGCTGTATACCCATTACAAAATCTTACACTACACCTCTTTCCTAGCGCACTATTTTATAAAACAGCTTTTTTCTCAAATAGTCATTTTTATACTTTAAAGATGTTCCACTGTTTCTCAAGTTTTGTTTACATAGAATATTCCAGACCGTGCAGAAGTATCCTTGGTAATATTAATGGATATGAAATTATTCTAACACTTAGAGTAGTTTTTAAAAATATATGTTTTTATGGAAAAGTAATTAACTTTATAGATTAAACATTTTAGCCTGTTTAAGACAAGTAATCAAAGTTATTGAAATATCAACGGGTAACGGTTTTGGTGCAATTCAAATATCCGATTCTAAAAACGGCATGCCATTTTCTCAAACTATGATTCATGGGGAAATTTTTGATTACGCAATATATTTCACAATAAAATGTAAGATCTAATTTATATTTTGAAAACACTAATCTAATTTGAATGAAATTTAGTACTCCTATTAAAATAATGACTGCCACAACAGTAAAATTTTCGGAAAAATGTATAACAAAAATATAGAAGTCTTAAATTTAACTCCCAGTGACCTTTAATTCCCAAAAATGACTCAAAAGAAAACATATTATAAGTTTATGCTTTTATACGACGAATAAAATGTATATTTTGAATGTTGGAGAAAAGCCTTTGAAGTGCTCTTCATTCAGAAGAAGATATTTCTACTTCTATAAATTCGAATAAAGTGTCAACAATAACATGCAGACCAAACTGAATACAAACGTTATAGATATCCTTGAAGCTCGTGGTTTATTCTGTTCCTATTCAAGTCCCATTTGAGTTTGCCAGTTTTACTTTCTCTACCAGGTTGCTTAGTTGTTAGTAAAGCTTTTGCGTTTATCACAAAAATGCCATAAACTATTTAATTTAAATGCACGTTTTGAGGCTCCCCTATACTAAACAGTTTACTTTCTCTGCCACGGGATATCCATGCCATTAACACACGGTATTGCGTCTGTCTCAGAAGCAGGGAATCCGGGTTCGAATCCCGGCGCCGGCGAAGGAGGTGTCATCCCACGTTGGGAGGAATTGATGTGTTTGCTTTCATCACCAAAATCCCACGGAAGGAAAATGGCAACACTGCGGCGGTATCATCCGTTCCTGAGCACCGCGGTATCATCCGTTCCTGAGCACCGCGGTATCATCAGTTCCTGAGCGCCGCGGTATCATCAGTTTCTGAGCGCCGCTATATCATCCGTTCCTGAGCACCGCGGTATCATCCGTTCCTGAACGCCGCTGCATCATCAGTTCCTGAGCGCCACGGTATCATCCGTTCCTGAACGCCGGGGTATCATCCGTTCCTGAGCATCGCGGTATCATCCGTTCCTGAACGCCGCTGCATCATCAGTTCCTGAGCGCCGCGGTATCATCCGTTCCTGAGCACCGCTGCATCATCAGTTCCTGAGCGCCACGGTATCATCCGTTCCTAAACGCCGCGGTATCATCCGTTCCTGAGCACCGCATCATCAGTTCCTGAGCGCCGCGGTATCATCAGTTCCTGAGCGCCGCGGTATCATCCGTTCCTGAGCACCGCTGCATCATCCGTTCCTGAGCGCCGCGGTATCATCCGTTCCTGAGCGCCGCTGCATCATCCGTTCCTGAGCACCGCGGTATCATCCGTTCCTGAACGCTGTTGTATCATCCGTTCCTGAGCACCGCTGATCATGCGTTCCTGAGCACCGCGGATCATCCGTTCCTGAGCGCTGTTGTATCATCCGTTCCTGAGCACCGCGGTATCATCAGTTCCTGAACGCTGTTGTATCATCCGTTCCTGAGCACCGCTGATCATGCGTTCCTGAGCACCGCGGATCATCCGTTCCTGAACACCGCGGTATCATCCGTTCCTGAACGCCGCGGTATCATCCGTTCCTGAACGCCGCGGTATCATCCGTTCTGAACGCCGCGGTCCTATTGTGGTCTCTCCCACAGTTCCATTGAGCTGACTACCAAGTCGCTCGTACGCAGGCACAGAAGTATTGCATCATAACAAACATTTTAGGTGTTTAAATAGAGGTCTCTGTGTAGACACATTTTCCCAAGCTGGCTGTATATATTTTGACTAAAATATAATGCACTAAACACATTTACATTGGTTATAAAACGTATATCCTAATTTTTCTGGGAATAGTCTGTGAAGTTCTCTTTATTCCAAGGAAGATTATGTCATCTTCTACATCTGGTTTATGTTAACCGATATACGAAAACATATTACACAACAATTATACATCTCTTTACATATATTCTTTTTTTTTTTTTTTCAAATCATTTTCTCCCAGTTCGGAGGTATCCATTATTACTGTTTCAAATCATTTTGTCCCAGTTCGGAGATATCCATTATCACTGTTTCAAATCATTTTGTCCCAGTTCGGAGATATCCATTATTACTGTTTCAAATCATTTTCTCCCAGTTCGGAGGTATCCATTATCACTGTTTCAAATCATTTTCTCCCAGTTCGGAGGTATCCATTATCACTGTTTCAAATCATTTTCTCCCAGTTCGGAGGTATCCATTATCACTGTTTCAAATCATTTTCTCCCAGTTCGGAGGTATCCATTATCACTGTTTCAAATCATTTTGTCCCAGTTCGGAGGTATCCATTATTACTGTTTCAAATGACTCAATACTTTATCATTCTTTTCAAGTTCTTTCGCCTTTTTTGCGACTGCAGCAAAGAATAATGGAGTCTTATAGTCAACTTCTTAAGCACTTCACTATTACGTTCCCATTACGAAATGTGTAATACAACTATTTTTGTAAAAAATTATCTCCATTAAAATAAACTATATAGAAAAAAATCTGATGTGTTCCATTCACATGACTTTCTCTACATCTCTTTAACAAATTATTGTTAAAAAGCTTATGCTTGTATTTACTTCATGCTAACTGAGAAAAATTATCAGAAATAGACTTATTACGTGCTTCCTTGTAAGTAGAAGCGAAATAAGGGAGTACCATAGGTTAAAGTGATAGTCCAAAGCTGGTTGCTATGTGACTGAAGTTTCTTTGCTAGTATGGACACGAGTTGACAAATTCCTGTATGAGAAAAGTGTGTTTTTTAAAAGTGAAATCAAAAACAAGGAATAGCTCAAAAACGATCAATTCCACGAAAAAAAATGTGTATAACATAAATTTTGTGTTTTAACATGCTCAACATTCTTTGTGTGATAAGTTTTTGTTCATCTCTTACGGTTTAGCAGTTATGCAAGATTCCGTAAAATTCATCCAGAATAAAGTACACTTTAGAGGCTATTCCCAGGAATTCAGGATATGCATTTTATTTGTCAAGTAAATATCTTTAATGTACGTAATTTTAATCAAAATCGTTAGAGCCATGTTTAAGAAAATCAAAATTTTCGAAAAAAGTTCCAAGTAAAGGGCAGTTTGGGGTGGGGGATTTTTCTCAAAATTTTCGTGTGGCTTCCCTGGAAGATACTAAACTTAAATACCAACTTTGGTTATTTTACCGACTTTTCGCTTTTGGGTTATCGTGTTCACAGACACACGGACACGCACACACACACACACACACACACTCATACGGGCTTTTTCCTGAAAATACTTTTTTTGGATACAAGAGACCCTAAAACGTATACTTCCGTTGAAACCTCGGTGTGGAATTTTTGAGTGGAGTGCAATATCTTCTCTATACACTATGTATATAGTAGATGTAGAGAAAGTAACAAGCTTTCCAGATTTCTCTATATGTACTAATAAATGATAGAGAGTAGAGAAATTCCTTAAAATGTAATACACCAGATATGTTTAACATGTTCACGCTAGTTCTCTCTCGTTGTGTAATGAAAAGAGTATGAATATTCAAGACCAGCATATAGTGACATATAACTAACTATAGCTTTTGTTTTCTGTGTTCCCTTTCAACTACAACGAAATTTACAATATAACTTGTGTATGTATGGATATATACGGATATATATATAGCTTCCAAACTACAAAAGATAGAAGCATGATTCCAACTTTCATGGAGAGAGAAAAGTTTACAATTGAAATAGCGCAGGGGGTAGAATTTGCAATCACTACCGCATTGGCGCTGTTGTTTGTTATTGTATGTCTGTAGTGAAATGGCGGCGACACCTCAAGTCTATTGTTGCAGTTCAACGAGCATTTCGCCATCAATTTAATAAACAATCGCCGCGTCACAAGCAAATTTACGAGTGGCATCGAAAATTCGTAGAACATGGTTGCACGTACAAAAGGAAAAGCACGGGACGTCCTCGCACATCGGACGCGATTGTCGAGCATATTCGTACAATATACGAAAGGATCCCAAAGAAATCCACATCACGAGCACGCAACGGTATGGCGAGTTCTAAAACATCGTCTGCACCTGAAGTCATACACACTGCAGTTATTGCAAGCATTGAATCCTGACGACCACAACAAAAGGTACGAATTGTACATTGGCATGTTAGAAGATGTGGAAGAAGACAATTTTACTCAACGATTAATGTTTTCCAATGAAATTTTTCATGCAAGATGGTGCCCTGCCTCATTTCTCTTGCTACGACCGACGTTACTTGAATAATACGTTTGCAGGACGTTGGATTGCGAGAGGAGGAGCAGAGCAACTTTATCGCCGGTGGCCTCCCAGGTCTCACCCCGTGTTATTTTTATCTATGAGGTTACATAAAAGGCCGTGTTTTTATCCCTCCTATGCCTGATACTCTTGAAGATCTGCGACATCAAATTGTTGAAGCTGTAAATTCGATAACTGGAGACCAGCTGATTCGTGTGTGGCAAGAAATGTGCCACCGTTTTGACATATGTCATGTAACACACGGTGCTCATATTGAATGCATATTATAACAATGTACACTTTTCTATCTCCATGAACGTTGGAATCATGTTTCTATCTTTTGTAGTTTGGAAGCAATAAATATTTGAAACATGTTCTTTCTTTTTGAATAACCCTGTATATACATCCGAAAAAGGTGGTCTCCATAGCGCGGTGGTAGCGCAGCTGCTTACCAAGCGGGAGACCTGGGTTCGATCCCCAGTACCGGCGAGGGGACCGTAAGGTCCCTGAGGGGGGGCCATTGAGGAGCTACTTGATGGAGAAGTAGCAGCTTCAGGTCATTAACCGGCCGGGGAGTTCGAGGCGTTGACCACGTCTCACCCTCCAGTACTGCACCCCATCCATGACGTCTGTAGGGGACCGAGATGGGAGACGCAGCGGCCGGACGGTAGCTGTCGTGCCATGGAGCTATTATATCCCAAAAATTGTCCATATTACATACAGGTGAGCGCTAAATTAGGATATGACATTATCGAAATTTGGGTAGAAGTGTAGTTGATTAGATACAGCACGATGTGGAATATATTATATGTATACATTTAGTGATTAAGGCCTTATTTAATTATGTACTGTACAATAAAGGAAATGAAAGTAGGTAACAATATGTATTTTTCATTCCACGTGTCTATTGCAACACAATCTTGCGTGCTTGGTTTCGTGCTTTTGCTGCACAATTGGTCCATTACAGATCGGCAGTTTCTTGCTAGGGTCAGTAATCCGTTGAACACTGATTCCACCAGATTACGGCATATTCTTAGTCGGCACCTTATACCATCTCAACCACATTTAAATCAGCCGGCCAAGAAAATGTCAAATGCTCAGGAACATCATCTATCTATTCCTTGGTGATGTTATCATGCACCGTACTCTATGTAGTCCATTAATCGCCATTCAAGTAGCTAACGTCCAACTTAAAAATCTTACTCTCCTGGTGAATCTTACATTCTCGAGTCTGAAGAGAGTGTTGCCTGGTCATCAACTGTTCGTCAAGCTCAGAACAGAAAACTTTCTCGTCCGTGCAAAAGCGCTTTGCCAGAAATACGTGCAACTGGAAAGGAAGCTCTTGCAAGTTGCTGCTGTTAGTCTTTCTTCTTGGCTGTGCTTCAATGGGGAACCCAGTTATCATGTAAATGTTTCCGAACAGCAGACCCGATTGCAGTTGCTGGAATGAGATTGCTTTATGCCTAAATTCTGCTTCTAGTTCTTTGTTTTTTCTTCTCGTTTTTTACCTCAAGCCAACCTCGCCATTTTCTTTTAAGCGCCGTATGTTTATATTCGTCAATAAATGTTAAATTTCCACAAAACTGGAACCAATTTAGAAAAACTGGCTTTTCGGTCTGGCTACTGGCTAAACAAAGCAAGGGTGACAATTCCCCCCAGATGTGTGTGCTAGAGTCAGTTTCCAGATGTAAATTTGGGAGTCGAAGTTGAAAAGCTGCATGGGGCAGACGTTTGTGTTACACGAAGAGACATGAGAACTTAAAGGAATTTGTGAAGTGTTCCAGTAATAGCGACAGCCCGAGTGTAATCTTGTTTCACAAACAGTAAAAGGCACTCACGCCCCAAAAATGAGAAACTTCGCAGAGAAACAAGCAATTTATACATTCGCCATGTGTACAGTTTGTGTCGTGCTTCCTAGAGTTATTTTTCTTTGCTTGAATATGTAGTTGGTATAAACGCCGGTGGGAGAAGTTACTAAAAGCAGAAAACACATATAATAAAAAGCATATCCACGTGGTATTTTTGTAACGTCCCACTCCCTGAAAACCCAGAAGAGTACTCATTGCTCGCGAGGGCCACATCCGTGGAGATATGACTAATTAACAAGTACCATCTGAGGGACTACCCCAATTCAGCAGCACAAAGTCGTTGACATGAAGTATGTAGATAAATAATATGTATTTGTATGTTTATTTTGTATAACAGTGAGTAGAGAAAGAAATTTGACTGCAACACGTTTTCTTCAGTGAATGCTTGCGCTACAAGTGAAAGGGAGTTTTGGGAAAGATTTCTAATAAATTTGCATCCAGACCACAATACACACGAAGGCGTTCCAGCAACTTTTGGAAAAGCTATTTCTATCAAATCTAATTTATTGCTAAAGATTTTCCATTACATGCTATTCTCTATGAGAGCAATGAACTGCTAAAAGTAACAGCTAGAAAAAACAATTTAAAATGCCATATATAGCAAGGTTGGAAATTCATTCAGAACATCTTTCTGTAATACTAAAAATCTTATGTATTCCGTTCACATGACTTTCTCTACATCTCTACAACAAATTATTGTTGAAAAGCTTCTTTTTACTTCATGCTAAATGAGAAAAAATTAGTACAAATAGACTTATTACTTGCTTCCTTGTAAGTAGAAGCGAAAAAAGGGAGTGCCTTAGGTTAAAGTGATAGTCAAAAGCGCGTTGCTATGGACAAGAGTTGACAAATTCCTGTATGAGAAAAGTATAAGTTTTTCAAGGCTAAAACCAAAAACAAGGAATATCTAAAAAACGATGAACTCCACGAAAAATATCTATATAACATAAATTGTGTATTTTAATGTGCTCTACATTTTTTGTGCGGTAAGTTTTTGCCTATCTCTTACGGTTTACCAGTTACACAAACTTCCGTAAAATTCATCCAGAATAAAGTAGTCTTCAAACGCTATTCCCAGAAAATTCAAGATATACATATTATTTGTCAAGTATATATATTTAATATACGATATTTTAATCGAAATCGTTAGAGGCACTTTTTAGAAAATCAAAATTTTCGATTAGTATGAAGTAAGTAGAAGCATAAGCTTTTTAACAATAATTTGTTACAGAGATGTAGAGAAAGTCATGTGAATGGAACACATCAGTTTTTTTATATAGTTTTTTGATCGGAAGCACTGCTTTTAGGGGAAAGCACGTGTCACATGGCCTCCTAAGTGAAATAAAGACACCCACACACACACAAATGCTACTTTGAACTTTAGGTTGACATAAAACATAAATGATCACTATTTCATTCCAAATGATTGACAATAAATATACAGGAGTTGGATAGGTAGAGTCAGACTGAAAAATTCAATGCAATAGCCGGGATTTGAACCATGGATCTCCCTATCTCTAGCCGGTTGCTTTGCCACTGAGCTGTCATATCAACATGTCGGTATAGCACTGAATTTCTCAACTGACTCGCATGGCTCCCGGTAAACCACAAGGTGAACTCAAATGGCGGCTTACAATGTAGTAAGTACTTAGAGATCAGGAGATCCATGGTTGAAATCCCGGCTATGGCAATTGCTGACTCTACCTATCCAACTCCTGTCCTACACACGACTTGTGTGAATAAAGAAATTAATCCAGTCAATTCCGCCAGTGGGAGAGTTTGATGTGAATTTGTAAATATTTGTGTGTGGTAGGATTTACGGGGCGCCAATATGGTATCTGAGCTTAACATGTTAGAGGCAGAATGTAGTAACAGGTGCGGCCCAGGGCTGCTGCCCATCTGTTCCCAGGAGTGGGAGTGTTGTGCTCGGTCCAGAACTAGATTCCCCCAGGGGTGACCCAACGCTTTTTGGCTTCTAGCTCCCAAGAAAACCACTTCTGCAAATCATTATTATCACCTGTTACCTTTCCAATACCAATGACATAATGCTGCTTGCACTATAACTTAAGAATAATGTCCGTTTCCCTCTGCAAAGCTAGGCGTGTTTTAAAAACTGATATGTATACTTTTATTGAGCATTCACAACTAAAAAAAATCTGATGTGGTCCATTCACATGACTTTCTCTACATCTCTGTAACAAATTATTGTTAAAAAGCTAATGCTTCTATTTACTTCATGCTAATCGAGAAAAAATTAGCAGAAATAGTCTTATTACTTGCTTTATTGTAAGTAGAAGCGAAATAAGGGAGTACCATAGGTTAAAGTGACACTCAAAAGCTGATTGCTATGTGACTGAAGTTCCTTTGTTTGTATGGACCCGAGTTGACAAATTCCCGTATGAGAAAAGTATAAGTTTTTCAAAGCTGAAACCAAAAACAAGGAATAACTCAAAAAGAATTAACTCCACGAAAAAATGTGCATAATGTAAATGTGCTCTACATTTTGAGTGCTAAGTTTTTGTCCACCTCTTACGGTTTAGCAGTTATGCAAAATTCCGTAAAATGCATCCAGAATAAGGTAGTCTTCAGAGGCTATTCCCAGAGAATTAAAGATATACATTTTATTTGGCAAGGAAATATCTCAAATATAAGAGAATTTAATCAAAATCGTTAGAGCCATTTTTAAGAAAATAAAAATTTACCTAATTTTTTCAAATAAAGGTTAGTTTGGGGTGGGGGGATTTTCTTGAAAACCTTCGTGTCGCATCCTTGGAAGATATCAAACTTAAATACGAAGTTTAATTTTTAACGCTCTTTTCGTTTTTGAACTATGCTGCGCCAGCCACACACACACACACACACACACACACACACAAATATTTTTTTAAAATGCTTTTTTTCGATTCAGGGGGTCTCAAAACATATATTTCCGGTAAAATCTCGATATCTAATTTTTGGGTGCAATGCAATACCTTCTCTATACACTATGTATATAATACGTATAGAGAAAATAATTAAAACGTAATTACATATAGAAGAAATGCATAGCCAAAATGCCAATATATTTTGCAGACATTTTCCAAACTGGAAATGCACGCTCAGAAGTAGCATAGCAAATTTATGTTTGCATTGAACTCAGAAATTGACCTACATATTTAATTAATTTATTCACAGCTATACAAATAATGTATTACCTTTCCAAGACTTTTAATGTGAGAAACACAGGAAACTTATTTCTGCAATTTACTCACATGGGCGAATGCTAATGTATCAGAATTTTCAATTTCCTATTGTAAATATGTTTGGTACCTTTAGAAATTTTAGCTTAGGAAATTGTTTTGAGGGGAAAAGAAAGCATTAAGGTGTTCGTCCCTGGCTTGGAAAGGTTTACATAGAATGAAATAATTATTTCTTTGTTCCAAAGTTAATCTTCATTCTGTTCTTACATGTGTATACGGCAGTAAAACCTTAGTAAATAGTTGAGGACGTTAAGAGGCAAATGCCATATTTTTATTGCTTATAACCAGCTGAACACTTTTGTTTCCTTTAACTTATAGTAATGGGGCCTTTCAAAAGTCTTTTCAAACTTTGAACTGGTATACATATTATAACTTTTTAGATAAGTTAAAAACAAGGAAGTCAGATACTATGCAAGCAATGGGGTTGGATTTTCCTTTGGTTTTATCAGTTCGCCGTTTTTACTTTCTCTATACGTAGTATGTACATAGTGATTAGAGGAGGTATTGTATTAAAGCCAAAAATTCGATACCGTAAAAATACCGGAAATACATGTTTTGAGACCCCCTGAATAAAAAAAATTGAAACAATTTCGCGTGTGTGTCTGTCCGCTGTCTGTCAGTGTGTGTGTGTGTGTGTGCGTCTGGGGGCAGCATAGCTGGAAACGAACGAAAAGTCCGTTAAATACTAAACTTGGTACTTATGTTCTGTATCTTCCCCCAATTCTACCTACCCTTTACATGGAAAAAATTTCGAAAATTTTCTCAAAAATTTTTCAAAAATGGCTATAATGATTTGTATTAAAAGTCGTATATTAAAGATTTTTACATAACAAATAAAATGTAATTCTTGAATTTTCAGGGAATAAGCCCTGAAGACATCTTTGTTCTGGATACATTTTGCGGAGTGTTGTATAACTGGTAAACCGTAAGAGATAGATGAAAATTTGGTGTGTTCTATTCACATGACTTTCTCTACATCTCTGCAACAAATTATTGTTAAAAAGCTTATGCTTCTATTTACTTCATGCTAATCGAGAAAAACTTAGCAGAAATAGTCTTATTACTTGCTTCCTTGTAAGTAGAAGGGAAATAAGGGAGCACCATAGATTAAAGTGATAGTCAAAAGCTGGAGTTGACAAATTTCGCGTGAGAAAAGTATAAGTTTTTCAAAGCTGAAACCAAAAACAAGGAATATCTAAAAAACGATCAACTCCAAGGGAAAAAATGTATGGAACATAAATGGTGTGCTTTAGCATTCTACATTTTTTATGTGGTAAGCTTTTTGTCCATGTCTTACGTTGTAGCAGTTATGCAAAATTCCGTAAAATTCATCCAGAATAAAGTAGTCTTCAGAGGCTATTCTCAGAAAATTCATGATATATATTTTAATTTGGTCATGTAAATATATTTAATATAAGAGGTTTTAATCAAAATCGTTATAGCCATTTTTGAGAAAATCAAAATGTTCGATAATGCTTCCATTTTCCAATTTTTTTAAGGTTCGCATCCTTGGAAGATGCTGAAGTTAAATATCAAGTTTCGTATTTAACAGACTTCTCGTTTTTGAGCTATGTAACAACGTCTTTGGTTGTTTTCATATTATGTTTATAGTGAAAACACTTCTGAAAGGTCCTATATACATAAGTACTAATATAGCCACCTCTATTTATTTTTCCCATAATGCAACTCTACAATTTAGACAGAATTTAATAACATTTGTGGTGGTATAGGTCGTACAAACTAAGTAGCTCTTTCATAAAACTGCTATCGTAAGATACAGTTGAAAACATTTGATATGCAACTTCAGATGACCCTAAAACCTTATAGCAGAGAATGTCCTATGCCCATTTTCGCAGTTCCCGTTCAGGGCACTTTGAATGCTTTTATGGAGCTCGAAATGAAGAACACGATTTTTGCTGAACAGCTTACACGCTTAACATCTGCCTCGCGTTATAATATGCATGTGTTGTGTTGCCTAGACCGAAAAATCTTCTCTTCTCATCTCTTCTTCTTCGTCACCGTCATCATCAATTTATTATTATTGTCATCATCTTCATCCCTGTCTTCCACTGTCTCTGTTGCCAACTCTTCTCCACAATTTAAGTTCTCTGTATTTGTGAAGCACCACCATCAAACTTCCTGATCTCTCAAATGATCGCCTCAATTATGTTCACTCCTGTCTCTTTCTCTCTTGATAGCGACAGTTGTCAACAATAGATAGGACACGCAGAGTGCCTTTGTTGCAGTAATTCCTGTATTTCAATAGATAATTTATATCTCGTTTTAATATTTAAATTTAGCAAACTCAAATACAAAGTTCGAAAACAAAAAAATGTATCTATACATTTGTAATCAGAATTAATTAATTAATCTAACGTTGATAGATTTAGTTTCCGGAAAAAACTAAATTTCCAGAATCTTTATTATTGTATTATAAATTTGTTCTACGCATTTTCTCTCTGTCCGTTAGTGTAATGGTGACGCGACTGCCTCTGGTGGTCATTTCCTGGTACTAGCGTGGGGATTTTGTCACCCACTGGGAGAACTGGGTGCATGTCCATCGAACGGAAAGAAAACTGCAACTCCTTGGCCATATCATTCTTGCTTGAACGCCGTGTTCGAGTTGTGGTCTCTCCCACAGTTCCATCCCAGTGATTCACTAACCTTTGGTTTGAATACTCCTTATCGCCTCTCCTATTCTGCTTAATTATGTTGCTTCTTATCACCTCCTCGTACTTTCTGATATCCCGAAGTGCTAAAACGACATGCGTGAGGGAATACTGGTCCAAATGCAGCTCAGGGTGACGCAAGAAGCTAACACCAATTCCTAGTTTCATAAATTAAGCTCGGAAATCCTCGGAGTATACCGCAAATTTTAATAGCACAACCAGTGAGACTTCTGCAGACAGTTCCGACTGAAGTTCGGAGCGTGCTAGCTGCGAGAAAACAGTCAAGTGTCTACCGGACGAAGAGACGAGAGAAAATTATACTACAGAATTGCTGAGAAAGCAGCAGACTTATTTTAAAATATCCTTCTCTTCATTATGTTTATTCTTGTATTTGTATTTAGTTACTGTTTCCTTCTCTACTTGGCATTATGCTCTTCCAATATGTCATTACACTTTTACGTGCCGCACACCAAATACGCCTTGGTGGTTTCTTTAGGTCAGCTCCAAAACCTACCTTGCTTAGAGGACGTGTTACATTACACAACAATACATACATAGAAAAATGTTTATACATTAATAATAATAATAATAATAATAACAACAGTAATGGTAAATAGGCACCTAATATTAATAATAGTGACAACAATAATAAATTTTATAATAATAATATCAAGATTTTACTGGACATGAATTTTTTAGGAACAGTTTTTCAAAAACGTTTGTGTGTGTGTCTGTTTAATTCTATCACTCTCTCTCTCTAAACAGCATTACTTATTTTAAAACAAAATGTAAGTTAAACACTACACTTGGTATTTACGTTCAATTTCATACAAAACGCTGAACGAAGTTCTTGAAGAACATCTCCGTACCCTAAACTATCTTTTAATGGAAAAGCTTTTGGTATATTTGATTTCTTACAAATGGTTCTAACCATTTTGTTCAACATAACATCTGTTTGAGCTGTGTGCATGAAAAATAAACTATATATCTTCAGTTTTTTAAGCTTTGTCTGTAAAGTGCTCGTCAGAATAATTCTGTGTATCTGTTACACCGAAAGTGATAGGAACATTTTATTACACAGCAAATGTGAATGTCACTGAAGGGGTAGAATTCATATCATTGTATTGTGCAGATAATAATGTTTAGTTTTTCACAACTTTTAGTAAGATTTCACAACCTTACCAACATAAAGACATACTGACTAGTATTTGCATATTTTTACATATTTTTACCAATTAAGACCTTGATAACATTTTATAAGTCCGAGAATGCTTATAAGATGCGTATAAACTATTCTTAGGCAAGCCAAAGTCTTTTTGTTTACATGTCTAGAAAATTTGGAAAAAGTTTACAAAAAACAAACTAAAATATCAACAATATAATAATATAATTTTGATTATTGGATCTCTTCACTAAGCATTGAATGCTACTTTTTGGGTAAATATATGCCAGGTGGTCCACGCAAGCCGTCCTCTGTGGTTGTACGTTTCCCGCATATGTTAGTGCAAGAAGAGTTACCTCGTCATTGCTGTTCAAGGGGAAAGTGCACGTACCAGCGAACCTTCACTGAGCAGCGCTGCTACCTGCGTGCGTTTTCCTCATTGATAAGTTATAGTTAGAGTCAGGTCTTTCACTCAAAAAGGTAACAACTGCAATGTACTGCAGCAAAGACTGCACAGATATTATGGTAATTATCTATCGGGAGATGCAATATAGCTGAAGATGTTTTCCAAGACACGTCTACCTTCTGCGCATGCGTTTAGACGTACAGAGATGCGTTTAAGAACTGAGACATCTCTAAGGTATAACATTTCGTGGAGAGACCAATCTGCGACCTGATGTTTCCCGGAACATTATGGAGTATTTGAGCAAATCGCATCGCAATAATGCTTAAGTGCAGTGTAGTGTAAACAATGATGTTATATTGTTATTTCTTTTTAGTTTGTGTTATTATTTGTTGCTATAATAATAAGGTAATTACGATAATAATATTAATAATATGATTATTATTTATGTTATGGTAGCCATTACTTCTCAACCATTAATATCTATTTCTCATCGTAATAAGGACAAAGAAGGGCTCCAGGGGGGGGGGGTATCGAGGTCTTCGACACAAAGGATTCTGCATCCCTTTAAGCTGCGCCAACAGCTACATGGAAACGATTTCCAAAATCGCGTATCGCTCTGCAGAAGTCTCTTAAATAAAGCAGACCTAAATTCGGATTTCAACGGGTAGATATTAATGCGATTTTGCCATTGACTCCACTGGGCTTCTGAGAAACCTCTCTGGTTACAACTATATCACATGCAGTGGCTGGGCCGCACCGTGGCCGAGTGGTTAGACCACTCGACTCTCATCTAGACGGCCGGGGCTCGATCCCAAGCGACCGCATGTGAGATTTGTGGTGGACAAAACGGCGCTGGGGAGGGTTTTCTCCGGGTACTCCGGTTTCCCCCGCCATCGCATTCCACTGTTGTTCCATCATCATTCACGTATCATCAGTGTCACTGCCTGCGGTGCCATTAGTAGTTAAAGCGGGCGTTAAACGCTACCAATTGCTGAGGTGTTACCGTATGGTGTGGCACGCTATTAGATCACATCTTTAGACCAGTTCATTCGGCTCCCAGCATGAACTGAATCTGGAACATCTAGAGTGCAGCATCATTTTAGAAGGGAAGCAAGCAATTAAGGCCAATAGAATGTTTGTTCGGTAACCATTTCCGAGATATTCTTTGTTGTTGGTTTGATTTTTAAATATTTAATATCCACTCCGAGTAGTAAAGTCGCTATTTGTTGTTTTTATCGTAGTCATGTAAGAGTATGAAAATCTAAATTGGAAAAAGTGAGTATAGAAACTAATGTGAACGCAACCATAAGATGCTGTTTCACTCTAATATTAATTTTGAATTCCCACAAAACCTACTGTCATTAATTCTTTGTCTAAGTTCCACAATCTATGACATTCTATATGACAATTTGGTTTACCGTATCTCTTAAATGACCGTAGTAAACTAAACATTCTCAAGAAAACGCACACAAGCACGTACCTGCACATGTTTGTGTTCGTATTCTTGTGCGGCGTTTATCTGTTAACAGATAGATTTGAATAACGAAGTAATATTAATCGAACAATTATTTATGAAATTTGTTTTCCTAGAATCTCTGCCTATGCGGCGAAAGATTTTAGATATACAAGTTCTGTACCTCCATTATTAACAACTTATATGTTTTACAAATATAAATAAATTCTCAATAGCTCTGAAAACTCATAGTATTGACATGAGAAATAAAATGTACATGTTGAGCATTCAGTTACCCACGTGTGTCTTTTCATCGGATTCATTTTTATTAAAGAAATAAGCTATAAGTAATACACAAAAACATTGTGTTGAAATTAGTGTTAACCGTTTTCAAGCTCTTCGCTATTATGTGTCACTTCTTGAGTAAGCTGTTTTGCTGTGCTACTGCAAATAACGTCATTGACAAACACTTGTAATGTTTACTCTCATATACATTCACTACCGATTATACCACACATTATTTTCACAAAAGTTTATTCTTCTGTCTGCTTCAGTCATTTACTGGAAGGTTTTTGTGACATATTGCTAAGTGGTTGTTTTGCAATTCCATTCTCTTGGTTGACCAGGAGAAATAAAAGCATTTGTATGCTTCCCTTATGGGAATAATAACATTTTAAGTTGAAATCAATGAACAAAAATAAACGGAGATGGTTATAGATTTAAAAAAAAACTAAGCGTCATACTTCAAGAAGATCCACATTTTACTGCAGTAAGATCTACTATATCTCTTAACGTTTATCAGATATGCAAAATTCATTCACAATGAAGACGGTTTCCGAGAATATTTTAGGAAATTTAAGACATGAATTCTATTTGCCATGAAAGTGTCTTGTATATAGTACTTTAATCAAAATTGTTCAGCCATTTTCAGCAAATCCAAATGTTCGAACATTTTCCTTGTTATAGGTAACTTTTTGGTTTGGAGATTTGCTTGAAAACCTTTCTGTCGTGCCTTGTAAGACATTAAAATTAAATACCTTTCTAAGCTTGGCATTTAACAAACTCTTAGTTTTCGAGTTAAACTATTCCCATCACACCGCCACAGAAACTCGCGCGCCTGCGTACGAAAGATTTTTAAGATTATTATTATCATCATCTTTATTATTATTATTATTACCTGGGACCTAGGGCTCCACTTATATATGGAGTCAGAATACTCTCAATATCAGCACAGATGTCAAATATACGTTTAGTCACAATACTCTCTTTAACACTTTTATGGATGACCAGCTTTTCTATATAGCGATGCTTTGTTTCCGGAGATATGAATTAAGATCCATACAAGTAGTATATAAAGGTTCTTTATGGAGCAGAATTGCATAATGATTAGATTAATTAAGTTGTATAAAAATTGCATATCAAAACAACTTGCACAGAAAACATTTTGAACAATAATTAGAAGAGTTAATTTCTATTATATATGCATATCTAACAGCAAACAATTGTTGATGCATAATAAGGAGGCCCGCCGAACATGACCCTGCGGAAAATCGCGCAATATGCCTACTGGGCTATATATCTTCTGCAATTGTTGAGATGCGATGGACTTTGAGTGGGACACTTTTAACTGAAATGTAATGACGATTCCAATTAGGCCATCAGATTTAACCTATAATTGCTCTATAAAATATTTATCCAATACTCGATTTGAATATTTGCTATAATTAATTTAATGGAGCATGAATAGTCATTTCAACATATGCGATCACAAGTTTACATCATACTTTATCGTTTGTACATGAACCAGTTAGAAATAAATAATACCAGCCCTTAGGAAAAAGTTAACAAAATGCCCGCTTGAACTGTTAAAATGAGTTACAATAAGTGATTGTTACAATGAGATTACAATTGATAATACATAAACGATAGCAGTAGAGGTCACGTGATACGAAAGTCACACAACAGCAATTTAACTACGCCCCTTCCTTCCTTTAGACGTTACGACCAAGACCCAATGGCACTAAAAAAGAAGTAGTATTATAAATCATCCCTCCCGTCTCTCTATCACCTCCGATAATTTTCGGAATTTAAAGTATGTTCGCATTCCATCTCTCCCCAGCTAGTTAGACTCTTTTGGCATTTGTAATATAAAGTAGGTTCGCATTTCTTACCTGTGTAATATATCTACGTCAATAACAAGCTGGAGCCCGCAATCCTCACTAAGTCAAGCGCGGGAAAGCACTCTCCTCCCCACTCCAGCTCAATCAAGATAGGACACCATCCCTCCAGCTTCTCGCTATTAAGGAAAGAGCAGGATTTTAGCCACGTATCTATACAAGCAACACATGACCAGACCTAACATTCAACTATGTCTACTTTTAAATGCTTCTCTAAAAGTGAAGCGAATACATTTGAGGATATGGACGACTTCTCGTTTGAGTGTGGAGAAGAAGCACACTTACACCTACTTCCACAATGAATCGTGCAATATGCTAACGCATACAATATTGTGTGCCAATACATCGTACCACGATCAAATATCTTCGTGACATGTTTGCGCGTTGAACTGTCCTGTCTACGAAAGAGCGATTTTGTAAGTAATGCATACATATTTTTTAAAAAAAAGATAATCCTACATAAAAGTCATATATAATAACTAATTGAAAACAATTTGGTGCGTGACATGGACTATAAAGAAACTCTGGTAATACACACCAATATCACTTTAAGAAACAGTGATTATTTTGTAGGCATTCCCTACAGTAGTTTAACAACTGTTTCTGTGAACTACATGATCGTGCAAAATACAGTTTAACGTTGCTACAGTCTGTGCACGAGCACATATCACTATGCTGCAATATAAGAGCTCATAACGCACACAACATGACCAATGCTAACATTCACAAAGAAAGGGAGGAAATATCATCGCCACTACAAGAGTCGTTGATTTCCCGTACACAATTATTTCCAGGAAACCGCTCACACCAGAATTTTATGGAGAGGACGCTCATGAAATGGATGTGTTCAGAACCATACATGACGCTCAGCATATTTCAGGTTTGAGCAACGGGCACACTCATGTGGTGTTATGTTCAAAACTTCACAGAATAGCGTATTATTATAGTATATACAATCTCGATTGTAGCTTGTATCGTCGAAGGCAAATGAAATAAAAGTAAGTGCAATGTGAAACATGACAGCAGAACAAGTTAATTCTCATTCACTTATAAAAATTAAAATATCATTTTTATTCTTTCTGGATTCGAGACACAACTCCAGTGTCTTCGAAGTATCTATATCCCGGGAGAATGGACGTGAATGAAGTGCGTCACAGACCCGTGGCACGCTTGTATTATACACGATGATGTCAATGCGGACTAAGGACAAGATAATCAATTAGCTGAGAATACTCCAAAACAAACAAGGTGTATAGAACACCGTAAGAGTTATAATGAATTAACTAAAGAGGTCAAGCATACGTTAGGAAGGACTTTCAGGAGACTTATTCCGCATGAATGCATAAGTATTATTTCTAACGAGAGCAATTATATTGTTTCAGATTCGTAAAGAAACAGCGCCAGCACAAGAAGGAGAAGAACACATTTGAAATCATCTCAGAAGACTGAGAGCACTTGCAGCTCGGATGCTGAATATTATGGAGCTACAGCTCAGCCCTGAGAACGATGGAGAACACATTAAGACATAGAAGCGACTTCCAAAACGTCTCAATCTCTAATGTGTAAAAGATGTGTGTAGCACTTTATTCCAGTGCTTTTCATAATAAGTAACAGCGATAAATTTGTGTATATGAATCTGCTAGACTGGAAGATAGCTTATAAAAGCCTCCCAGAATTTGACAATATCACCAAAGAACAAAAGTGCTTGTATCGAGAATACAGTGGAAATATAGTGTTTTTATATGTTATTGCAACTATGGAAAATGACGTAATACTCTTTTTAATACATCTCAAAGTTATGGTAATTTCTTTTTATTAAAACGGAGACAGACATTTATGCAATCTGTCTAATGTAAATAATGCAACCTATGTAGGAAGAAGGAAATGGTAAAGGAATGTGCTGATATCATTTCAAAAATAAAAAAAAACTTGTACATACACTTTCCTAATTGTTTTTTATGTTACAAAAAGAAACCTTACAAAACTTGCGTATCCTGTTCCTTACAATTAAATCATTAAATCAGAGATTGCATGACATGTATAAAGGGCTTGTAGGTAAATATTTTATCATGTATAATCAGACAATATAAAGACATGTGAGGGGAGGTAATGGATTGGCACTCGCTTAAATTTCTAGTCCGATATTTACATCTCGATTAAGTGTCTCCTTTGGCTGGTGCGGGCAGTCGATGATGCAATAACTGGTAAAATATCTTTACTATAACACAAACTCTGAGTCTTAGAGTACATTTCATACAAAGAAGCAAATCTTGTTACCAAAGTCCAAATTCATGTTATGACAAGGAAAGCATTCACTATTGAGATAAAGCCTCAGATTAGTTATATTACTTTTGTCAAACTGGGAGCAGTTCCTTTTTCTGGATGTTTGAACTCATATTATGACAAAGCTAGGCTTTTCAGGCTCGGATGTTGCTGCAACGTTCCATGTAAATGATTTTGTTTGAGGAACAGCAGACTAAAAATGAAGATCCATGGTTCGAAAAGCGATGTGTAGGGTTCTATCAGCCTTAGCTACCTTGAGAGATTTCACTTTTTCACTATCAGGAAGGCGCGTTACAGATATTGTGCATTCAATGCGCGTTAGTTTAACAATTGCATTTTCTGCTCCAGTAGAAGCTACAATACAGTTTCTAGAAACCTTACTTTGAGTCAGCACCAGCTCAAACTTACTATTCAGGATAAGTTCCCTGTGATTATCAGCGAATCCCAGGACATTGATAGCAGAAATACTGCATTGAACATTCCGTCTCCAGGATGCAGAATGTCAATTTCATTTCCAGGATAAGCCCATCCAGAATATAGCAATCGACTCTATTCCATGGGGTTGAGAGCTGCATAACTGCGCGTCGTTCGTTGTTGAGATACCAGAAGTTTTTGTTCCACCTATAGTTGAACCATTCATATACAGTCAAATTTGTTCAGTCATGAATGCAATAGCATTATTGCAAAGGTTTCTAGTAATAACATTTTCCTCGCCTTTAGCAAGCGGTCGTTCAATCTCTTGCTAGGCAATGTATGTAAATCTCCGTCTTGACAAGGGATCCTAATCTCAACATTAGCACCAAGAGCCGATAAATTATCGGTAGACATTGCCTCTTCTTTGGCAATCTTGTCGTCAAAGATAGGTGTGTCTGTCATATTGAAATGTCCATCATAGTAAATAGAATACTATACCTCGAGAAAGTTGCAGTTTGTCGATGTTCACAGTCTGATGGCTTGAGGGAAAGTATATTGTGTAGGACGAATCCCACGATTATTATATATTTGATGATGTCGCTTAAAATCGACTATCCTTTCGTCAGAGCTGAAGCCTTATTTTCATATCCTCGTTCCTAAGCTGATGAGGTTTCCTGATCAATGACTCGAAAAGTGATTTGATCAATATAATTAGAATTGGAGATTGGCAGGTGTATTGCATTTGATGGTTCTTGAACAATAACATATCCAGGTGCAACAAAAGGAAAGAACTCGTATATCGAGTGTCCGCTTCTATAACTAATGAAGGAGCCTGTTGCAATACTGAATTAGACTCGAATGATGCTCATTTTAAATATGTTTACGAGGAAATTGGACTCAATCACCTTTTCATGAGGAATAATAGTAGTATTTGAAAAACCTAAATCAAACCAATTCAATGTTCTTTTGCGAAATCAACATATGTGGGGCGTTCCACTTCCGCCTTTCTGGTATCTTTTTTGGCCTAATAAAGGAAGAATCACTTTCCAATTCTAGTTTCATCTTCAGTAATGCATTATTATCAGCTATCTGATATATTCTAGAAGGTATTCTGATCTTTGGTTCGTCATTTAAATGTAACGAATACGATTACTACCATCACCCGAGCTTGGAATGAAATGGATCTCAAAGTTCTAAAAGGCATCCTTTCAGGATCGAGCTGCAGAGAAGGAATTAGATGAGCGGTGACTCTAGCACTAATAGTATAAATCATTGTGAAAGAAATTGCATGTGCAATTGGCCGCAGATGACTGCGCTAAAATCCTACAACCTCTTCGTTATCTTAACTCCACTGAGATATCCCTCTATATCCTTTGGTGGGTTCGTTCTGCGAAAAACTATCGAAATAAGCTGCTGTGTTTCCAACTTTCTTTACAGCAATCCAATGAGTGAGTTCATTATGAAAAGAATCCAAATTCACAATAATGCTATCATTGAAATGTGGTAAGGTTCTCTATTTGTATATACATCTCCAAAATGTGAGATTTTCAACCGTGTAACATACATCTCAATATCAATGTTCCGCAATGCTTTTTCGGGTACAAGTATAAACGTATGCCCATTTTTTTATTCACTCTTGCTAATCTTACGATTTTTCGTCTTTCCTGACTTTAGCCTATTTCTTTTAACACCATTTTAAGCTTATGGCAAGTTTGGAAGCAATAGCCAGAGACTGCATTGTCAATAAACGTACTATCCTTTTCTTTTTCCTGCAAAGACTATGTCTATTTTCTTCCACAGCTTTGATATGCCGTGACATTTCTGCAACTTGGTAGTCTGTAGATTTTTTTGCCATATAGGCTGCGATTCCTGCAGCAGTTTCTAGTGCTAATTAGTTTATTAACTATACCAGATCCGTTTTTGATCTTAGCACTTCTAGCTCTGATCGTATACTAATCTCAGTTCTCATAAACATATTCTTTTATACACCTAGATTTATAACTGAATTCATTAAATATTCCACATATAGTTTAGTTTTGGAGAATGAACTTATCAAGCGAGGGTGCTCTCTACCGATACAAGTTCTAGATTTTGAAAATGATCTAAGATGTGCTCGTCACGGGAAATCTTAGGAACTTCCAGGTCAGAAAAGACAAATGTATTACTCAATATGACTCTACACGTGAATGGTCTGCGATTCAAAAACCTTTCTATCAGACAGAGTATCAATAACTCATTAAACTACTGGAAAACATTAAAGACATTGAAGTGAATATATTTGAAGACGGAGAATGTGCCCTACACTCATCAGCAGGTAAGGTAAATTCAGGTTTTATATTTGATTTCATAACGGAAAAGTGCTGAAATATTGCGACATTTTATAATATGGGTAAACATTGACATGTAGACACCTTACATTTAGCACAAGCTATTTCGCACAACTCTATGCCAAGGTACCTAAACATTTAGTTCAAGATCATACACAAGATCATCCTCTGCAGACAAGCCAAATTTAACTTGAAGCATATATATGAGGACTATGCAAGCACACTTATGTCAGTCAAAGAATCTAAAAAGTTGTGCAAAAATATTTGGAAAATCCTTTATAAAGATAGTTCCAGAATTTCGAATGCTGGTCGTTATAGGAACCAATATGTTGTATATATTAAGATTGATAAGAAATAAATTGATCATTTTTAACTTGGAATGAGTATTGATAGATTCGGATCACAGAGAAGCTCTTCAGTTAAAAGAGTACTAAATCTTTTCTTCATAAAACGAAAGTGGTAACTATGCGGAACATTCAAGATCTTGAAGATTAGATGGAACGTCTAAACAATATGTTGATCAGCTTTCGTCTTCCAATGAGGAACGCTTGCAAGAGTTTGCATCAAACAGTCTATGGATGAATTTGAGGTTATGCTTAGCATTACATACAGAATTCGCTAGAAGCGATGAGGGTCTAATGGAATACCTAGACCAAAATGCTTTGAAGAGGAATACTGAACACAATGTCATACTGGATGTTATAATAATGAAGATATTATTACCACAGAAAATGATACTGTTGTGCCTAGTGGGAAGTATGTGCCAGGCTACATAAATTCAAAAAGATCACTAATCCATTGAAGTGGTTATTTTTTATTTACAAAAAGAATGATAATAGAAGTAAAAGATCCTACACACAATAGCGACGCAGCAACTACAATTTTGTTATACATCACATTGCAAAGAAACAAAATGAAGCACAAGCAAGCTTAAACAAATATCTAGCTACAGCAACTCAAGACATTGTTGTCACAGTATGCAAGCGTCTGGAGACCATAGGAAATATACAGACCTTTATGGATAAACACCTGGCCTCATCAGTGGATAGTATCAGCATTCTTAAAAACTAATTCTATGCCATAAGTATATTAATATATCGTTTGTCTGTTCAGCTCATTAATACACTGCAAATAAAGCATACAGAGCTGGCTCCCTAAAATATACGCTAGCATATGGTCATGATTCCAATGAAGTATCTGTATATGGAGGACTGATCGTATGTATTGCTTTATCTGACCGACCTCCTCCATCGCAGAAAATTACAATAGTTGAAATAAATATAAAGGAAATTAATATCAATATAAGTGATACTTTAACCTTCATTGCTCATGCCGCAAGAGCCAAAGACGAGCACATTCGAAATATGACTCTTAAGATGGCGTATAGTTTGACATGTCTAAAAAGAAAACTATAACTTAATTTCATTTCAAGATGGATCACATGCGGTGACATTTGTAGTAAAAGTGGGCGTTTAACTTTACCTAAAATAACTCCAAGATGGATAGCCAAACTATAAGCCTTAAAGAATCCATAGCCACGCATTCAAAAGCTATAAGCGAAAACCTGCTCGAGCCAAAGCAACAGAAGTTTGAAACCCAGAGAATTATGAGCAAAACTGCTGTAACAGAACTGTTTCGTGATATACTAGATATTCAGAATAAGAAGAATTCCTTTGTGCTTTTATCAACTAAAGGCGTGAAAGACGAGAGCATTTCAAGCTGCCTGAAACAAGTTCGAAAGAATGACAAAGATGAGATAAACGCATCATATGGAGTGCGATACGAGGATGAAACGTGCATGCTAGAAAGGAAAATGATAGATTTAATTAATAATCAAACGAGGATAGTGCAATAAGTGTTCGATGCTATACCAGCATTGATTGAGCTCATTTTTGAGAAATTTCCCGAAATGCAGATCCCACCGTGAAGGATCTGGAAGCGTATAAGATTCTAGGATCAACACAAATGCATGATAAGAGCTTATCAGGCTTGTCAGAATTCTGAGACATAGAAAACGTATAAGTATAAAAGCATTATGCAACTTCTACTCAATAAGCACAATGGATGGCGATTGGAATGAAAAGAACATCATCCCGGGAGAAAGCAAGAATATAACCATGAGAATGACCCAAATACATTAGTGAATCATCTGAGACTACGCATTGCATCAGGAGAGTCTGAAAAAAAAAAACAAAAGCAGGAAATCAACGAAATAATTCAAGAACTAAACTCTAACTAAACTTATCATAGTATGACAGGAAAAAAAAAAAAAGATATAGCAGTAGAGCTTCATGCACCTGCAAGAAGAAACTTCTTGCGTAAAAAGATTGTTATCAAAGTCCTCAACGTCTTGTAAACATTGATCTAATTAAAATGACCCCCATGCTAAAAAGAACAAATCCTTCACGTATATATTTATCGTCGCCAACTTCTACTCCAACATGGCATATGCAAGACCATTAAATAATAAGACTGGAATTGAAGTCGCAATGGCTATGGAAGATATTGTACATAAAATTCAGTGATCACTCCAGAATATTGCAAGTGATAACGGAAAAGAGTTTTATAATAGGTATTTTAAAAATCTGATGAATTAGAAAAGCACTAATCACTATAACACCTACAGCAATGTGAAGACTGATAACGAGGAACAGCTAATAACAATATTAAAGAATATAATGTATCGAGAATTCTTAGCTAAAGAATCATACAAGGGGCAGGATTTTCTATTACGAATTATCACAATGTACAACAATTTTTAGCATTTAAACATACGCATGAAGCCTAGTGACGTATAGGATGACAGTCTTCTTCCTTCAGTATACAACTATGACATCATCGAAAAGACAAGAGGAATACAGGAAAGTTTAAAGACTATGTGAGGATATCTAAACATAAAGAACATTTTGAAAAGGGATACGAAGCTATCTGGAATGTTGAAAAGTTTAAAGTCGAAACAGTGTAAAGAACGAATCCTACTGCCTATAGTCTAAAAGATAATGGTGGAGTTCAGATTGGAGGAGGTTTCTATGTCATGAACTTATATCCACACTTAAGCGTAGCACATACCGATTGAGTAAATCTTGCGCAGGCCAGGAAATAGGATTTTTGTAAAAGGGTACGGTATCCCTAACCCTCAATGGATTATCATGAAATATGTTTTATAGGAAGAATTGAAATAAAGAAAATTTGACTTTTATTTAAGGTGCTTTTATTCACCATGAACGTCTTTCCTTCACCTTCCTCCTTAACATTTAACAAATTTTAATACTCACAAGCAGAACTGATAAATAGGTCAACATTGAAATTATATACAACAACGCATATTTGACTTATAATTTAAATGGAGACTTTGAATGTAATATAGAAACAAATATGTGTAATTATACAATATTTAAAAGCATACAAAATTAAATTAAGCTAATAATTTATATATGTACAGATTTATTTACATACACAGTAGACAATGCAGATGTCAGAGGGAGCATCTTTTCCATGCCAATTATCAGTCATAGGCAGAGATTGATGACCCTAGGCAAGAGTGTAATCTTCCGCCTTTAATCAACTTCCTTTTGTCGCCTCTCCCATGCAGAGCCGTTTTATTCTGCTCTATTGTGTGAATTGAACGCTTGTAGTTCCGAAATGTTATTTTCCTTGCCAAAAATGTTTTTAACATGCCATTTAAACATTCGAAATAGCTGTCGAAGTTTAGACTTATCATGCCGGTTTTGTTTATTTCTTTTACCTTCTTTACTGTCGTCCGTCATGTCTGTAACTATACAGACTTAGACTGAGACCGACATATTCATACATGGGCCCGTCTCCTAATTTATCCTTGAATAAAACTCTCATATAAATTGTTCAGATCCCAATAGGAGGCATATACAGGTTTTCTGCAGGACTATACTCTGGTAGATATTTAATTTGAACTTTTTGTATCTCTTTGATACACTGTATATTCAATCTCGGATACCTCTCTTAAAAGTTCCAAAATTTGTTGGTCAGAAATGAGATCAAACTTTATTTTCGTCATCTTAAGCAAAGTGTCGAACGCAACACCTGGTAATGTATATTACCACATTTGATCTATGTTTTACTCTTTCAGAGAGAGGTCTCTAAACTTGTCAAAGATATTGGGTAGCAATAAAATATCTTTTACAGGTACAGATCGGCTAGATTCTGATTTTAGAAATATTGCACAAAATGTGGACGTGTTTATACACCTCTTGAGATATGTCATCAAACTGTTTATTGGAATGGAAATGAGTTTCTTCCAGTTTCTCTTCATCATCAAGTTATTAATAGGGAAATATCCCTTTTGCTCTCATGAGCTCTTGGTGTTCAGCATCTCTTATTCGGAATTCATCGTTTTTAAGTATGAATTTCGAATTATCAGTATCATTGAATGTCGGGTGCTCTGTTAAAAAGTAGCTGTCTTAATTATTCAGGCATTGGAAAAAGATCGGTTTGAAATCGTTATTTTTCTGTTTAAACTGCAAGCACTATGAGCCTGCCATAATTATAATAAAAATCTCAAAATAGTAAACTTGAACATAGAATTTAAATTATTTAAAAAATTAGGATCTCCCCCTTAAGCCCAGTATATTACTGTATTGGGAGAAACAGTTAACAAGTGGGCATGAGTGGGTGATGGAGTAATTCAAATATTGCACAATGATATAAAACTTCCCTTCGTACTTTAAGTCCGCAAATAGCGCATGGTAATCACAATATTATTGGAATCTGCAAATTTATCCCTAAATGTGGATCCAAGTGGCAACACTTTATGTACAGACCTTCAAAGGGTAAGTATTTATATTTCGAACTAGTAAGAAAAAGTAGTAATATATCAATTATAACTCCTTTTTTTGATTTTAGACATTTTCTCCTTAATTAGCAATATACTTTTACATGCGTTCGAACCATTTGTCATAGCATTTTTTCCAATCTGCTTGAGATACTCCCAAACATAGGTTTTGAATGCATCAACAGCTTTTTCTTATGATGAGATTCGTTGTCCACGCATTTTCTTCTTGAAAATCAGGAACAAAAAAAGAAGCCATTTGATGCTAAATCAGGACTGTACGATGAATGAGTTGTCAAATCGCTCTTCTGAGTGTTTAAATAGTGGATTGTTAGACGGTATATGTGAGCACCTGTATTGTCTAGATGACTCACTTGCTTGTTTTTCTTATTTCACCGAGGATTTTCGCCAAACAAATGAATGTGTGCCATTCAGATTTAACCGTTTTACTTTCCTTGTGGTTCAACTTGAAACACCCATATAGTCGACGGTTTTTTTATTTGAGATTGTCTCAAATGATGTGATTCCAAGGAGAGCAACCCTTTTTCACGGAAAAATAATCATGCAATATTTTAAATATGCTGTTGGAACTGACGTCTAGGGCTACCCCTATGTAACAGTATATGGCATGACGATCTTGCTGCATCAAAACTGTTTTGCAAAACATGTTAAGCTAACATCTACAGAGATTATTAAAAATTGGGTTTTTAGTTTTTGTACAGCATAAATGTTATAAGGCACAACAAATCCTTTTGGACAGCTTTCACTAATTTCGTATGTGAGCGAACGGCGGCCTCGATGAAACTCGTCATACCAACGTATCACAGTGGAAAAGAACGGAACTTCATTGACAAGTGTACTATGAAGTTGATCAATACACATTGGTCTTGATAATCGAGGTCGAAAATCATAATAAGTGCACGAAAACTGTCCAGGTTAATTCCTTCATTTCGCTCAGACAAATTTTTGCAGTCACTGTAAACAACAAAAATAGCGCTCTAACAAATAACACAAAATATTTAATGTAAGTTAAGTCAACAATGTTAAACTTTCCATCAGAGACACCAGATGGCACCTGCAATGGTCTTGCCAAGGCTCACAATATAGATAAAGGCTCTCACATATGATAATGGCCATGTGTCATTTATATAAGTACATTTCTGTGCCTTTAATATGCATATACTTTGCAAAATGGAAAAGAAATACTTGTTAATTCTGCTACATTACACAAGTAGTTTCTGAGGCTGATATGGTCTGAAACTACCACTTTTAGCGTCTTCTTTGTCTAAAAGTCATGGGTGCATCTTCGTTCGTCATGTGTACCACCACGATACCTTGCAAGTCCCAAATTTAATCATTTATTCTTTCCAACTGATGGGAAATTCTCTATGTGAATTATGGCTTCGTCTGAAGGGAAGCCACGGCGTCACTGCAACGGAAAAGATCACAACTATCCCCTTCACTTTTTCCTATTCCAGTTGAAAACATGGGATTACTAATGTGGTACAAATATTCCCACACTTACTCACTCTGTTAAGATAAATATCATGCCAGTATTATTATTATTATTATTATTATTATTATTATTATTATTATTATTATTATTATATTATTAGCATTAGCACCATCATCACATTATAACAAATACTTAAGTAAGAATTTTACCTTAGCTGCAAGATATATAGTTGAACATTTTTAACCTAAGCTTTTCAACGTATTGAAATCATAAGTTCATTAAGATGAGTTGTTCTACTCGACTAACAGCAAACTGCTACCATAAGAGTATCAGCTCAATTTATCAAAAATCACGGTATACTCAAAAAGCACTATCATTTACTTTCTAAAATTTCGTAAAATTTTCAATATAGATATTTTGTCGATGTTGATGACGTCAAGGATTCATCCTGATCTAGCGGACTGGAGGAGCCTTTTTGGTGCAGCTGGATCGATGCTCCTGAGCTTGGAGATTGAATGCCGATGGCCCTGTATCAATTGCCTCACCCGCTAATTAAATATCAAGAACTCACCTTCCAATCTTGAAAGTGATAGGTATATCTAAATCTAATGGCCCCCTCTTGTGTTGGTCCTGAATGCATAGACAAGGATACTGAATGCGAATGTTCTCGACCGGGATTTCTATAGCAACAGAAATGTCCAGCGGCTACCGCTGTACTAGAAAAATGAAAGAAAATAAATTATTTATCCTGGTTTATTTTAGTTATTTCAGCCAAACGGTTCCTGAGAAAATAAAGAACACATTTATTATTTATTCGTAAGGTTTCACCAGCTTCATACGGGCTAAACATATTTCAATTTTCGTAATCACTGATGTTCATATATATTAAAATAGAAAGCATATTACCTCAAAGCTAAAATATTAAGTCTTGTTCACAATTCCGAAATATATTTAATAATTCGCTTTGAGTTTATAACCTTGGCTAATTTTATTTCTTTCAACCAACTTTCTTATATCGAAAGTAAATTGGTAGCGCACGAAAAACTGACCCTGAGACTACTCGCCTGTCACTGACGCACAAATTGTTACCCACTAGAGGAAGATTCAACAACAAATAGATAAACATGCACCAATTGGCTAAAAAGGAAATAATAAACAAGCTAATGCAAAGGTGTATATTTACTAAACTGATCTGGTCAATTACATTCCATTACATTAGGTGCTGAAAATGACATTGTGCTTCAATGCGTTTTTGAACGCAAACTAACATGATTAATTTACGCTTGCGCAAATTTGCCGCCTTAGTTCTCAACTTTTCATCACGAATATTGTCCTTGAAATCTTCTAACGTTCATGGATTATAATCCTACACTATTCCCATTAGATTGCAATAAACAAATATCGGTGTGAGATACCCAAGGAGATAAAGAAACCTATACGTAATTATATTTTGCGAGAGACTGTCAACAGAACATCTTGACAGTTTATCAAGTAAAGAAAAATAAGAACCTGATTGTTCTTGGTACGTTACACACTGAAGTAGTAGTGAGCAAAGAAACAAAGGGAAGACCAGAAACTATGACTTTCTACAATGCTACAAAATTTGGTATAGACGTCATGGACCAAATGCCACTCAATATTTTATTAAAGTAGCATGCAGCAGATGGCCAATTGATGTTCTCTATAATATATTAGACATTACTGCTATCAATGTGTGGGTCATTTACAAACAAGGGGTACCAAGGTGAAAAGAAAGTTCATCCTTCAGCTTGTAAAAAAGTAAGCAGGAAAAAGATCCAGAAGGGCAAAAAACCAAAAGAGTGAACAGGAAAAACACCTATCAAAAAGCAGAGGAAACGCTAGATCAGTCTGTGCCAAGGAAACAAGACCAGCAATATATTTGATAAGTGTCAAAAAGCTGTTGGTGAAGAATGTGTAAGAAAATTTTAAAATCACATACGAAGTGTATGTACGATAAAGAAACACAACATAACATCAGAATTAAGGTTATGCAGGGTGTTGAAAATAGAACCATAATACCTTAGTGATTAAAGCAAAATATTAAATACTGCTATATATTGTTACAAATGATGGTCGAAATTAGAGTAAAGTGATTTCAGTGTAGACCATCTGTGTGGATATTCTATTGCTGTTGTCAAAAATACTCCTCCTCCAATTAAGGTATTACTAAATACGCCGCAGTTCTAGTGCTAAGCCACCCAAGTACAACAGGACGTCAACTTTTGAAGTCATCTGCCGACAATTCGCCCCACATAACCGATTGTCAGCAAGTCTCCAGAAACGGGTGGCAGAAGTACTGAATGGAATCGCGATGTCGATGAAGTCCGAGGGAGATCTGGGAAGCCATCAAGAACCTCTTCGGGAGACATTATTTGACTGTAGCTTACTGTAATCAGCTTCTGGCGCTTCGCAACAAACAGAAGAGACGATGCAAAAGCTAGCCCTAAACATCGAACAGCTGGCGAAAAAAGAGCAGGTGAATTTATCGCCAAGGTACGTACATCAGAAAGTTGCCTAATCCTCTGACGGGTAGCGTGATGTCTAATGCTCGGCAACTATAAGGAGATCTACGAGGCGTTACGGCACCACTCAGAATATAGGTGTCCTGGACAACAGCTGCGGCCATCTCGAGAATCAGGAATATTTGCTATGGCAAGGAGAGATGGCCTGTGCTGGGGTTGGGGCGAGTAAAGGACTGTCCACATAAAGATGAGCAGGCGGAATACGAATAAGGACAGACGTGACGAGCTACACGTTGGGCCGTCTTGACCAACCACTTAAAGATGTTACGTGCTTTGGGCAAAAAAGGGGGACGACAGCCTGATCGCAGGCTGCTGGATACAAAGCAGGTTGCCAAAGCAAAGAACTTGTCTGAACTACCAACTAGTGACGGTGTCGGGCGACATCTTGCCTCAGGAGTAGATCCTGCTGGAATTGACACTGAGATGGAGCACGGCGAGTCTGTAGGTGTTCTTGCGAAAGTTACTGAGGATGTGATACTGGGATTGGAATCTCCGCAGGAGCCATGATTCGACGATCACCGTCACTAGGAAGATTTTCCGACTTCGCCGAGATGAGGTGTTGCTCCGGAGTCCACATGAGCACCTAAGTATCAGCAGGGTGATCATGAAGGTGTGGCCCCAAGAAGCGAATTGTTGATGAAGGCTAAAGATCAAGGAACTTGGTATTGGACCGGAAGACATCACTACATGGACTAGGTGTTGCCCGCATATTGTATGGTATAAAACACGTCGGGAGGGTACCTTGAGGCTGCTGAACCAGATGGATACCAACTAGGACATCCATGCGAGCCAGCTGACAGTATAACGCCATGCGACGAATCGGAACAGCTAACACCTATTCCTGGGCCTAGTTTCCTGTTCGTCAGAGGTTTCTCCAATATCGCGAAACATCTCGTCCGTCTGATGGAGATGCAGCCTTACATGGTCAGATGAGGTAGAGAGCGCATTCCAAGTGCCAGTGTCAGCACTCTGCTGTGTTCCTATTTTAGGATTTCCACAATCTAGTGGTGAATTTTTTTATGGACTCGATGTCAGTGACATCGCAGCTCCAGGATAGGCAAGAGCACATAATTGTTCACTACAGCAGAGGCTCTTCAAAGCAGAAGTTCTGCATTAGTCGGCGAGAGACTTTGGCAGTAGAAATAGGCGCTGGACAATTCCACAAGTACTTACCTGAATGGTCAATTATTCCACCTGAGGACAGACCACTCCACCCGCACCTGGCTGTTAACTTTCACTAACCCGGAGACCCAGACAGCCTGTTGAGTTGAGAGGCTGCAGAGGTAAAACTTTTTATCGGAACATCGGAAAGGAAGTAGCCACACCAATCCTAATGCCATGTGCAGACATCTTTGTCCAGAGAAGTGCGGTTACTGCACTAAGATTGAAGAGAAAGAGTATGCCTCTGCTGTCCGTGTTATTTCGGCGGTACGTGCAGCTGGATGGGATAGCGCAGGGCTGAGTAGGGAGCAGCTGGCGGAAGCTGAATTAGGGTTACTCCTGGCAGAATTGGAGGAAGGGACTAGGTCGAGCTGGGAGGACATCGCACCAAGGCTGTAAAAGTCCAGTGGGTCCAATGGGACTCTTTGAAGGTCAAGGACGGGGTGCTATCCAGATAATGGTTGCCACTTGATAGGAAGATCCAGAGAGAGAGAGAGAAAGAGAGAGCAGTTGGTCCTCTCTCGAAATGTTATGTTGCCACTTGATAGGAAGAATCAGAGAGAGAGAGAGAGAGAGAGAGAGAGAGAGAGAGAGAGAGAGTAGTTGGTCCTCCCTCGAAATGTTATGTTGCCACTTTTTTTGCTGGCCTAGGGCTCTTCAGCCCTCAACACCACCGGGTTGAGAGAGCTGCATATACCTTGAGAGCTCATGTTCGGGAGCCCTCCTTGGGTAGAGCGGCCTGCTGTTGACCACATGTGACATCTCGTATACCGACTTCATGACATGCATGAGATGACCCGTTAATGCATCTAGGAAGCGAGCGATCAGATGAAGACCCATTACGACCAGCAGGTCAACAGACAAGGTTTCCAGCAAGGTTATCCAGTGCGGCTATATCGCCCCATCCTGACTAAGGGACGCTGCCCCAAGCTTCAACAATCATGGCAAGAGCCGCACTAAAGAGGATACATCATGTTGTCTATCTATCCAGAAGTTACCCTGCGGGAAGAAATTGGTAGTCCATTTGGATCATCTAGCCCGCTACAACGTGCTAGTTCAACACAGTCCTGAGAACAGAATAGTGTGATAATGCCGGCGTGTATGTAAAAGCTCTCACGATCGCCTTGGTATATGAGCATCGCAGTTGGATGCGTAAACAATAGGAATATCGACGCGAAAATAACACGGACCTTCAGAAGGGAGACATCTGATTTTTCTCGATATTCGAGAGTTTCTCGAAGCTTCGGCTTCTAGATGCTTCTAGGAGTTTCTGTTACGTTATTTTCTAATTATAAAATGAGGAAGAATTCCAGTGTGGTTGTTATGCTTTGTGGTGAATGAGCGCGAAAAACATGAATGGCGCGCACCCTTAAACTGTCTAAGCGTCGAAACGTGCCGCAGTGAATCAAACTGTAACTTATTGTTGAGTCAATAAAGAAATATGTTACAGAACGTTACAGTATGCTTGCTACATGTGCGTAAAATTCTTCAAAGATTCACATATAAAAATGGCGTGTTATTTATGGACGCTCTTTAACTGCTGTGGTTCTCAACGTCCCATTCTATACTGGGCGTGAAACACCGGTCAACTTTGCTCAGAGGCCTCTCTATCAGGCTTGAGGTTCTTCTACGTGCCGTAAATCTACGACACGGGACCAACGACTTTACTTCCCTTCCCTTTACTTACACCGAAAAAATCCATCGCCCTCCGCCGGGTTTGAACCCGCGACCTTGGGTATATGAAGTCAGCATGGTAACCATTACACCACGGAGGGCGACGGATTCACATATGCACATCAGTGTTTACAGTGGCTTAAAAAATATTGAAGCCGTAATCTGACTTGTGATATGGCACAACACATTCCGAATTTCCCAACGTGAAGAGATACCTCATTAATCGTAAATAATTGTTAAATCAGTGTTTAGTGTGCTGGGAGCTCATTTGACCTCTCGGAAGTAACCAGGCTTCATCAATTATAAATTACAGAAGGGAATCCTACGTTATATTTTCAATTTTTGACATATTAATTACACGTTTTGCCTTATTTTTCTCATTCAGCCCTACAAAATCACATGTAGGGCTTTAACCCTGTATGCTGTAAAGCACGTTGAGCAGACCTAAGCGATTCGTTTCTTTGCTGCCTTAATTTACATGTCCAATTCTTTGGTCTCTGGATCATTCGTGCTGGAAGATTCGCGAATAGTAGGTGCTCGATTCTATTTTTTGTTTACACCTGACCCTGTAGTGCAGCACGTTTTCACCAAACCCCTTGTATACTGCTCTTTGCTGGCATGGAAACGCCAGGGCGTTTCTTTAATTGAAGACATAGACACGCGCGCCTCCACTATAGCGAGTTTTTTCTTGAAAAGGACACATATCACTGATATATTTTCTTCACACGTCTTAACCAGGTCTCAAAGGCTTTTGCACTGACAAGACCGGGCAGTTTGGAACAGTTATTGTGTGCTCTTGCGCATGATTTCACCACACGAGCAAAACGTTCACCACATGGTGTATCAGTAACTTTTGCAGTACAAAGTATAACATAATTGTTTTCTTGCCTTCTTCTCGTGTATGTATGGAATTACATATTAAATTGTTATTCAAACAATCAGAAATTATGTATGGGTGCATATTCGGCGATAATCAGAGATTGCTATATTTTAAATTGTGTGTTTGGTTGCTTCTTCTTGTACGGTCACCCAGTGGAAGATTATAAGTGGAGGACCTGTTTATGAAGATTTTACTGTGAATCCATAGCACGTAAATATCACCTATATCGATTCTGTATTAAAAAGAAAAATACAATATAATGTTTCTTATTATAAGTCATTAACTCACTATAACACACCTTACACAATTTGAAAACTTCTAACTACAAATATATAATATAATTTCTGTTATATGTAATGATGTGATTGTTCAAAATGTTCACTTCCATTTTTACTTGAAAATATTATCTTTTAACATATGTACATCCAACTTTGATCATTGCAGGAAACTGAAAAGGTACTCATAATTTTATCAATGAAATACTCAAAAGGATTTATATTTTATCTCTTAACTTTGTTTGCCTAAATGCATTAAATTCAAAACGCAAAGGAAAAAGACAGCTGCAACCTACAAGAGGAAGTCTCCTCGCTTTCTGGCATCCTCCGCGATATGCGGAAAATAAAGCAACAGAAAGCTAAAAGATAAAATAACTCAAAGGCAGTTGGATTACACACCCATTTGTCCTTTTATAGCTACATTGTATGTTTTAGCAATAAATGTATTTTTCTCGCGTTGTATAATTAAGATAATTCATGTTTTATTTTCATAAACCAGTATATAATTTTTATTTTACATTTGTTGTGCTAATTTATATTGCACAGGTGTTTTATAAATAACAACATTTATATTACAAAGTGCGCTGCCAGTATTTTGTTGCGATCGCTGTCTGCACCTGCTCCTTTGGTGACGTCACCGTAGCGTCCAATGGTAGGCCGTACCGAACCTTTAGTAGAAAAAGCTTGCGCGCTGACAATTCATAACGTAATCGCAACAGCTTCCCAACAGCAGATGTCAATTGAAGGGCGACAACGAGCAGTCTAGCACTCGGAGCAGCGTTGCGTGCGCTAGTGTGTATAATAACATTATATTATCTCCATTATTTCCAAGCTAACACACATGTACTCTGAGAATCCGATGCCAAAATCCTCATTAGATTTAGCTACATTATTTTTCCGTATGGAGGTTGCAAATTTAACTTATCAGCAATGGTTGGCCTGGACACAACCTCACTGTACTAGTGCCTCAGGATCTGCTAGAGCTAAAATGTTAAGTGTGACATTATTTAGGTTCTTGCACATCGAGGCCCTGTCATGTAACACGCTCTCTTGGTTGCCAACTAGACGGCCAAGCTCCGAGTAGCCGTCTAGAATGTAGTAGTCTTGTTTTACTAAACCCTTAATCCGTTTTATGAGATCCTACTGGTTTCGTCATCCACACCCCGCCTTTACTTCTGAGCTATTATCTCTCTATTCTTGCCTTTGAACACTGCGTCTCCAAAACAATAAACAAAAAATAAGAAAAGAAAAACCACCTATTTCGCAAACCCTGACAGCCTTTATTTGTAATGAAATTTCATATTTTTACTTTCTCTATAGGCACTATGTACACAGTGTATAGAAAATGTATTGCACTCCACCAAAAAATTCGATACTGAGGTTTCACCGGAAATATATGTTTTAGGGTCCCCTTTATCTAAAAAAAAGCATTTTCGGAAAAAGGTCCGTGTGTGTGTGTCCGTGTGTCCGTGTGTCCACGTGTCCATGTGTCCGTGTGTCTGTGAACACGATAACTCAAAAACGAAAAGTAGGTTAAGTACCAAACTTAGTATTTAACTTTAGTATCTTCCAGGGATGCGACACGAAGCTTTTGAGGAAAATCCCCCCACCCCAAACTACCCTTTACATGGAACTTTTTTCGAAAATGTTGATTTTCTCAAAAATGGCTCTAACGATTTTGATTAAAATTTCGTATATTAAAGATATTTACCTGAAAAATAAAATGTATATCTTGAATTTTCTGGGAATAGCCTCTGAAGAGTAGTTTATTCTGGATGAATTTTACTAAATTTTGAATAACTGCTAAACCTTAAGAAATGGACAAAAACTTACTACACAAAAAAATGTAGAGCACGTTAAAACACAATTTATGTTATATACATTTTTTTTCGTGGAGTTCGTCGTTTTTGTGACATTCCTTATTTTTGGTTTCTGCTATGAAAAACTTATACATTTCTCATACAGGAATTTGTCAACTGCTGTCCATACAAACAAAGGAACTTCGGTGACATACCAACCAGCTTTTGATTATCACTTTAACCTATGGTACTCCTTTATTTCGTTTCTACTTAGAAGGAAGCAAGTAATATGGCTATTTGTGCTAATGTTTTACTGATTAGCATGTAGTTAATAGAAGTATAAGCTTTTTAAGAAGTTACAGTGATATAGAGAAAGTCATGTGAATGGTACACATCATATTTTTCTATTAAACATCGTAGCTCGAAGAAGAAAAACAAAAAATCATAAAACAAATGAACAGCTATATTAAAATATTACACTTTACTTATAAGGAAGACAAATCAATGTATGCAATACAATAATATACAATAAATATAAGTTGAGGATACATCAGTATAAGGATATGTTTAGTGCTATTCTAAATAGTACGGCGTTGCATAATGAGATACTGGACCAAAGACCCCATTTGCTCCAAAATAACAACACATTTGAATTTTTTACAATATTGTCCAGTTTTCATATCAGTTCCAGTTCTCTGACATTTTGATAATGTGAACTAAATCAACTTATTTTCATAATCTATAGCCATAATGAAATAGTCATATGTCTATTCTTTTGGACGCTTCACCTGCTAGGAGTCGAACACAAAACCCATCTAATGTCTTGTATAGCGGCTTTCCTGCACTTCACAGCAGTTTTCACAACCCCGTTTGGAGAAAGACAATTTTTTTTCGCACCAGAAACTCACCCCTAACACACTGTGTAAGTTTATAGCTTGTTGACTCTAGAGAACACTGGCTTGATCGATTGCGGATCGAAAAGTAATACACAATAACTTTCTTCTGCCTTGGTATCGAAGCTGAAATGTTGCAATTTCACATAGACATAGTTTGAAGTTTTCACTACGCATGGTATTTTTGTTCCATGTGCAGCTCTAGCGAGAAAAGAATGAACTACGCAACAAAGAAGGTGCGCATACCTTTGTCGTCCACTTGTGAAAACCAGAGAAGTATGGTTGAATATTTGTGAGCCAAAGAGCATAAACCATGTAAGATTCACAGGGACATGCGTGGGCATATGGGGATGATTTTATGGAACGTAACAATGTCTCCAGGTGGTGTGCTTTGTTCTATGATGAACCTTAGTAGTTCGCCTTGCTCCGGGAGACCGGTAACAGCTGCAATCCCGCAAAATATCAGAGACCTTGAGGCGGAACTGTGAACCTTATCACAGCAGTGCAACATTTCCATGGTGCAGTGTGCGATATTATTCATGATACGTTTAAATTTCGTAAAGTGAATGCTCACTGGGTGCCTAAGAACTTCACAGACAACCACACTGGCCAGCAAATAATGACAAGCTTGGATCACTTAAGCAGTACACCGCAGAAGGACATGGCTTCCTGAAAGAAATCGTCACTGGTGATGAGTCATGGGCGTATACCTTCACGCCTGAAACAAAGCATGTAAGTATGGAAACATGCTGGCCCCACAGTAAAGAAAAATTCAAAGTTATTCAGTCTGCTAGGAAAGGGCTGTGTTATGCATGTTTTTTTATTGGCGAACTTTGCTGAATACATGAAACAAGTGAATGCCGTGCCCTTCGTGACAAACGCTACAACATTGACGATGTCAAGCTTCTTTATGACAATACTCGTCCCTATGTTGCGGCTACTGTTCGTCAGTAGGTACTCCAGTATCCACCATACAATCCGGAACTTGCACCGTCGACTTTCATATGTTTGGTTCCATGAAAAAATTCCTGGACGGTCAATGCTTTGCAACAGATGTGGAAGAGAGATCAGCACTAAAGGTTTATCTAATTTAAAACGAATAACATAGAAAAATAAGCTGTTGTAAGCAAGTTTGTATTACTACCAGAAACGACAGAGAATAGAGATAGACATGCAAATACAAGCATAAAGTTTTATCATTATTTTTATCTTATTTAAAGCAGATTTAGTCAATCTTCTCTAAAATATCTGTGACATTCTGTTTTGGAAAAAATCATCTCACATGTATGTGAACATTTTTCCTTTAGAATAAAAAGTGTTACAGTGTTAAATGATCATAAACCATTGGTATCTGAGCGTGCATACAAAAATGTAAAACCATAAAACATTAGCTAGCGGTCGGGCGCCGATGGGTGCGAGAGCGCGATGGTGTTGTACATCCCTGCAAGAGAATATGGTGATGCTAGGCCGGACCGGGGCCGTACTGATTCTTGTCGGGAGGAATACATGCATGAAATCAGGAATAATGAAGCAGGGTGATGGACCAGGGAGATGATAAACTACAGGGGGAGGTGCACATGAAGCCGCCAGAAATGTATATCGGGATGTGAATCGTGCGAGAGGAAACACTCTTCAAAGAGAAATAAAGTGCTCAGCTATTGTCTCAGGTTGTTGACTGTACACAGTATTTCAATCCACGGCATCAAACCGCAAATCATGCGATTAAGGTAATAAAGCCTACTTGCGTACGCAAAGACTCACTCACGCGAAGTCGTTTGCGGTTTTGTTCAACACAACTAGCATGTCTATTGCGATACACCTTCATAAATTGTATTTTAACTAGAGTCCTTTTGAGGAAATGTTGAAATCCAAGTTCACAAACAGCAAATGTGGATCCTACAAGCACATTCCAGAGTTTAGATAACACATCCCAGAATACACAAATGTGACTGCAAACTTAAACACAGTTTCAGATGATCCAAGAAAAAAAAATCTTATGAGTTCTATTCACATGACTTTCTCTACATCTCTGCAACAAATTATTGTTAACCCTTTATAGGACAAAACTAAATTTTCTAAAAATACACAATTTTTTATGTTCATAGCAATGCAAAAGGTCCATTAATTAACACAATAATAGTAAAATTGAACTTTTTTTTTTATAGTTGAGGATAAAATGTACAAAATGTGGTGGTGGTTATAGCTACAACCATCTGTTCCTGGTAACTTACAACCTTATTTGGATGGTGGTCACTATTTCTACCACCTATTAAAGCCTTATCATAACTGAGTTAAATAAACGCATTAAGATGTTTTATACTTATTCTTTAATGCATAACAAAGCGTACATTGACAATTTTGTGTTACAGCATACTAACATTCTTAAAAAAATTAAATATATAGTATATGAATTGTGACATTTGGAACAGTTTGTGTTTCAGTGAAAATTTCAATTGGGGACTCTAAATTACCTTCTATATTAGGACCAAATCCTTGAGTGTAATTTATTTTCTGAAATAAGTCTGCATCACTTCCTGTCTTACAACATTTTGACTTCACAGTTGGAATTCGACACATTTCCATTATCATCGATACCTTCTGCCTCCTCTTCCTCACCTTCGCTGCTTTCAAGGATGATTCGCCTACACTCTGGTGACACAGATGGTGGAACGATATCAGAGCTGGCCGTTGACCTATCAGACTGCCCTCCGTCATCAGGAATTTTGTAGCAGTGTGAGTTCCCAACATAGGTTGGTCGTGAATGGTAATGCATCATCTGCGTCTGAATCACCTCCAAAATCAGAATTAATAGACTGATCTTCGCCAATTGAGTTTAAAAATACAATAAAGTCGTCATCAGTCATGGATTCAAGCTGTTTGTATGATATTCTTTCATCCATGCTAGAACAAAACAAAAAATGTGTTTTTGAGGTTATGGCTGTCCACCACCGCATAAGATAACTAAAATATCTCGAAAGCCAGAAGCAAAGGTTATACTATAAAGCATTGTCAGTATAGAATAAACCCCAAAATTAACTGTAACGTACCGCTAATGTTTTAAAAATATACAATTTTCATACAGTATTAAAAAAGTGATGGGTATATCTAATATGGAAAGAGAAGCATGCATGATTTATTCAGTATTATTTGGTTTTTATTGATTTCTTTTACATAAATACTAACTTAAATTATGTAAAAATAGTTTATATACATAAATACATATTATACATACCTTCAGTTTCGTAAATTTTGATGTCAAACAACCAAAAGAGGAGTTATAAAACCATTTATTGGGAAAAAGGCGCGAAAGAAGACTTCCTATGGTTAGTGATAGGAAGCAGTACCACCTTCGAGAATCCACAGGGTTGCCAACAATGTCACGATGCAGGTGGTGTTGCAAATGACCATTACTCATTTAGGAACACTAAAGCTTATGAGAAAGATCAAACTATTTATGTTATGGTGCTTTTCTTCAATTTTATGCTATGTGGTATATATACTTACCACTATCCTATAAAGGGTTAAGAAGCTTATGCTTCAATCTACTTCATGCTACTTGAGAAAAATTAGCAGTAATGGTCTCATTACTTGCTTCTATGTAAGGAGAAGAAAATCATAGGTTAAAGTGATAGTCAAAAGCTGGTTAATATGTGACCGCAGTTCATTTGTTTGTATAGACAGGAGTTGACAAATTCCTCTATGAGAAAAGTATAAGTTTTCAAAGATGAAACCAATAACAATGGATATCTCAAAAACGATCAACTCCACGAAAAAATAGTATATAACATAATTTGTGTTTTTTATCGTGATCTATATGCTTTGTGTGGTAAGTTTTTGTCTTTCTCTTACGGTTTATCAGTTATGAAAAGTGCTATTCCCAGAAAATTCAAAATATACATTTTATTTGGCATGTAAATATCTTAAATATAAGAGATTTTAATCAAACTCGTTAGAACTATTTTTGGGAAATCAACATTTTTTAATTTTTTTTTCATGTACAGGGTAGTATGGGGTGGAGGGATTTTCTGGCAAATCTTCGTGCCGCATCCTTGGAAGGTACAAAACTTAAATACCAAGTTTGGTATTTACCGTTCTTTTCGTTTTTGAGCTGTGCTGTCCACAGACACACACACACAAACACACACACGCACACTCACACATGGACCTTTTCCCAAAAATGCTTTTTTTTTTGTTTTAGGGGAACCCAAAACATGAATTTTCGGTGAAATCTCGGTATCGAATTTTTGGGTGGAATACAATACCTTCTCTATACACTATGTATATAGTACGTGTAGAGAAGGTAAAAAATCTGATGTGTTCCATTCACATGACTTTCTCTACATCTCTGCGACAAATTATTGTTAAAAAGCTTATGCTTCTATTTACTTCATGCTCATTGGGAAAAAATTAGCAGAAGTAGTCTTATTACTTGCTTCCTTGTAAGTAGAAGCGAAATAACGGAGTACCATAGGTTAAAGTAATAGTCAAAAGCTGGTTGCTATGTGACTGGAGTTCCTTTGTTTGTGTGGACAGGAATTGACAAATTCCTGTAAGGGAAAAGTATAAGTTTTTCAAAGCTGAATCCAAAAACAAGGAATATCTAAAAAGGATCAATTCCACGAAATAAATATATATTACATAAATTGTGTGTTTTAACATGTTCTACATTTTTTTGTGTGGTAAGTTTCCCCCCCCCCCCATTTCTTACGGTTTAGCGGCTACGAAAAATTCCGTTAAATAGATCAAGAACAAGGTAGTCTTCAGAGTTTATTCCCAGAAAATTCAAGATATACATTTTATTTGTCAGGTATATATATTTAATATGCCATATTTTAATCAAAATCGTTACAGCCATTTTTAAGAAATTTAAAAATTTCGAAAGACGTTTCCTGTAAAGGGTAGTTAGGGGCGGGGGATTTTCTTGAAAATGTTCTTGTCGCATCCTTGGAAGTTACCAAACCTAAATACCAAAATTGGTTTTTAACGGACTTTTCGTTTTTGAGCTATGCTGTCCGCAGACACGCAGACACACACACAGTCACAAACGGACCTTTTTGTAAAAATCTGATGTGTACCATTCATATGACCTTCACTATATCCCTACAACAAATTACTCTTAAAAAGCTTATACTTCTATTTACTTTATGCTAATCAGAAAAAAATTAGGATTAATACTCTTATTACTTGATTCCTTGTAAGTAGAAGCGAAATAAGGGACTACCATAGGTTAAAGTGATAGTCAAAAGCTGGTTGCTATGTCACTGATGTTCCTTTGTTTGTATGGATAGCAGTTGACAAATTCCTGTATGAGAAAAGTACAATTTTTTCAAGCAGAAACCAAAAACAAATAATGTCTCCAAAACGGTGAACTCCACGAAAAAAATTATATAACATTAATTGTGTGTTTTAACGTGCTCTACATTTTTTATGTGGTAAGTTTTTGTCAATCTCTTACGGTCTAGAATAAAGTACTCTTCAGAGGCTATTCCCAAAAAATTCGAAATATACCTTTTATTTGTCAGGTAAATGACTTTGATATACGATATTTTAATCAAAATCGTTAGAGCCATTTTTGAAAAAATCAAAATTTTCGAAAAAAAGTTCCATGTAAAGGGTAGTTGGTTGTGGTGGTATTTTTCTCAAAATCTTCGTGTCGCATCCCTGGAAGATACTAAACTTAAATACCAAGTTTGGTATTTTACCGACTTTTCTTTTTTGAGTTATCATGTTCAAAGTCACACGGACTCACGGACACACACACAGGGACACACACAAACACACACACACACACACACGGACTTTTTTCCGAAAATGCCATTTTTAGTTAAAGGGGACCCTAAAACATATATTTCCGGTGAAATCTCGGTATCGAATTTTTGGGTGGAGTGCAATACCTTCTCTATACACTATGTATATAGTGCGTATAGAGAAAGTAAAAACAACGGATCTGTGCATCCCTGGCTGTGAAAGAATAAATGCCTAGTTTAGTATTCTAACAAGTTCGATAGAAAGTTGACACTCACTGCAGCTAATATGAGTCACTTAACGATAAATAGTTATGAGGAACAAAATATCATTCTCTACTACTGCAAGAAGTTGGTTTGTTTATAGTTGATGCATCAAATTCGAAGTTATATTTGCTCTTTAATTTCTTAGAGTGATGTTACAAATAAAAACAAATGAATGCGTTACATCCACATGACTATCTTTACCGTATATGGTTTATCAATTATCCTTAGGAAAGTTATTAATGCTTTTTCGTCTACTTCATTTTAATCGAGTTAAAAAAGTTATAGATCCAAAGGGAATATTTAAACTTGGATACGCAAAATGCTGGCTTTAAACTTATATCCTCTTTCCATGCAATCGCGGCATGCACTGATTGCCTGCATGGGCGGGTGATGAGCGAACTAACGTTCCGTGTTCCTTTCCTGACAGGGAATTTTTCCTGGACCAAAATCATTTCCTTTTCCCCACAGAATCTGAAAGCATATATGTGAGAGTAAATGTGCGCGCGCGGGTGTGTGTGTCTGTGTGTGTATGTCTGTGAGTGTCTGTCTGTGTGTGTCTGTGTGTGTCTGTGTGTATGTCTGTGTGTATGTCTGTGTGTGTATGTCTGTGTGTATGTCTGTGTGTGTCTGTGTGTGTCTGTGTGTGTCTGTGTGTATGTCTGTGTGTGTATGTCTGTGTGTGTATGTCTGTGTGTGTATGTGTGTATGTGTGTGTATGCCTGTGTATGTTATGTATGTCTGTGTGTGTCTGTGTGTGTATGTCTGTGCGTGTCTGTGTGTGTCTGTGTATGCCTGTGTGTGTCTGTGTATGTCTGTGTGTGTCTGTGTGTGTCTGTGTGTGTCTGTGTGTGTCTGTGTGTGTCTGTGTGTGTCGGTGTGTGTATGTCTGTGTGTGTCTGTCTATGTGTGTCTCTGTGTGTGTCTGTGTGTGTATGTCTGTGTGTATGTCTGTGTGTGTCTGTGTGTATATGAGTATGTCTGTGTGTGTCTGTGTGTGTATGTCTGTGTGTGTCTGTGTGTGTATGTCTGTGCGTGTCTGTGTGTGTCTGTGAGTGTATGTGTAAGTATGTCTGTGTGTGTCTGTGTGTGTCTGTGTGTATGTCTGTGAGTGTCTGTGTGTATGTCTGTGTGTGTCTGTCTATGTGTGTCTGTGTGTGTCTGTGTGTGTCTTCGTGTGTATGTCTGTGTGTGTCTGTCTATGTGTGTCTGTGTCTGTCCGTGTGTGTCTGTGTGTGTCTATGTGTGTCTGTGTGTATGTCTGTGTGTATGTCTGTGTGTGTCTATGTGTGTCTGTGTATGTCTGTGTGTGCATGTGTGTCGGTGTGTGTATGTCTGAGTGTGTCTGTCTATGTGTGTCTGTGTGTATGTCTGTGTGTGTCTGAGTGTATGTCTGTGTGTGTCTGTGTGTGTATGTGTATGTCTGTGTGTGTCTGTGTGTGTATGTCTGTGTGTGTCTGTGTGTGTATGTCTGTGCGTGTCTGTGTGTGTCTGTGTGTGTATGTGTGTGTATGTCTGTGTGTGACTGTGTGTGTATGTCTGTGAGTGTCTGTGTGTATGTCTGTCTATGTGTGTCTGTGTGTGTCTGTGTGTATGTCTGTGTGTGTCTGTCTATGTGTGTCTGTGTCTGTCTGTGTGTGTATGTCTATGTGTGTCTGTGTGTATGTCTGTGTGTGTCTGTCTATGTGTGTCTGTGTGTGTCTGTGTGTATGTCTGTGTGTGTCTGTGTGTATGTCTGTGTGTGTCTGTCTATGTGTGTCTGTGTGTGTCGGTGTGTGTCTTTGTGTGTATGTCTGTGAGTGTTTTTGTGTATGTCTGTGAGTGTCTGTGTGTGTCTGTGTGTGTCTATCTGTGTCTGTGTGTCTGTGTGTGTCTGTGAGTGTCTGTGTGTGTCTGTGTGTATGTCTGTGTGTGTATGTCTGTGTGTGTCTGTCTATGTGTGTCTGTGTGTGTCTGTGTGTGTATGTCTGAGTGTGTCTGTGTGTATGTCTGTGTGTGTCTGTGTGTATGTCTGTGAGTGTCTGTGTGTGTCTGTGTGTGTCTGTGTGTGTCTGTGTGTGTATGTCTGTGTGTGTATGTCTGTGTGTGTCTGTGTGTATGTCTGTGTGTGTCTGTGTGTATGTCTGTGTGTATGTCTGTGTGTATGTCTGTGACTGTTTGTGTGTGTCTGTGTGTGTCTGTGTGTGTCTGTGTGTGTCTGTGTGTGTCTTTGTGTTTCTGTGTGTGTCTAAGTGTGTCTGTGTGTGCCTGTGTGTGTCTGTGTGTATCTATGTGTGTCTCTGTGTGTCTGTGTGTTATGTGCGTCTGTGTGTGTCTGTGTGTGTCTGTATCTGTGTGGGTCTGTGTGTGGCTGTGTGTGTCTGTGTGTTGTGTGTGTCTGTGTGTGTCTGTGTGTGTCTGTGTGTGTCTGTGTGTCGTCTGTGTGTGTCTGTGTGTGTCTGTGAGTTGTGTGTGTCTGTATGTGTCTATGTGTGTCTATGTGTGTCTGTGTGTGTCTGTATCTGAGGGTGTCTGTGTGTGTCTGTGTGTGTCTGTCTGTGTCTTTTTGTGTGGGTCTGTGCGTGTCTGTGTGCGTCTGTGTGTGTCTGTGAGAGTCTGTGTCTGTGTGTGTGTGTCTGTATGTGTCTGACTGTGTGTGTCTGTGTGTGTGACTGTCTGTGTGTGTCTGTCTGTGTCTGTGTGTGTCTGTGTGTGTCTGTGTCTGTCTGTGCGTGTCTGTGTGTGTCTGTGTGTGTCTGTCTGTGTGTGTCCGTCTGTGTCTGTATGTGTGTGTCTGTGTGCGTCTGTCTGTGTGTCTGTCTGTGTGTGTCTGTCTGTCTGTGTGTGGGTGATGTCTGTGTGTGTCTGTGTGTGTCTGTCTGTCTGTGTCTGTTTGTGTCTGTGTGTGTCTGTGTCTGCCTGTGTCTGTCTGTGTCTGTCTGTGTGTGTGAAAATGATTAAAACTCAGTCTACATTCAACGAGTTTTTTCTAAAGCAAGAGCCCCAATATAATCTTAGATGTTCAAAGGAACTATATAAGTGAAAGAATTAAAAAAATTCGAACAATCGATAACGGGTATATTAGAAATGGCTTTTGTTGCAAAACAGGTCATTTAAAATAAAGCGTGTGGTTTTTAACAAATTTAAATTTTTGGTGCAGCACGTTTTTGTCTATGATTTAATGTATACAAAATTCGTTGAAAGTAATGTGGATTTCACAGCATGTTTCATGAAATTCAGGATATACCTTTTTGTTTTCTTTCTTCATTTTTTCCCTTTAATATGTGGTATTTTCCTAAAAACTGTTACAGTCATCAAGGAGGAATATCTTAAAAATCTGCGTGTAGATCTTTGGACGGTAGTTTCATTCTTGAACACATACACACACATACACATACACACATACACATACACATACACATACACACATACACACACATACACATACACACACATACACATACACACATACACATACACACATACACATACACACATACACATACACACATACACATACAAACATACACATACACACATACACACATACAAACATACACACACATACACATACACATACACACATACACATACACACATACACACATACACATACACACATACACATACACACATACACATACACACATACACACATACATACACACATACACACATACACATACACACACATACACATACACACATACACATCCACATACACATACACACATACACATACTCACATACACACATACACATCCACATACACACATACACATAAAATACACACACATACACACACATACACACATACACATACACACATACACATACACACATACACATACACATACACACATACACATACACACATACACATACACACATACACATACACTCATACACACACATACACATACACACATACACATACACACATACACATACACATCCACATACACACATACACATACACACATACACATACACACATACACATACACACATACACATGCACACACATACACACATACACATACACACATATACTTATACACACATACACATACACACATACACTCATACACACATACACACATACATACACACATACACACATACACATATACACACAGATACACACACATACACACATACACATACACACATACCATTACACATACACACATACACTCACATACACACATACACACATACGCATACACATACACACATACACATACACACATACACACATACACATACACATACATACACAGATACACACACATACACAGACATACACACATACACACTTACACATACACACATACACACATTCACACACACACTCACATACACACATACACATACACACATACACACATACACATACACACACATACACATACACACATACACATACATACACACGCATACACATACACACATACACGTACACACATACACACATACACATACACACATACACATACACACATACACACATACACACACATACACATACACACATACACATACACACTCATACACACACACACACACACACACACACACACACGGTCATTTCTCCTTCGATTCAGGTCCTCAAAGTATGTTATTCCTGTGAAATTTTTGTATTGAATTTTAAGGTGAAATTCAATACCTCCTTTACGTACTATGTAGGTTTATTCAGAAGACGAGATAAAGCAATAATTTGGGAATATTGAGCGGTATGATCACGGTTCCTTTGCGATAGTCAGTAAAGGTGCTACAAATTTAGTTTCAATGGTTCAGCAATCTACAAAAATCTGATGTGTTACACTCACATGACTTTCTCTAGCTATTCTACAAACTTCATACATAAGATTCTTCTTCTTTCTGCACCTTGCTAATCGTGGTACTCATTAGCACAATGTTCTTATTATTTAGTTCCGTATAAGTAGAAACAAAATAAGGCAATACACAAGGCTAAACCAATAGACAAATTTTTAAAAGCTGTCGTTATGCGATTGTCAGTACAAATCGCTTCTTTTCTTGGCCAGGATTAGAAAAACGGACACTCCCGTCTGAGAAAAGTATAAGTACTTCACAACCGAAACTAATAACAATGAATACCTCGAAAACGGTAAGCTCCACGAGAAAAATGTATATGACATAACTTGTGTAGTTTTACAAGACCTACATTTTTTGTACAGTAAGTTTTTGTCTATCTCTTACGGCTTAATAGTTATGCCAAATTAAGCAAAATTCATCCAGAATAAAAAGTCTTCAGAAGCTATTCCCAGAAAATTCAAGATATACATTCTATTTCTTAGGTAAATATCTTTAATATATGATATTTTAATCAAAATCGTGTTCACAGACACACGGACACACATACACGGACCTTTTTCTGAAAATGCTTTTTTTTTGATACAGGAGGTCCTAAAACATGTGTTTCCGGTGAAATCTCGGTATCGAATTTTTGGGTGGAATACAATACTTCTCTATCCATATGTACATTGTACACATGGGGCTAGAGAAAGTAAAAAGGACTATTCGCATTTTGGTAAGCTTCATTAGGCGCGTGTTTTGATGGGATATAATCGTAACATAATGACTATATCCGTATAGGTAAGCATTTATATTTTGCAACTGAACAGCAGCTAATTGTGGCATCATAACAAATGCGCTCCAGTCTCCGCCCCATTTGCTTGAATCCTGATAGTTGTGTCAGATTTACTGTAAGAAACTTGTGTCTATACATTCTTTTCTTCTGGATACAAGAGAAACTAGGAAATACACTAGATTTGAACCAAAATATTATGCTTTATGAGCCCATCGAAATTTCGATCTCTTTGCTTTTCTATCAAATTGACATACAAATAACGACTTCATATTTCAGAATAGTAGAAGTGTTTAAAATTGAAACCATTAACAAAAAATCTGATGTGTTCCATTCACATGACTTTCTCTATATCTCTGTTTCTATTGCACATCGATGAATGTTGCAGATATTGAACTTCTTAGTGCATATTATGTCCTTTCATATCCTCCATTTAAGGATACGTTTGTATAGGATAAAATAAACAGTTAATGAAGCTATCTTAACGATAGTTTTATGCTCCACACACACAAATATTCAACATCCAACATAAGATAAAGTGCTGTCTTTATGTTAGCAGTGCATTAATTTGTTGCGGTACAGAAAAATCATTTCGTTGGCTTCACCCGCCTACCGAGCTGGATGGCGCCCGGTTATGTGAGACCCGCATTCGACCCGTAGCCCTTCTATACCGTCCTTCTCTGAAACAGCCACTTTCCTGAGTTTTCTTTGCAGCATGGTGTCCAAATCACCTTCTAGCAACGCTACCTGATTCCTGGTTTTGAAGGTCTAGACTGTAGTTTGTTCAGCACTATTTACAATTCAGCATTCCTCTAACAGGTTAAACTTAATCTTAACAACCTTTTTAAACAGAATGGTTAATGCTGTGTTTATTCTCCTGCAGGAAAGTCTTCACCTCCTTGCTCGAATTGCATCGGAGGAAGAAACATTTAAGGTGTCCTTCAAACGGCATGTCATATTCTTTCATGTTGCATTCATTTTCCATTGAAGACAATAGTTGGTGTCTGGTAGGCTCGGTTTTTTTTTCTTCCGGGTCATGTCGGCACCGCAATGCTGTTCATGTTGGATTGCATTGAATCTGTTTCAGAAGGTTGTACCACATTGTTTATGTTTTAAGAATTGACCGAAACTCATTTCATACCGTCTGTTGTCACTGCTCTTTAAAAAGCGTTTGCCACATTTACTACAAGTGCATCCAGGAGTAGAGTATGTAATACTTCGTTTAATGTAGCTTGCTGCCTGTTTGCGATCACATACAAAAGTTTGATTAAATGGTTAGAGCTTTTCTTGCCTTCGGCAAACTGGCGCACTGAGGATCTACTTTTTTTTTTTTTTTTTTTTTACCGTAAAGGGGAATAATGCATTCCTGAATTCGACCCCTAGCCGAAGTGCAATGGCTAGGAGAATATGAGAATTTCTCATCCGAGTGCGGTATATCCACTAAAACGACCCTCCACGACTTCAATTTAACATACTGTGTGCTCGTGCAGTTATTCATGCGTTAGTCGGTTCCGCATAGCACCCCCGTTAGTACGTGTAAGCTAATATGCTGGCATGCGAGCGCATCAGTTTTGTTAACTGAGATTGCCCATGAAACCTCAACAATATCAGTGTACTTGCATACGTTTTAATAACGCTTAACTGTCTATTTATTTAATTTGTGTAGCGAGCGCTTGCTTGTCATGTGATTTATGTGTAACTTAATTTCTATTAACATGGTTGATGGCAAAGGAGAGATTGAGTGCGCTGTGGGTTGAGTGCCGCTCGTCAATGGTTGTGCTGATGCCGTCTTCGTGTTGTTTGCTCAGGCTCTTGGTCCTTCGTCTGTTCCTGCGGTTGCTCCACATAGTTCGGGTCGTCATCTGTGTGACCGACATCATATGCAGCAGCCAGAAGTTCGCTGCCACGTCGATCACGGTAGAGGTTCCTTTCTGCCGGGCCGCCTCCGCTTACGGTTTGAGGGCTCTGCAACGGGCTTGTCTGAAACGAAAAAAAAAAATAAAAAAAGACAAGTGAAAAGATTAATGTTGGGTATAGAGAAAGATGTCTGTTGTGTTTGTTTGCGTATTGTAATTTCCTAATGTGACTATTACTGGATTGTGATGAGCACGTAGTTTTATGTATGAGTCGTATACAAGTTTCTTAATGAATTATTCCATTGTAGGCATTTTAAGTTCATCGTGTAGAATGTCGGATGGAGCTGTATACGGTTCTTTAGCTACCATTCGTAGTATTTTATTTTGAAATGATTGTAGTCTCTGTTCGTAGTATTTGACGGTATTCCCCAGTATCAGTGAGTATTGGACGTATGAGGACTTTGTATAACGTGAGTCCCATTTTGTGGTCTACTTGGGAGTCCTTGTTTATGAGTGGGTAGAGCCTGCCCAATTGAGCCCCCCCCCATATTTGTAATATGTGTTGTTTGCAAGTTAGGCTCTGATCCATTTTGAGACCATGCCATGTTACCGTGTTCTTCCATTCTAAAGTTTGGTAAGTGGCGGTAACTGGAAATTTAAGGATTTATTGAGTTTCTCCTGATAGCATTAATATAGAAACACTACAAGAACAAGACCCTCTGGATATATATTCAAAGTTGATGTGGATTATCCTAAAGAACTTCACAATCTTCATAATGATTTGATATTCCTGCGTGAGTGTCTGAAACCTAAGGATTCAAGGGTAAAGAAGTTATTTGCACTTCTTGGAAGTACGAAGAAGAATGCTGTATATTAATGCCATTAAAACAGGCACTCTAACATGGTCTACGACTAGCAAAAATCCATTGCGTGCTACAATTTCGACAATCGTGTTGGTTAAAAACCTCACATAGCGTTTAGTAATAAGCTGCGGCAACAAACTAGAAATGAATTTGAAAAGGATCTGTACAAGGACTACAACAGTGCTATGTTTAGAAAAACCCATGGAGAATATACTAAATGAATGGATGTTCACAGAGCACAAATAGCAATAGACATGGAATTTTTTATTGTCTGTAGGGGATTTATAGGGCGTGTCTTCTGATATCCGTTGTCCATTCCGTTACTCTAATCGGGGAAAGATGAGGGGTTGTAGCTTGCCTGTTGTGGCAAATTGTAATTCCATACTTTTTCTATTCTGCTTGGTGACAGTCAGCAATGCCTTACACAAGCGAGGTGATCCGCGGTCTTATTATGGGCGCACGGTGCAAATGAGTAGATCTGCTATGCATTATTGGATTAAGCGTTTCCAAGAGAGCGGTGAAGATGGATCAAAGATGCGTCCAAAATCGGGAAAGCCAAGAAAAACAACGGCGTAAATCGATGCTAAGATTATAAAAGGAAACGCCGCGATCTGAAGCTATCTTGCTCCCATTCTACGGTGAGAAACCGCCTCCATAAAGCTGATATCCATCATCGAAAGTCAGCAAAGAAAATAAACTTAACTGAACAGCACCGCAACAGTCGAATGGGCTTTGCACTTGAACACTAGATCAAATCAGATAGATTTTGACAGCTAGTGATCTTAGATGTAAAGGCTTTTTGGTCTGATGAGGATGGGCGAATGTATTTGTGGCGACCAGACAATACTCGCTATGTTCCAGAACACGGAGTTCCAAAGAAGTGCCCGCATAAGTGTGGGATTTTGGGTTTGGAGGTTCACGAACAATACTGATTAGTGCCTACTTTGAAGTTCTATTCTCCATAGATCAAACCCTATCCTCGCCGTAACTTTAGGCATTATACCAAAAGCAAAATGTTCTACGAGACACACATAAAACAATTCTGAAGAACCTGCTTATATTCATGTATATTTTGAAACATGCATTTTCTCTGTAGTCCCGATTAACCATGCGAAATAGCGCCAAAAATTGACCCCCACCATTTTGAAAGGAAACACGTTACCTAATCTCACTTCCAATTGAGAGAAGCGAATTAGTTAACAAAGCCAGCATAGGTATACTTTTTTTGTTCGATATAGAACAGTCACCTGCAATGTGACAGTATTAGCCAATAAAATGAAAACTTGACGTAATAAAGTACCCTACAAACGGTAAGGAATGCGGCATACGGAACAAGACAGTGTTGATTTCTTTTTGCGCCTTCTGTACGCCTTGTGACAAACCAGAAACCATTGGTAAAGCAAATGGCTAAGCTTACGTTGATTGATAGAAGTATAGATGGATCTGTACGAGTGGCATCACGGCAGATTATACTGGCTATCTCTAAAACTCTCATGTACACATACCAATGTATGTTATTGCCGGATTATTGGGTTGAAAACCTGAAGTACATGGATACGGACTCCTTCATTCATGAGTCACAACAGCTGATGATACCGGGACGGGCCACAATTTCTTGAACATTTAGAGACATCTGATTACCCTAAAAGCCATATGTGATCCACCAAAAAAAAAAAAAAAAAAAAGTGCTGGGAGAGATTAAAAATGAAACTAGTGGAAAACTTATTCAGCGGTTTGCCGGACTAAGAATTAAGAAACCTGCTCTCAATATTGATGTGGAAATGATAAAAAGGATTAAAGGTGTAAAACGAACCGCTATTAAGCAGCATATACAATTGACAGTGCTGTAAACATCCTTAAAAACAACGAAACAATAGGAACTCCCATGAATTTGATCGTATCACAACAGCATAAGGTTCGGTCTGTAAAAGTAAATAAAATCGCCCTATCATCCCCATTACAAAGTTGTGAATGTATCATTAGAGAATGTCACACACATTTCAGCGTAGAAGCAGGAATTTAAGTTTACAACACAACCACTCCGATGCATCTTGCAAAGGCATACGAAGAGAGAAGAATAGAATGAAGGATGCAGGGAACTCTGCCATTAGAATACATTTCTAATCCTAGTCTAAAGCCCAAACAAGAGAGCAGAGACGCCTAACCCTCCATGCTGGTTATCTTTCTATAAAAACCGAAAATGCTAACAATAACTCAAAACTAACACGATCACTTCGACAACATTGTTATAATAGAGAAACAATCTTAATTAAAAGAAAAGAAACTGTAAAAACAGCAAAAGAGTGTTCTAAACAATAAACACTTCGACAGCAAAGGATTAGACTCTTTTGGTGTTAGTCTCGAAAAGAGAGCATTAAACAGGAAGAGAAATAAAGAAAGATGAAGAAACGAAAGTTAGGTTATGTTAGATATACAACCTAAGAAAGACTGGAAACCATGCAACTGGAGATACAGGAGTTTGCAAAAGGGGCACAATATGACTCTTGAGGTAATGCAAAAAAAAAATTGAAACAGAATGCAGAAAGGTTCATATAGGATCCTAACTAGAGAAAAAATATGATAAAACTGTAAAATATTTGACAGTCTACAAAAGCAATCAGATCATCAGACAAGAAATGGAAATGCAACATATAGCGTGAAGAACGTCAGAAGTATTGAAACGGTGGCAAAAATTACTGCGGAAATGTAAACATTGGTTGTAAAAACGACATAAGTAGCACAAAATGTCGCCAATTACTGTCGAACGTAAGAAAAGGGACTAGAAGGAGTATTAAAAGACTTCACTTCAAATATGGTTAAAGCAGTCTTAAGCCTACTTTAAAATACATACATTCGTTGCTGCCAAAAAATCCTTAAAGAGCTTTCAAAAAATACATTCAAAGTGGATTGTCTGAGAGCTTAGCAAAGCTCTATAATTTTGAATTCATTAAATGTCATAAATCATATATAAGGCAACAGAAAGCTCTACAAAAAATTGTAAAATACTGTATAATAGTCTCAAAATGTGTTAAAATGCCTATAAAAAGTGCCAAAACCATTGTAAAACACTCCACATATTGTAAAATATTGGCAAAACTTCTAAAAAGCCTGAAATACCTAGTTTAGAGCCATATATACCCTCAAAATAGTATGTAATGTAACCAAAAACAAACCGATTTACCGGTTCCAACATTTGGCGTGTCTTCAAAATGTCCCAGAATACATGAAAAAAAATAGACCCCAAATGTTCTAAAATGCTTGTAAAAGTGTTAAAAATCATTACAAACCCTTGAAAATAATGTAGATATGAACGAAGGTCTAAATGGTGCTAGATACACGTTTTAGAGTCAATGTCTTCAAAATGGTTCGAAATGACTGGAAAAGGGCTAAAATGTCTGATAAAACACTGCAACTATTTAGCCCAGAGTCCTAAACAGCCTCCCAAAATGGTATTCAAAGCTAACAACAGTGACCACTCTAAAATTACTTTTAAACTCCTGAAAAAATTATGTTAAGCACAAAAAGTGCCAAACAACTTCCGGAAACACTGCAAAATAATTTAACATATCAGAAAAAAGTTTGAAAAAACGCTAAATTACCTGTTTTAGAGCCCTAAATATCCTCAAACTACCAAAAATGAGATGAAGAGAGTTAAAATGCCTGATGCATGTTGTGAAACTAGCTGACCTAAAGACCTAAACACCCTCCAAATGGCATGGAATGTCATTAAAGGTATTCTACCTTTAGAACACCCCCAACATAATGGATGGGAAATCACTGCAATCACTGACAAATAGTCCTAAAACGTCCTAAAATGCTTATAAAAAGCTTCAACAATCCTTAGAAAATAGTAAAATAATGTAAAATATGAGGAAACATCTAAAATACTAGTTTTAGAGCCCTAAATTGCCTCAAAATGTAGTGAAATGAGCTAAAATGTACAATACATACCTCAAACTAGCTGTCCTAGATTCCTAAATATCCTCCAAATGGATAACAATTAAACCGTAAGAGATAGCACAAGCTTAATACACAAAAAACATAGAACCTTTTAAAGCACATAATGCCATATAGACTTTGCTTGTGCAATTGACCAGTTGTGTCAGTTTTAAACTTCCTAAGTTTTCTCAAACGGGACCATGCAAAGCGAACTGAACTCAAATTGTTCCACATAGTGACCAGCTTTTAAAAGATTTGACTATGGCCTTACTATAATGTAGTTCCTTATTTCCCTTCTACTTGCGATGAAAGAAGTAATAAGATCAATTCTGTTAATGTTTATTTCGATTAGCACCATATACTAAAAAGAATAATCTTTTGTGAGATTAGTTTGTGTTTGGAACAGCTAGAGCAAGTGTTGTAATGTAATACATCAGGTTTTTGTTTTATGATATTCACAGAACGGCCAATCAGAAGTCGACAGAGTGAGAAAGAGAGAGGTGAAGGGGCATAGACATAAAATAGCTCGCTCGCAAACACCATTTATAAATATAAAGTAAATTTTAGGGTAATTTTAGTTTTACTCCGTAAAGTCACAAACCAAAACTATCCTGTAAGGTACGAAAGTACAAAAATCTGATGTGTTACACTTACATGACTTTCTCTAGCTGTTATACAAACTTCATACATAAGATTCTTCTTCTTTCTGCACCTTGCTAATCGTGGTACTCATTAGCACAATGTTCTTATTATTTAGTTCCGTATAAGTAGGAAGAAAATAAGGGAATACACTAGGCTAAACTGATAGTAAAATGTTTTAAAAGCTGTCGTTACTGTCATTACAAATCCCTTCTTTTCTTGGCCAGGAGTAGAACAAAAGAAAAACGGACACTCCCGTCTGAGAAAAGTATAAGTACTTCACAACTGAAACTAATAACAATGAATACCTCTAAAACGGTAAGCTCCACGAGAAAAATGAATAGGACATAACTTGTGTATTTTAACAAGACCTAAAATATTTGTACATTAAGTTTTTGTCTATCTCTTACGGTTTACTAGTTATGCCAAATTAAACAAAATTCATCCAGAATAAATAGGTCTTCAGAAGCTATTCCCAGAAAATTCAAGATATACCTTTTATTTGTTAGGTAAATAGCTTTAATATATGATATTTTAATCAAAATCGTTAGAGCCATTTTTAAGAAAATCAAAATTTTCGAAAAAAAGTTCTATGTAAAGGGTAGTTTGGGGTGGGGGGATTTTTCTTAAAATCTTCGTGTCGCATCCCTGGAAGACACTAAATTTAAATACCAAGTTTAGTACTTTAGCTACTTTTCGTTTTTGAGTCATCGTGTTTACAGACACACGGACACACGGACCTTTTTCTGAAAATGCTTTTTTTGAATTCAGGGGGTCCTAAAACATGTATTTCCGGTGAAATATCGGTATCGAGTTTTTGGGTGGAATACAATACTTCTCTATCCCTATGTACATTGTACATATGGGGCTAGAGAAGGTAAAAACGGATGGAAAGTGATTCTGGATGATACGTATGTATAGCAATAAATATAATATTTTCATATGCCTGGATTTTAATTTTGAGGTTCTTAATACAGGTACCAGCGGGATATCACAAATGACTCTATTTTAGCTGTGACATATTCCTTAAGAGTAACTGCTGAAGTGGTTTAAATAGCATCTTTAGCAAGATAAAGAGAACTGCTTATGTAAATGGCTTGTGGGAATGAATTCTTAATACGTGTAATTTGCATACAAAAGAGGCGATTTATGCAAACGTAAACTGTTTAGGATTTGAAACAATAGATCATAGAAGTTCTAGTCTGGTTTTCAGACGAGGGATCTCTTCTGTTAGTTCCAGATTATGTGTATTGACAAACAATAGCATTCTTGAATGTAAGTACCAGCTTGTGTTTTAATTAAAGCAGTATTGTTACACTAGTTGTTGTCTGAGAGACGTTTTAGTGCTCCTATTCCATGACACCAATTTAGAAATCCTTTACTGCTATATACAGGATGATTTATATAGAGCTGACATATTTCTTTCATTAATTGTTTTAAAACGTGGTATGCTAGCGACAACTTATTATACCTAAATTGTAGAGGAATTTTGGGAGATTATTTACCTCTATAGCAAATGTTGAAAATGTCCTCCATCCTGCATAACAACACATCCTCAACACGTCGTTCCATGTTACTGGCCACTCGTTGGAGGACTCTGTTTTCAATAGCTTGAATCTCCTTTGAGACGTTGTGCTACAGACCGCCCAATGTTTGGGGACGTGTTGTCTAAACCCTGTCTTTTAAGTAACTCCATAGAAAGAAGTCCGGCGATGTCAAATCCGGAGATCTCGGTGGCCATAAATTCCTGGAAATTATCCGCCGTCAAAGAAACTTGCAATTAGGTTCATAGATTCATTTGATATATGGCATGTAGCGCCATCTTGCTGAAAATATTCTTGACTCAGCTCTACATCGCTGCATTTTCACGTTGACTATAAGAAGAAAATGTCAAAACAGCTGCCAACAATGCAGTTAGGAATAAAACATAAATATCTGCGCATCTAGTGGCAAGGAATCAAAACTCCAGAACATTCTGCTTAATTTAGTGCTAAAATTGGGTCATTGAATGAATTTTCAACGGAATAATTAAAGAAAAAAATGTGTCAGTTTTACATAAATCACTCTGTACAATCAAGGAAACTTATACAATAAGTAAAGTTATTCATTAAGACATTAAGTTGGGCTTACGATGAATGAACGTTAACTTTGGAATTTTACATTTTCAATTTATGTTGAGCCTCAAGTCACAGTGAGGCTTAACTGTCATGTGACTAAATTCTAACCATTTGGTTAGGAGGAATGCTCTGCAGTAACGGATCTTATACTTTTTTAATTATTTACACTGCTCTGGTGTTTTTCTTCAGTTCCTTTATTTGTAACCACCTAGAGAAAATTATAGAGTTTGAAGTCAAATCTAAAATAATGTGAAGGCTAGCTTTCTAACTGAAGCTGTTAGGAATAGGTAGAGCATATTTACGTTGTTCGCCGAACTTTACAATAACCACCAGTCAATACTTGCGGTTGGGGAGATGAGGAAGGTGAAGGTGGTTGTTTATGACCAGGAAGTTAGTACCGATTTCCTTATACAGGGTAAGGCAATACCACGGCGCTACTTGCGCGAGCAAAGGTCAGCATAGCGTGCAACCCATTACTGCAAAACAGCTATCACGGCATAACACAGAATCACGTTGGTAGGAAGGAAGGCGTTCGAATAACATCTTTGTTACGCTTAATTGTAAGCAAACTTAATTTGTTTTATAACTATAGTAAGGTTTCTAGCAGAGCACTTTATACATGTGCTTATTCAGAAACCGATGGTAGTTCTTGTAAACAAACTGTCGTACGTCTAGTAACAGAACAGCTTTAAGATACATATTATTGATTGCAAATTTGTTCAGACTCTGGACTAAAACATATCACTCTGTTTTAGTCCAGAAACTGTGCGGCATGTAGAACTGCCAAGACGGATCTACTAATCCACGAGCATCCTACCTGATATAAAGATGAAAATGAAAACTGCAAATGAAAAGAATGCAGGGTTCAGTGTTATTTATCGCATACAAGCTGCACTTTTAGATCCCAACAAATGCTATTTGCTCGGTCATACTAATACATCATGCGAAGTGGAACCAACTTTTTCAAATCACAAATCTTGTTTGTCGAAGCGTAGAATGAGGCTTTCATTTGAAAGGCTTCAGAAGTACATGTAGTTTTCAGTAATAGCAGATGAGTAAAGATTTAGTTTAATTTCTGCTTTCGTTTCTACTGGGTAAGAATCTGAAGATATTTAAGAAATTAATTTTATTATTGGATATTATTTTACATTCTGTCAATCAATATTACAATCCGTGTTATAATTACTTGGGTGTTTTCATAATGTACCTACATATGTAAAGAAGGAAATTAGTCACAGTCAATCTTATATATGTAACCATTTTTATGTTGTACATAATGGTCTGCTTTTACGAGTGTCTCATGAGTCATTCTTGTTCTCTGGAAACAGCGCTGTTTGCAGGCAACAGGTTTGTTTACCATTGCTCCTTCCCTGCGTTCTTATCATTGACTTGTTCTCTGGAAACAGCGCTGTTTGCAGGCAACAGGTTTGTTTACCATTGCTCCTTCCCTGCGTTCTTATCATTGACTTGTTCTCTGGGAACAGCGCTGTTTGCTGGCAACAGCTTTGTTTACCATTGCCCCTTCCCTGCGTTCTTATCATTGACTTGTTCTCTGGAAACAGCGCTGTTTGCTGGCAACAGGTTTGTTTACCATTGCTCCACCCCTGCGTTCTTATCACTGACTTGTTCTCTGGAAACAGCGCTGTTTGCTGGCAACAGGTTTGTTTACTATTGCTCCTTCCCTGCGTTCTTATCATTGACTTGTTCTCTGGAAACAGCGCTGTTTGCTGGCAACAGTTTGTTTACCATTGCCCCTTCCCTGCGTTCTTATCATTGACTTGTTCTCTGGAAACAGCGCTGTTTGCTGGCAACAGGTTTGTTTACCATTGCTCCAACCCCTGCGTTCTTATCACTGACTTGTTCTCTGGAAACAGCGCTGTTTGCTGGCAACAGGTTTGTTTACTATTGCTCCTTCCCTGCGTTCTTATCATTGACTTGTTCTCTGGAAACAGCGCTGTTTGCTGGCAACAGTTTGTTTACCATTGCCCCTTCCCTGCGTTCTTATCATTGACTTGTTCTCTGGGAACAGCGCTGTTTGCTGGCAACAGGTTTGTTTACCATTGCTCCTTCCCTGCGTTCTTATCATTGACTTGTTCTCTGGGAACAGCGCTGTTTGCTGGCAACAGGTTTGTTTACCATTGCTCCTTCCCTGCGTTCTTATCATTGACTTGTTCTCTGGGAACAGCGCTGTTTGCTGGCAACAGTTTGTTTACCATTGCCCCTTCCCTGCGTTCTTATCATTGACTTGTTCTCTGGGAACAGCGCTGTTTGCTGGCAACAGTTTGTTTACCATTGCCCATTCCCTGCGTTCTTATCACTGACTTGTTCTCTGGAAACAGCGCTGTTTGCTGGCAACAGGTTTGTTTACCATTGCCCCTTCCCTGCGTTCTTATCATTGACTTGTTCTCTGGAAACAGCGCTGTTTGCTGGCAACAGGTTTGTTTACCATTGCTCCACCCCTGCGTTCTTATCACTGACTTGTTCTCTGGAAACAGCGCTGTTTGCTGGCAACAGGTTTGTTTACTATTGCTCCTTCCCTGCGTTCTTATCATTGACTTGTTCTCTGGAAACAGCGCTGTTTGCTGGCAACAGGTTTGTTTACCATTGCCCCTTCCCTGCGTTCTTATCACTGACTTGTTCTCTGGAAACAGCGCTGTTTGCTGGCAACAGGTTTGTTTACCATTGCCCCTTCCCTGCGTTCTTATCATTGACTTGTTCTCTGGAAACAGCGCTGTTTGCTTGGCAACAGGTTTGTTTACCATTGCTCCTTCCCTGCGTTCTTATCATTGACTTGTTCTCTGGAAACAGCGCTGTTTGCTGGCAACAGGTTTGTGTACCATTGCTCCACCCCTGCGTTCTTATCATTGACCTGTTCTCTGGAAACAGCGCTGTTTGCTGGCAACAGGTTTGTTTACCATTGCCCCTCCCCTGCGTTCTTATCACTGACTTGTTCTCTGGAAACAGCGCTGTTTGCTGGCAACATGTTTGTTTACCATTGCTCCTTCCCTGCGTTCTTATCATTGACCTGTTCTCTGGAAACAGCGCTGTTTGCTGGCAACAGGTTTGTTTACCATTGCCCCTCCCCTGCGTTCTTATCACTGACTTGTTCTCTGGAAACAGCGCTGTTTGCTGGCAACATGTTTGTTTACCATTGCTCCTTCCCTGCGTTCTTATCATTGACCTGTTCTCTGGAAACAGCGCTGTTTGCTGGCAACAGGTTTGTTTACCATTGCCCCTTCCCTGCGTTCTTATCACTGACTTGTTCTCTGGAAACAGCGCTGTTTGCTTGGCAACAGGTTTGTTTACCATTGCTCCTTCCCTGCGTTCTTATCATTGACTTGTTCTCTGGAAACAGCGCTGTTTGCTGGCAACAGGTTTGTGTACCATTGCTCCACCCCTGCGTTCTTATCATTGACCTGTTCTCTGGAAACAGCGCTGTTTGCTGGCAACAGGTTTGTTTACCATTGCCCCTCCCCTGCGTTCTTAACATTGACTTGTTCTCTGGAAACAGCGCTGTTTGCTGGCAACATGTTTGTTTACCATTGCCCCTCCCCTGCGTTCTTATCATTGACTTGTTCTCTGGAAACAGCGCTGTTTGCTGGCAACAGGTTTGTTTACCATTGCCCCTTCCCTGCGTTCTTATCATTGACTTGTTCTCTGGAAACAGCGCTGTTTGCTGGCAACAGGTTTGTTTACCATTGCCCCTTCCCTGCGTTCTTATCACTGACTTGTTCTCTGGAAACAGCGCTGTTTGCTGGCAACAGGTTTGTTTACCATTGCTCCTTCCCTGCGTTCTTATCATTGACTTGTTCTCTGGAAACAGCGCTGTTTGCTGGCAACAGGTTTGTTTACCATTGCCCCTTCCCTGCGTTCTTATCACTGACTTGTTCTCTGGAAACAGCGCTGTTTGCTGGCAACAGGTTTGTTTACCATTGCCCCTTCCCTGCGTTCTTATCATTGACTTGTTCTCTGGAAACAGCGCTGTTTGCTTGGCAACAGGTTTGTTTACCATTGCTCCTTCCCTGCGTTCTTATCATTGACTTGTTCTCTGGAAACAGCGCTGTTTGCTGGCAACAGGTTTGTGTACCATTGCTCCACCCCTGCGTTCTTATCATTGACCTGTTCTCTGGAAACAGCGCTGTTTGCTGGCAACAGGTTTGTTTACCATTGCCCCTCCCCTGCGTTCTTATCACTGACTTGTTCTCTGGAAACAGCGCTGTTTGCTGGCAACATGTTTGTTTACCATTGCTCCTTCCCTGCGTTCTTATCATTGACCTGTTCTCTGGAAACAGCGCTGTTTGCTGGCAACAGGTTTGTTTACCATTGCCCCTTCCCTGCGTTCTTATCACTGACTTGTTCTCTGGAAACAGCGCTGTTTGCTTGGCAACAGGTTTGTTTACCATTGCTCCTTCCCTGCGTTCTTATCATTGACTTGTTCTCTGGAAACAGCGCTGTTTGCTGGCAACAGGTTTGTGTACCATTGCTCCACCCCTGCGTTCTTATCATTGACCTGTTCTCTGGAAACAGCGCTGTTTGCTGGCAACAGGTTTGTTTACCATTGCCCCTCCCCTGCGTTCTTAACATTGACTTGTTCTCTGGAAACAGCGCTGTTTGCTGGCAACATGTTTGTTTACCATTGCCCCTCCCCTGCGTTCTTATCATTGACTTGTTCTCTGGAAACAGCGCTGTTTGCTGGCAACAGGTTTGTTTACCATTGCCCCTTCCCTGCGTTCTTATCATTGACTTGTTCTCTGGAAACAGCGCTGTTTGCTGGCAACAGGTTTGTTTACCATTGCCCCTTCCCTGCGTTCTTATCATTGACTTGTTCTCTGGAAACAGCGCTGTTTGCTGGCAACAGGTTTGTTTACCATTGCCCCTTCCCTGCGTTCTTATCATTGACTTGTTCTCTGGAAACAGCGCTGTTTGCTGGCAACAGGTTTGTTTACCATTGCCCCTTCCCTGCGTTCTTATCACTGACTTGTTCTCTGGAAACAGCGCTGTTTGCTGGCAACAGGTTTGTTTACCATTGCCCCTTCCCTGCGTTCTTATCACTGACTTGTTCTCTGGAAACAGCGCTGTTTGCTGGCAACAGGTTTGTTTACCATTGCCCCTTCCCTGCGTTCTTATCATTGACTTGTTCTCTGGGAACAGCGCTGTTTGCTGGCAACAGGTTTGTTTACCATTGCCCCTTCCCTGCGTTCTTATCATTGACTTGTTCTCTGGAAACAGCGCTGTTTGCTGGCAACAGGTTTGTTTACCATTGCCCCTCCCCTGCGTTCTTATCATTGACTTGTTCTCTGGGAACAGCGCTGTTTGCTGGCAACAGTTTGTTTACCATTGCCCCTTCCCTGCGTTCTTATCATTGACTTGTTCTCTGGAAACAGCGCTGTTTGCTGGCAACAGTTTGTTTACCATTGCCCCTTCCCTGCGTTCTTATCATTGACTTGTTCTCTGGAAACAGCGCTGTTTGCTGGCAACAGTTTGTTTACCATTGCCCCTTCCCTGCGTTCTTATCATTGACTTGTTCTCTGGGAACAGCGCTGTTTGCTGGCAACAGTTTGTTTACCATTGCCCCTTCCCTGCGTTCTTATCATTGACTTGTTCTCTGGAAACAGCGCTGTTTGCTGGCAACAGGTTTGTTTACCATTGCCCCTCCCCTGCGTTCTTGTCATTGACTTGTTCTCTGGAAACAGCGCTGTTTGCTGGCAACAGGTTTGTTTACCATTGCCCCTCCCCTGCGTTCTTATCATTGACTTGTTCTCTGGGAACAGCGCTGTTTGCTGGCAACAGTTTGTTTACCATTGCCCCTCCCCTGCGTTCTTATCATTGACTTGTTCTCTGGGAACAGCGCTGTTTGCTGGCAACAGTTTGTTTACCATTGACCCTCCCCTGCGTTCTTATCATTGACTTGTTCTCTGGAAACAGCGCTGTTTGCTGGTAACAGTTTGTTTACTATTGCCCCTCCCCTGCGTTCTTATCATTGACTTGTTCTCTGGAAACAGCGCTGTTTGCAGGCAACAGGTTTGTTTACCATTGCCCCTCCCCTGCGTTCTTATCATTGACTTGTTCTCTGGAAACAGCGCTGTTTGCTGGCAACAGGTTTGTTTACCATTGACCCTCCCCTGCGTTCTTATCACTGACTTGTTCTCTGGAAACAGCGCTGTTTGCTGGCAACAGGTTTGTTTACCATTGCTCCACCCCTGCGTTCTTATCATTGACTTGTTCTCTGGAAACAGCGCTGTTTGCTGGCAACAGGTTTGTTTACCATTGCTCCACCCCTGCGTTCTTATCATTGACTTGTTCTCTGGAAACAGCGCTGTTTGCTTGGCAACAGGTTTGTTTACCATTGCCCCTCCCCTGCGTTCTTATCATTGACTTGTTCTCTGGAAACAGCGCTGTTTGCTGGCAACAGGTTTGTTTACCATTGCTCCACCCCTGCGTTCTTATCATTGACTTGTTCTCTGGGAACAGCGCTGTTTGCAGGCAACAGGTTTGTTTACCATTGCCCCTCCCCTGCGTTCTTATCATTGACCTGTTCTCTGGAAACAGCGCTGTTTGCAGGCAACAGGTTTGTTTACCATTGCCCCTTCCCTGCGTTCTTATCATTGACTTGTTCTCTGGGAACAGCGCTGTTTGCTGGCAACAGGTTTGTTTACCATTGCCCCTCCCCTGCGTTCTTATCACTGACTTGTTCTCTGGGAACAGCGCTGTTTGCTGGCAACAGGTTTGTTTACCATTGCCCCTCCCCTGCGTTCTTATCATTGACTTGTTCTCTGGAAACAGCGCTGTTTGCTGGCAACAGGTTTGTTTACCATTGCCCCTCCCCTGCGTTCTTAACATTGACTTGTTCTCTGGAAACAGCGCTGTTTGCAGGCAACAGGTTTGTTTACCATTGCCCCTCCCCTGCGTTCTTATCATTGACTTGTTCTCTGGAAACAGCGCTGTTTGCTGGCAACAGGTTTGTTTACCATTGTCCCTCCTCTGCGTTCTTATCATTGACTTGTTCTCTGGAAACAGCGCTGTTTGCTGGCAACAGGTTTGTTTACCATTGCCCCTCCCCTGCGTTCTTATCATTGACTTGTTCTCTGGAAACAGCGCTGTTTGCAGGCAACAGGTTTGTTTACCATTGCCCCTCCCCTGCGTTCTTATCATTGACTTGTTCTCTGGAAACAGCGCTGTTTGCTGGCAACAGGTTTGTTTACCATTGCCCCTCCCCTGCGTTCTTATCACTGACTTGTTCTCTGGAAACAGCGCTGTTTGCAGGCAACAGGTTTGTTTACCATTGCTCCACCCCTGCGTTCTTATCACTGACTTGTTCTCTGGAAACAGCGCTGTTTGCAGGCAACAGGTTTGTTTACCATTGCCCCTCCCCTGCGTTCTTATCACTGACTTGTTCTCTGGAAACAGCGCTGTTTGCTGGCAACAGGTTTGTGTACCATTGCCCCTCCCCTGCGTTCTTACCATTGACTTGTTCTCTGGGAACAGCGCTGTTTGCTGGCAACAGGTTTGTTTACCATTGCCCCTCCCCTGCGTTCTTATCATTGACTTGTTCTCTGGAAACAGCGCTGTTTGCAGGCAACAGGTTTGTTTACCATTGCTCCACCCCTGCGTTCTTATCACTGACTTGTTCTCTGGAAACAGCGCTGTTTGCTGGCAACAGGTTTGTTTACTATTGCCCCTCCCTGCGTTCTTATCATTGACTTGTTCTCTGGAAACAGCGCTGTTTGCTGGCAACAGGTTTGTTTACCATTGCCCCTTCCCTGCGTTCTTATCATTGACTTGTTCTCTGGAAACAGCGCTGTTTGCTGGCAACAGGTTTGTTTACCATTGCCCCCCCCCTGCGTTCTTATCACTGACTTGTTCTCTGGAAACAGCGCTGTTTGCAGGCAACAGGTTTGTTTACCATTGCCCCTCCCCTGCGTTCTTATCACTGACTTGTTCTCTGGAAACAGCGCTGTTTGCTGGCAACAGGTTTGTTTACCATTGCCCCTTCCCTGCGTTCTTATCATTGACTTGTTCTCTGGAAACAGCGCTGTTTGCTGGCAACAGGTTTGTTTACTATTGCTCCACCCCTGCGTTCTTATCACTGACTTGTTCTCTGGAAACAGCGCTGTTTGCAGGCAACAGGTTTGTTTACCATTGCCCCTTCCCTGCGTTCTTATCACTGACTTGTTCTCTGGAAACAGCGCTGTTTGCTTGGCAACAGGTTTGTTTACCATTGCTCCACCCCTACGTTCTTATCATTGACTTGTTCTCTGGAAACAGCGCTGTTTGCTGGCAACAGGTGTGTTTACCATTGCCCCTCCCCTGCGTTCTTATCATTGACTTGTTCTCTGGAAACAGCGCTGTTTGCTGGCAACAGGTTTGTTTACTATTGCCCCTCCCCTGCGTTCTTATCATTGACTTGTTCTCTGGAAACAGCGCTGTTTGCTGGCAACAGGTTTGTTTACCATTGCCCCTTCATTGCGTTCTTATCATTGACTTGTTCTCTGGAAACAGCGCTGTTTGCTGGCAACAGGTTTGTTTACCATTGTCCCTTCCCTGCGTTCTTATCATTGACTTGTTCTCTGGAAACAGCGCTGTTTGCTGGCAACAGGTTTGTTTACCATTGCCCCTCCCCTGCGTTCTTATCATTGACCTGTTCTCTGGAAACAGCGCTGTTTGCTGGCAACAGTTTGTTTACCATTGCCCCTCCCTACGTTCTTATCATTGACTTGTTCTCTGGAAACAGCGCTGTTTGCTTGGCAACAGGTTTGTTTACTATTGCTCCACCCCTGCGTTCTTATCACTGACTTGTTCTCTGGAAACAGCGCTGTTTGCTGGCAACAGGTTTGTTTACCATTGCTCCACCCCTGCGTTCTTATCACTGACTTGTTCTCTGGAAACAGCGCTGTTTGCTGGCAACAGGTTTGTTTACCATTGCCCCACCCCTGCGTTCTTATCATTGACTTGTTCTCTGGAAACAGCGCTGTTTGCTTGGCAACAGGTTTGTTTACTATTGCCCTTTCCCTGCATTCTTATCATTGACTTGTTCTCTGGAAACAGCGCTGTTTGCTGGCAACAGGTTTGTTTACCATTGCCCCTCCCCTGCGTTCTTATCATTGACTTGTTCTCTGGAAACAGCGCTGTTTGCTGGCAACAGGTTTGTTTACCATTGCTCCACCCCTGCGTTCTTATCATTGACTTGTTCTCTGGAAACAGCGCTGTTTGCTGGCAACAGGTTTGTTTACCATTGCCCCTTCCCTGCGTTCTTATCATTGACTTGTTCTCTGGAAACAGCGCTGTTTGCTGGCAACATGTTTGTTTACCATTGCCCCTTCACTGCGTTCTTATCATTGACTTGTTCTCTGGAAACAGCGCTGTTTGCTGGCAACAGGTTTGTTTACCATTGTCCCTTCCCTGCGTTCTTATCATTGACTTGTTCTCTGGAAACAGCGCTGTTTGCTGGCAACAGGTTTGTTTACCATTGCCCCTCCCCTGCGTTCTTATCATTGACTTGTTCTCTGGAAACAGCGCTGTTTGCTGGCAACAGTTTGTTTACCATTGCCCCCCCCCTACGTTCTTATCATTGACTTGTTCTCTGGAAACAGCGCTGTTTGCTTGGCAACAGTTTGTTTACCATTGCCCCTCCCCTGCGTTCTTATCATTGACTTGTTCTCTGGAAACAGCGCTGTTTGCAGGCAACAGGTTTGTTTACCATTGCTCCACCCCTGCGTTCTTATCATTGACTTGTTCTCTGGAAACAGCGCTGTTTGCTTGGCAACAGGTTTGTTTACCATTGCCCCTCCCCTGCGTTCTTATCATTGACTTGTTCTCTGGAAACAGCGCTGTTTGCTGGCAACAGGTTTGTTTACCATTGCCCCTTCATTGCGTTCTTATCATTGACTTGTTCTCTGGAAACAGCGCTGTTTGCTGGCAACAGGTTTGTTTACCATTGCCCCTTCATTGCGTTCTTATCATTGACTTGTTCTCTGGAAACAGCGCTGTTTGCTGGCAACAGGTTTGTGTACCATTGCCCCTCCCCTGCGTTCTTACCATTGATTTGTTCTCTGGGAACAGCGCTGTTTGCTGGCAACAGGTTTGTTTACCATTGCCCCTCCCCTGCGTTCTTATCATTGACTTGTTCTCTGGAAACAGCGCTGTTTGCTGGCAACAGGTTTGTTTACCATTGCCCCTCCCCTGCGTTCTTATCATTGACTTGTTCTCAGGATATAGCGCTGTTTGATTGGCAACAGGTTTGTTTACCATTGCCCCTTCCCTGCGTTCTTATCACTGACTTGTTATCTGGAAACAGCGCTGTTTGCAGGCAACAGGTTTGTTTACCATTGCCCCACCCCTGCGTTCTTATCATTGACTTGTTCTCTGGAAACAGCGCTGTTTGCTGGCAACAGGTTTGTTTACCATTGTCCCACCCCTGCGTTCTTATCATTGACTTGTTCTCTGGAAACAGCACTGTTTGCTTGGCAACAGGTTTGTTTACCATTGCCACTCCCCTGCGTTCTTATCATTGACTTGTACTCTGGAAACAGCGCTGTTTGCGGGCAACAGGTTTGTTTACCATTGCCCCCCCCCTGCGTTCTTATCATTGACTTGTTCTCTGGAAACAGCGCTGTTTGCTGGCAACAGGTTTGTTTACCATTGCCCCTCCCCTGCGTTCTTATCATTGACTTGTTCTCTGGAAACAGCGCTGTTTGCTGGCAACAGGTTTGTTTACCATTGCCGCTCCCCTGCGTTCTTATCACTGACTTGTACTCTGGAAACAGCGCTGTGTGCTTGGCAACAGGTTTGTTTACCATTGCTCCACCCCTGCGTTCTTATCATTGACCTGTTCTCTGGAAACAGCGCTGTTTGCTGGCAACAGGTTTGTTTACTATTGCCCCTCCCCTGCGTTCTTATCATTGACCTGTTCTCTGGAAACAGCGCTGTTTGCTGGCAACAGGTTTGTTTACTATTGCCCCTCCCCTGCGTTCTTATCATTGACCTGTTCTCTGGAAACAGCGCTGTTTGCTGGCAACAGGTTTGTTTACTATTGCCCCTCCCCTGCGTTCTTATCATTGACCTGTTCTCTGGAAACAGCGCTGTTTGCTGGCAACAGGTTTGTTTACCATTTCCCCTTCCCTGCGTTCTTATCATTGACTTGTCTGGAAACAGCGCTGTTTGCTGGCAACAGGTGTGTTTACCATTGCCCCTCCCCTGCTTTCTTATCATTGCATTGTTTTGATGCGGCGAGATGGTCTGTCGCAGCCTATATGCGGAACGGCGAACGGTACGAACTTCCTAGTTCTGGTTAAGATGTGTGCGTTACTTACAGAGCGCAGTATGATAGGGTGCTTTAGTAAAGTCCACGCTTCCTACAACAGCGGTCTGTTTGCCTCTTCTTGATTTCAATGTTGTAATTGAGAACTGAGGGCAGGGTGGTGGCCAGTATGTAGTTAAAGTTAGTAGCTTAGTTTGAATGACATTTGTTTATAAATAGCGCTGTACCAATGGCATAGGCGCCTCACAAATCGCGCTAAACTCGAAACTCGTGATTTACAACCGACACAATCATCCCTGCTGCCTAGCTCTCAGTGGCCAAGCGTCTCGTCCATATTCCTTCCTTGTCTTACCAGAAGCTAGTCTGCTGCCCAGAACATCACGGCTTCGGCACCCTCCTTAAGACGTTCCCGCTACTTCTATACGCATTGGGGATAGTGAGGAACGAAGCGGCGAATGAAAGGGTTTTCTACGTATTCTTTGATTTCCTCCGCCATTCATTCCGCCGATTGCTCCATCATCACCTTTCCTGTCATTCACTTCGCCTAGATCTCACATTATACTTCCTCACGTTCATAGCAGACATTGAGCTCGTCCTCCCCTCCTGGGCACTCTCTCTGGCTCATTGCCGGTCTGCTCAACAGGCGTCTGATTCTAGACATTGCCTTATATGTCCTGTGTAAGTCCTCCGTAGGAGTAGGGTACAGATATCTGAGGGGCCTCTTATTCCGCCTCATATTATTACTTTCTCTAGCACGCATGTACAATGTATAGTAGATAGAGAAGGTATTCAATTCCACTCAAAAATTCAGTAACGAGATTTCCTGGAAATACATGTTTTGAGACCTCTTGAATAAAAAAAGTTAGAAAAAAATGCCTGTGTCTGTGTGTGTCTTCCATGGATACCACACGAAGATTTTTCAAGAAATGCTCCCCCCTCCAAATACTTTCTTCGAAAATGTTTATTTTCTCAAAAACGTCTCTATTGATTAAAATACCACAGGTTTAAGATATGTTCATGACAAACGAAATATACATCTTAAATTTTCTGGGAATAGCCTATGAAGACCTCTTCACTCTGGATGGCTTTTGGTAGCTGGTGTTTCAAATGCTAATACATCCGTCAATGCACTGACGGTATTATCTGTTACTGCTTACCGCAAGTTGAGGGTCACGCCTTGCACAGAGGGCGTTTTAGCTGGAGCAACGACAAAGTTGCTCCTTCTGCGTTACTCAAAGAGCAACCACAGGTGACGCCTGATCATTCGCCAGCAAATAGGCATCCAGAAGAGTACAAAGTTGCTCCTTCTGCGTTACTCAAAGAGCAACCACAGGTGACGCCTGATCATTCGCCAGCATCCAGAAGAGTACAAAGTTGCTCCTTCTGCGTTACTCAAAGAGCAACCACAGGTGACGCCTGATCATTCGCCAGCAAATAGGCATCCAGAAGAGTACAAAGTTGCTCCTTCTGCGTTACTCAAAGAGCAACCACAGGTGACGCCTGATCATTCGCCAGCAAATAGGCATTCAGAAGAGTACAAAGTTGCTCCTTCTGCGTTACTCAAAGAGCAACCACAGGTGACGCCTGATCATGCGCCAGCAAATAGGCATCCAGAAGAGTACAAAGTAAGGGTACGGCAACAGATTACATCCTTTATTTTAATGAAAGCCATTGCAGTCGTGAGTGTACAACAACATTGTATCTCAGTTAATAACAAACATGCATGTCAAAATGTGCATACAAATTAGACAATTTGGATAAACGAGCAACCAAAAACTGGATTTATAAAGAAGTTTTAATAAGGAATTTAATCTCTCTTCTGAGCAAACACTGAATGATAATCGCCATGTTTGTGGTAGAATGGTGGTCAAATAATAAAGAAGGCAGCCAATAAATAAAACTGTTTATAACCATGAATTATAAGAGACAATCCTGCGTTATAAACAAAAGGCAAATACATAAAAAACAACAATAATGATAGATTTTCAAAAATGTTTAACAACACCATTCCTGACAAACTAATCAATCCTTCTGCTTACGAAAATTATGGAAATCAAATCCAACAGTGCATAAAACTAGCTCAGAAAGTGACACGATACTGTATGTGTTGTGGTCTTCTCCACCGTACAAATAGATATCGATTGAACTTTCTAATTCTCAAGTAGAGAAACTCACAATGTGGAGTGTTAAGCGCACGACCAGATCCAGGATCCCATTGTGGTTGCCTTTATTTCCAGCTCATGGGTTTGACAACAGCCTGAAAACAAATTCATTACAAATTCTTACTTAGAGGTAACATACATTTCGAAGCTGATGGTCACCATTCCATAATTAAACAGTCAAAGAAGCACAAGAAGCGCATGGAGAGAATGATTCCCTGTAAAGGCTGTTCGAGGCTGAGGAAACAAATCCAATTATCTGTAGGCAACATAGAAGTACAGGATTTCAGAAACTTCAATATGTTATTTAGCTCACGAACCTCACCTCTGCTGAACAAAATTAGGGCTTCAAGATTTCGGGAGAAGTAGATATTCTTGAGCAGGCAGAAATCCGCTGAGACACAACTGGCTTTAGAGATGACTGCAACGTCTTCCAAGGAGCAGCCAGAAGTTTTATGGCCTCTGAAACTCCTGCTATAAAGATGGTGAATACCAGCCAACGCAAAGAAGTATACTGAACACCAGAAACGTCTGCGTTTGATTCCACGTATATTCCACAATTTACACAAGAATTTGTGAACTTCTGAAATTGCAACCGACTTTCCAAATAGTGGCCAAGAAGGAGAAAGATAAGAACACATGGCTTCATGTAATAATAATTCAAGAAGGCAATAAAGCAGTAGTATTAAATAAGGGAATTTGAAGGTTATTAAAAGGAATGATTCCTAGAGGAGATCATAAAGAACAAATTTCAACAGTATGTGCAAGTTTTCTGTAATAAAAAATAAAACCGGTATTTAACACGCTACATGGCATTTCTTTTATTCATATGATATATTGGTAGCCATCAATATTTAAAAATGAAGTTTAAGAAAAAAAACGAGCATTACCATTATTTACAATTATCTAGGTTATCCTATATACTAGTGTTTCATACACATATTAAGAGAAAACTAATAGCTGCTCTCTTGAGTCTTCCTTTTGCTCTGCTGTAATTAAAATCGGTTTGATTTATAACAGTTTACCGCTAGTGAACGTTAAGTAATATAAATCAAAGACCATTAAATAAACGTGTACATTAAACAGCATTAAATTTGATTAGATCACAAACTCGCTTACTTCTTTACCTGGAAAGGAAGTTATAGAATAAAAATCTGAAGTGTTCCATTCACATGACTTTCTCTACATCTCTGTAACAAACTATTGTTAGAAAGCTTATGCTTCTATTTACTTCATGCTAATCGAGAAAAAAATAGCAGAAATAGTCTTATTACTTGCTTCCTTGTAAGCACAAGCGAAATAAAGGAGTACCATACGTTAAAGTGATAGTCAAAAAGCTGGTTGCTATGTGACTGAAGTTCCTTTGTTTATATGGACAGGAGTTGACAAATACCTGTATGAGAAAAGTATAAGTTCTTGAAAGCTGAAACCAAAAACAAGGAATATCTAAAAAAAGATCAATTCCACGAAAAAAATGTTTGTTACATAAATTGTGCGTTTTAACGTGCTCTACATTTTTTGTGTGTAAGTTTTGTCCATCTCTTACGGTACAGCAGTTGTGCAAAATTCCGTAAAATTGATCCAGAATAAAGAGGCTATTCTCAGAAAATGCAAAATATATATTTTATTTGTGAGGCAAATATCTTTAATATACGGTATTTTAATCAAAATCGTTATAGCCAATTTTGAAAAAATAAAAATTTTCCAAAAAAGTTCCATGTAAACTGTAGTTAGGGTGGGGGATTTTCTTGAAAATCTTCGTGTCCTATCCCTGCAAGATACCAAACTTAAATACCAAGTTTGGTATTCAACGGTTTTTTCGTTTTTGAGCGATGCTGTTCACAGACACACAGACAGACAGACAGACAGACAGACACACGGGCCTTTTTCTGAAAATGCTTTTTTTTTTTTTTTTAATTCAGGGTTTGCGGTGAAATCTCGGTATCGAATTTTTGGGTAGAATGCAATACCTTCTCTATACACTATGTATATAGTACGTGTAGAGAAAGTAAAAAAGCTTTTAATATTACAGGTAAAAGAAGAGCAATATCCATAAATTCGAGTAAACCTACATTTTTCTAATGCAAAGCTGGAAAAGGGACAAATGGAGCTTACTTAGTCTTCAGTTCTCACGACACGTGCACATATACGATGAATTAAATATTTTTACTTTCTCTACACCTACCATGTACATAGCGTAAAGAGAAGGTATTGCACTCCACCCAGAAATTCGATACCGAGATTTCACCGGAAATATATGTTTTAGGGGCTCCTGTATTAAAAAAAAGCATTTTCAGAAAAAGGTCCGTGTGTGTGTGTGTCCGTGTGTCTGTGAACACGATAGCTCAAAATCGAAAAGTCGGTAAAGTACCAAAGTTGGTATTTAAGATTAGTATCTTTCAGGGATGCAACACGAAGATTTCCGGAAAAATACCCCCACCCCAAATCACCCTTTACATGAAACTTTTTTCAAAAATTTTGATTTTCTCAAAATTGGCTCTAACGATTTGGATTAAAATATCGTATATTAAAGATATTTTACTTGGTAAATGAAATATATATCTTGAATATTTCTGGGAATAGCCTCTGAAGACTACTTTGTTCTGAATGAATTTTACGAAATTTTGCATAACTTTTAAACCGTAAGTGATGGACAAAAGCTTAACACACAAAAAATGTAGAGCACCTTAAAACACACAATTTATGTTATATGCATTTTTTTTTAGATATTCCTTGTCTTAGGTTTCACATTTAAAACCTTATACTTTTCCCAATCATGGATTTGTGCATACAGTCACATAGCAACCAGCTTTTGAATATCACTTTAACCTATAGTACTCTCTTATTTCACTTCTACTTACAATGAAGCATGTAATAAGACTATTTCTGCTAATGTTTTCTGGATTAGCATGAAGTAAATAGAAGCATAAGCTTTTTAACAATAATTTATTGCAGAGATGTAGAGAAAGTCATGTGAATGGAACACATCAGTTTTTTATTTTAAAGTTTCCTTTATTGCAAGGTTACCTCGTGGATAAGGCTTAATAAAAACAAGTCTTTAAATATACATTTCGAATTTCCTAATGTTGCAAGCTGACATCAATTCTCTGTTTACTCCAAGGTTTTCTAGAAGAAGTTTACTGCGGATGTTGATAGTATCGTGGTAGTACGTGGGCTCGGAAATTGGGAACAAACTAATATCAGAGCTCTTGAGGTGGCTGGGCAAGATAAATGCAAGCCAATTGAATGTTGACACAGAAGGCGGGACTTTAGAAAGTGCTTAATTAAATGTGAACACCAGTTCCTAGCATTCTCCCACTTTGCTAGTAATTGCGCATTAATCTTTCTCTTTTCTTTGCGTTTCTTTTCCGGCAGTTGCAGGTCGTATACAGAGTGTATCGCAATAACTTTTAGACACACAAATAAGGCACTTCTGTCAGAAACCTAAACAGTTTAGTTCTCGATATTTAACTCTCTTATACACAATCAGCATTATTGTAAATGTTGCGCAATTCATAAATGACGATAATGAATTTCGAAATCAGTAAAATTGGATAGGTAGAGCCAGATTGAAAAATTCAATGCCATAGCCGGGATTTGAACCATGGATCTGCCAATCTCTAGCCGGTTGCTCTGCCACTGAGTTACCATGGCAATATGCCGGCATAACATTGAATTCTCAACTGACTCTCATGCTCTCATGATCTCAAATTATTTTGAAATGACAACCCCAATGGCGACTTACATTGAGTTCTTAAGTCCCAGGATTCATAGTATAGCCAACTATTATGGTCAATTGATATTGGAATAATTGTTTGCTATGCCAGCGTGTTGCCATGGTAGCTCAGTGGCAGAGCTAAAGATCGGGAGATCCGTGGTTCAAATTCCGGCTGTGGCATTGAATTTTTCACCCTACTCTACCTATCCAACTCCGGTCCTACACACGGCTTGTGTGAAAAAAAAAATTCAATATCAGTAAAATATTATCTAAATATGATGTGTATTAAACAATATTTGTGGTATTTAATCTACACATATCTTGATATTAACTTTGATATGCAGAATAGCGATAAAGTAAGGCGAAAATATTGTGACTACGTCTTGCAGCCGAAATCGTCGCACGTGTGTGAGCGGTTGGCCAAAGCCGCAGTCACAATATTATATAAAGAACAACTCTGAGCTGCGCTCGGACGCGAAGTCTTCAATTATAAATAGAATAAAACATATTATATAAAATACAATATGCCCTTATACCTCATTTAAATGATAAAATTAATTAAATATTAATCAAATATATATTACTCGTAGTCTTCTATATTATATAAATATTAATTTCTGACAGATGCAAGTAATTTATCACACAGTTCATATGTAATAATGCTATGACTATATTCAGTACTGCTTGGTCTAGCAAAGGAAGCTCTAGGTCATTACAATGTAAGCCGCTACTTGTACACTGTCGTGTATGGAGATAAAAACAATTGTAAATATAAAAGTCTGATGACTTTCTCTAACCACCACTGTCATATCTAACCAGTTTATTCGTAGACAACTTTCTTTCTCTATGCTATATTTCTGTCAGCAATAATAAATGGCATATTTTAAATAAGAATTTTATACAATGTGTACAAACGAATATAGGAGCCAAATAGGACATTAACTGCTTTTAACTGCATGCTTTTCGTCATATTTCATACTCTTTTGAAGAATTCAGCAAAAGGTGATGAACTTGATGATGCATAATTTAGAAAAAGCTCAAATAAAGGAAGCAACAGAAAATACCTTGGAAATGTCTATGGGAAAAGTGATGTGAATATTTTAGTGTATTTTAAGAAAATTACATTTTTCTTAAGTGAAGTTTGTTTATTTCCTGTGATTTTTCAGCTGTAAAAATATGTGCAGCAGTCGGAAGTAGATTTAAAAAGATGTTTTATATATATATATATATATATAGTCAACACATTTAATTGTGATCCAATGTATTGTATTTGAATGAAATTGATTACTGATGTTTTAGAGAAAATGAAAAATAAAATAATCAACTATTTAAATTGCTTGTAAAATGAAAAATGTCTTTAATGCTGAAACTTACGCAACATTTCTTTTTTTTTTTTTTAAATTTTTGTATTGGAAATTATTTTTCTTTGCAGAACATTTAAAATGTATGATTTGTTTTAAGAATCCACATGACTCTGTAGTTCCGTAACTTGAGTACTACTATTCAGCTTACTAATGGTGACGTAATGAAACACATTAAATTTACAACAATTCGTGAACAAAATTCATTAACGAAACATTATATTAAACCCATTATTACACTCCTGTACATTCTTTAGTGCGTGAAAAATCTGACCAAGTTTCAGTGGAGCTGTAAAATGCACACCTTTCATTAATTTGTGAATATAGCAAACGTAAGAAGCGTATAGCTCAGATGACTTTCCACAATTGTGTCTTCAAATTTCGTATGCAGGCTAATTATAGTTTAGTACTCAAATTTCATTCTCTTAAGCTCTTATCTGGCCACAGATTGTTAACAAATAACGGTATTGCTTAATGCAATTGTAAGTTTATTAGACGAATTAGACAAAAAAGTTTCAGGTTGTAAAAATTTTAAGCTTGTTTAAATCATGAGTCCACATTATTAACTTTGTGTGCCTTTCGCTTACATGGATTTGTTGTTGACGTAAAGGACACTTTTAAGAAATAAATCAGTGTAAAATGGGAACCACTTGAATACTGTCGTTTTGTTTATAAGCATTCTTTTGTGTCTTGCATTTCCTTCCCTTCACTCATAGAAATAAACACTAACTTCGTTACAGGTAGAGCCTCGCAGCAACATATAGAGCACACAATTAAACGATAAATAATTATATTTAATGAGTATTTAAGACTGACATGTAAGAATGATCGCAATATTATCACGGCACAATGAATTAACTTAAAATTCTTTTCAGGAGAGGCTAACTTTGATATAACTCTCAAGTTCTCAGAATTGAACTAAAAGTTACATTAATTGAAATATTAATGAAATGAAGTATTTGATACAGTAAAGATTAGAAATACTGTATACAATTCATAAGATATCAATTTTCCTTTTCAATAACTGAATGTAACATGAGCCTGAACATTTACAACTTTCATACATTAATTTTTGTTAGGTTCACCACAAAAAGAGTGAAACTGCAAATCTACTTTATCAGACACATAAGAATTATTATTGCTCTATTTTTCGTCCTGCTATCTCATTTAAATGCCCACTAATTTACATTTATTTGAAGCAAGTGATACACTCAATCACACACACACACACACACACACACACATACACAGGCTGTTTCAAAACAACACCAAACGAGATAACACTCCATTATCTTACACTTTGACTAGTCCGAAATTTGATGTCACAACTTTCAAGCTCTTCTATTTAAAGTTTTATGTGTGTTTAAAATCGCACACATTTGGGATTAGGCAGCGAAGGAACAACGGTTCGTCATACGCCACGTAAACAACCTCAGAACGTGTTATACGAAACACTTAACAAAACCCACATGATACGTTTTACATTACTACGGTGACCTGTGCCGCGCCAGTGTCTATCAACACACCCTACATCACGCGACTGGCACCTTCGCTACCAACCGGCATCTCTCTTGGAACGGGCCAGGCACGTGCCATCTAGTTATGTATGGCTGCCTAATCCATGGTGATTTTATGGCAGTTTTTGTATGGCTGAAAATTATATATACATACAGGTATCGCAAAATTAGACCGACAAACTTTGGGAGCTGGGATATAAGATTATTTTAAACACTTTTTGTGTTGGAAAGCTTTTGCTGCGGTGCTTTGTTTTAGCGCCAGACGAATTAATGTCAGTACAGCCGCCTACCTCAGTTTAAGTACTTCTGCAAAGTCAACATTGTAAATTAGTATTATTTTTATCTTAGTAAGCCACGTATTCTTATTCCAAGAAACAAACTCAGAACACATAAATAAAATCTCATTGTTTACAGTTAATCACAGCTTCACTATTCAAAGCAAATGTTAGAACGCACGCCCATTGCGATTAACACAAAGAGTACATCGGCGTGCCATATTCTGCCATACTCTCGCAAAGACACCAGCCATTTCTCTGATTTCGTCAGCTGCGCTGTTTATTCGTGCCACAAGGTCCTCTTCAGATTCAACACGTGTTTCTACACTACAGCCTTCGTGTGTCCCCACAAAAAGAAGTCAAATGGAGTAGATTCACGGGAGCGTGCGGGCCAGGCAATAGGTCCACCTCTGCCTATCCAGTGATTGCAGTATGTAGCCATAAGATGGCGACGTACTTCAGCTACAAAGTGAGCTAGTGCGCCATCATGTTGAAACCACATGTCCTGTCTGATATGAAGGGGAGCGGTTTCCATTAAATTAGGCAAAACTTGTAGCAGAAATAATAAGTAGATACTTGTAAGGATTGAGTCGGGCCGGCAAAATATATGGTCTTATAAAGAAGTTATCCACAGTACCGACCCACACATTAACACCAAATCTCAGCTGATATGACCTCTGAAATGTGGCATGGGGATTTCCCAAACATGTGAATTCCAACAGTTAAATAACTGCTCACATATGAAAATGGCTTCATCTGTCAACATTACAAGGGATGCAAACAGTAAATTTGTTTTCAATTTTGTCCAGATACCACTGACAAAATCGCTGTAGCAGAGGACAGTATTCAGGCCTCATTTCGTGGGCCTTTCCAAGAGGAAAAGGGTGCACCAACATTTCCTGCAGATTTCTTCCCAAAGTGCTACGACTTAGGTGCAATTGCCGAGCGATGGAGCGAGTACTAATGCAGAATTGCTCTTAATGCACCGTGGCCGTTCGTGACCTGCTCGTCTATCCAAGAAGCCTCTTTCACGTAGTCTACATTCAGTGCTGGCAACTGTTGTGTAATGAGGAACCCTTCGGTTTCGGAACTGTTCTTTACTAAGCCTTACCAGCAAATAATTGCGCAATGCACGGAGAAGGTTTCATCAGAAGTAAAGTCAGGGCTAAAATCGGAGTGGGGTATGAGCAATACATAACAACAGCTACCAAACTCATTAGAAAGGGGCTCGTGTGGACTAGACTAGGAGCATGGAGGAGCACAAAAATTGCTGACGAGAATGGTACGAGAATCTGTCCCATTTGCGAGGAGGAAGAGTCGTGGACCCTCATCTTGGCAACATGTAGGGTTACGGAGGTACGCGATTCTTTACCACCGCGAATGTAGAGCTAGAAGCGTGTTGGACGCTACTGGCAGGCATGGAAAACGTGGACGGGCTAGGTAACTTTATACTTAAGGCAAGACAGCTGAGATCTGAGAAGGCTGCCAATAGAGAAGAGCAAAAGTGACTACAATGTTTTACATACATATATATTATGTCATACTTAGGTCATTGTTGTGTTATGGTTTTATATATTGTGTATATATTTCTTTTAAGTGTAATTATCTATTATAAGAGGGCACATTTATGTTTCTGAATAAGGTGTACTCTGTACTGTAAAGTTAAATTGATGAATTTGAATATCTTTATCCTTTTATTTTCGTGTTTACTTTTTTAATTTTTCGTTGTTGTTTTAATGTTCCTTTTTTATTGTGTAGTACCGTTGTCTTTTTATTTTCGTGTTTACTCTTTTAATTCTTTGTTGTTGTTGTTTTAATATTACTTTTTAGTGTGTGTTGCAAAAGCACGTACTGTCTGTGGACCCGTGCGATTGTTGAAGTTCGATATATGTATAATATTGTTATGTCGTACTAAGCCTTACAGCCGCAAAACCCGAACCAGCTTTTCCATACACCAACAACATGTCCGTCATCTCATTCCAGCAAACTAACGCACAATGTCAAGGAAACATGTGCTGAACGAATTGAAGCGTCTTTGTTTTGTTCCTTTCGAGTGTTTCCTTTAAAAGATACACATAGCAATGCAATTTACGTATGTAAACCAACTAGGTGGGAGGCAGTAATGAGTTCTACTCGTCTAGCTCTTAAACGAAGCACCGCGGCAAAAACTTTTCCTTAACAAAAAGTTTATCTGTCAACTCCCAACGTTTGTCGGTCTAATTTTAGAACAACTATATTTTAGATATATCCAAAAGATATAAACCAATGAAATAAATGTTTTAATATAATATTTAGTCCAAATCTTTCTCATTACGAGAAAGTCTTGGACTCATTTATTGCTTTGATTATTAATTGAATTTCAGCGTGTTTGTGTAGATGTCGTTTGGTTAAACATTACTATACAGATCCTCTTTGATTTATATTATTTGGTTAGCTAAACATGTAAATTAAAACATTTATTTTATTATTTTTAATTGACTTTTTCAAAAGAAAGTATTTTTCAGATATACGTGCTGCGATCACGTTTCGCTGAAAATAGATGAATAAACTGTTTCAGTGGTTAAAGGCCGCGCCGTGGCCGAGTGGTTACACCATTCGCCTCTCATCAAGACGGCCCTGGTTCGATTCCAAGCGATCGAAGCGGGTTTTCTCCGGGTTCTCCGGTTTCCCAGCCATTTCATTCCACCGGTGCTCCATCTTCATTCCATCTTCTATCACCAGTGTCACCACCTGCGGTGCCATGGTAGTAAAAGCGGGCGTTAAACACTAAATATTACTAGCACAGACAAGGATAATGTGGGCAGTACTTATCAATGACATACACAGCACATTCTGATCTATGAATCCCTTAAAACTAACACGCAAATGTGAATTTGCCACCCAAATAGAAATCGTGCTAAATCTTTTCGCATTTCAAGTATTTTTACCAGAAATTTATCAAAGATAGTAAATGGACGTGTAAATAGTAAATGAAGTTCATAGACGTACAGCTTTTCATTTCCAATCAGATATTGATAAAAAGCACACCCCATACCGTTTTGAATGAAGAGATTGTGTTGGCCGCATTGTACACTTCGTCCTTGTGTGACCAAATTTCAGGTTATTTACTTATGTCTTTGCAATATATAAAACTGTCACAAGGTTTATTTACCTATTAACCCCCCCCCCCCAAATTAAGTCTCATACCTGGCATTCATTCATAGCTTCGTTTACATTCTTTATTACACTACGTAAATATTCAGAAGTTAAATATGCATATGTTTTTCTTTTTGGGAGTGGGCAGTGGAAATATTGTTATCGAGCAATCTCAACAGAGAAAAGATGGATTGAATAAAATAAACAGTTGTGTGAAGATATTAGATTATACAGAAACATGCATTTATTTTTAAGGTAATACATCTGTGAAATTTGATCAAATGTGCAAATATTGAAGAACTTTTTGGATGACTGTAGCCTTTAACCTTTTAGCTATGATGAAAAATTGGTAAAAATTCAACGGGTGTATATTTCAAGTTGAAAATACAATAATATGCACTAATAACTAAAAAGAAACAGTTTTCAAAACTTTAAATTGTTCCACACGTTGCAGTTTTCGAAACAGAAGCTTGAAAATGTTTATGTTTGATTAAAAATAGTACAAAAAAAATTGATGACATGATTTTTTTCTAATATCACTAGTGCTTGTGTAATTGAATAATAAACTTCATATTTCAATAGGAAAAATAAAAAATTAATAAAATAATAATTAAATAATTTGTTTCTCCTAAACTAAAATTTAAGAAAACTGCTGCAGAGGAGAGAAGGAAGAGGCAGGAGGGTCCAACTTTGTGTCTGAAGGGTTTTAGACTGTTTGAAGGTATGCAACTTAGCTGGAAAATGTTTTGAACTTTAAAATTTTATTTACTCGTTTACTGTTTTTTCGAAATTTTTTCTCATTCAAAATGTTCCACACGATGCAGGTTTTATTCAAGTTCTCTTAAATTTTTAGGATAGGTTTTTAATAAGCCATAAAGGGTGTCTATCACAAGATTTTTTAATATTGCTAATATTGTTTTAGTTATTGATTTTTAAAGTCAATTGTATTATAACATTTCTTGAATTTTCATATATTTGTTGATTTAATATTTTTACCTCTGGAACTAATTGTGGTACAATAAAATCATATGATACGTCTGTTCCTAATACTTAAATGCATATTTTGAAAGATAAAAAAATTAACTTTTCATAATTTTCATTGTGTGGAGTGATTTGAATTAGCGCCACATTTTTAATTTAAAAATGAATAGCTCAAAAACTACTTATGATACATAAACCAAATTTAAAGCATGTAACTGCTGTACAATATAAATGCATGATTAGTTGAAAACTGTTGGATTTAGGAATTTCACAGATCATTACTTTAAGACTGGAGCTGGCTTCTCAGAGTTCCATGGTACATTACTTTAAGAATGGAGCTAGCTTCTCAGAGTTCCTTGGTACACTAATCTCGAGGACCACTGTCTTCCTAGGCAAACACAACTCTTGCGAATGGCAGAAGAGCATTCTTCGTTTAATGACCGAAAATGTATGTATGACTTGCCAATCTACTCAATAACAAGATGTAAAGTGGCTGTTACAAACAGTTACGCTTTTTCAGGCACTATCAAATAAGAAAAGCTTTGTGATCCACTGAGATGTGGCGCTGAGTTGTCGAACATACTGGGCAATGTGCCTCAAAATAGTGAATTTGAAATATGTGGCGAAGGCAGGGAGAACAATCCGTTCAAACTCGTTCTAAATCGATTATAACCTGATGGCCTTGCTCTGTGATTTTATCATAGAAGTTAGAAGGGCGGATTTAAATAAACAATAGAATGGCAACTAATTAAAATTGACCTCGGTTATATATTAGTATCATCCGGAACTAAAGAAGGCGACTTCTATCTGTGAAGTGTGCATATTCTCTGTGGGCCAACTGCTCGTTTGCTTCGCAGCAGCAGAAACGTCAACGCCGCGTGCCTCATCAAATCGTCACTTAGTGACATGCACATTGATGAGTACAACTCAGGTTTGCTTATGAAATGTGTACTCTTTTTCGTTTATTTAAGCCTTAGTTGTCTGCTCTAGTATACTACATATGTCATTTTCCCTTTAATTCACATGACTTTCTCAGTAACAAATGATTGTTAAAAAGCTTGTGCTTCTATTTACTTTATGCTAATCGAGAAATAATCTTATTACTGGCTTCCTTGTAAGAAGAAGCGAAATAAGGGAGTACCAAAGGTTAAAGTGATAATCAAAAGCTGGTTGCTATGCGACTGAAGTTTCTTTGGTTGTATGTACACGAGTTGACAAATTCCTGTATGAGAAAATTATACGTTTTTCCAAGCTGAAACCAAAATCAAAGAATATCTAAAAACGATCAACTCCACGAAAAAAAAATGTATATAACATAAAATGTGTGTTTTAATGTGCTCTACATTTTTGTGTGTTAAGTTTTTACCCATCTCTTACGGTTTAGCAGTTATGCAAAATTCCGTGAAATTCATCCAGAATAAAGTACTCTTCAGAGGCTATTCCCAGAAAATTCAAGATATACATCTTATTTGTCACGTAAATATCTTTAATATACGACATTTTGATCAAAATCGTTAGAGTCATTTTTAAGAAAATCTAAAATTTCAAAAAAATTTCCATGTAAAGGGTAGTTGGGGGTGGGGGGATTTTCTTGAAAATCTTCATGTCGCATCCCTGTAAGATACCAAACTTAAATACCAAGTTTGGTATTCAACGGTCTTTTCGTTTTTGAGCTATGGTGTCCACAGACACACAGACAGACACACACACAGACACACACACGCACTTTTTTCCAAAAATGTTTTTTTTTAATTCAGGGGGACCCAAAACATATATTTCCGGTGAAGTCTTGGTATTACAATACCTTCTCTATACTCTATGTACATAGTACGTGTAGAGAAAGTAAAAATAGAAATGGAAATAAATGTAGATCCTTTGTTAATCTTTTTCTTCCCAAATAAAGGTTTAAATTCTTCTAAACCAGTTTTCATAATCCTGCCAAAGGCACTACCAATTAAGTGGTTCAAATGGCTATGAGTGTCAGGCGATAGGTAATTCATTCACAGCGAAATGTTGCAAATTCAAATCCCTGTGACTGTGGTAAAGGACGGGGAGAACCCAAGTAAAATAATTGGTGTGATGCTTGGAATCTAATCTAGTTATATTTGATTGTAGTTATGTGGGGTTACTCTTTTATTTATTTTAAAAATCCAAAGTAATTTTAGGGCAAAAATTGGATATATTTTACAATATAAAACGGTCTTGATTACCTGTCGTTTATAGTTAAAGGTTAGTATAACATGAAATTAATTCTAGAGTACAACACCATTTGTATAGTGACGCTTAAAACAATCGGAACTTATAGATACCAACAGGCAACAAAGGGTTAAATGTATGCCTTTATAGCAAAAGTGTCCAACTTTAAATGTAAGTACACATGCCGGAAAGAAGCAGTTTAATACAACTTTCACTTCCTTCTATTATTCTTAATGTCGTTTCGTATATGCTATACGATTCTTAAAGAAATACATTAAAATTAAGTTATACAAATAAATCTTAAGTTATTCATAATAATATGTAGGTATCGTTTTTAAAAATTCAATATTATCATTGATTATTTATTTAATGTAAGGGTTTTGATAATTATTAAATTGTGCGATAACATTTCGCAAAAGTATGGCGTCACGAGAGTAACTCTTAGAGGTACTTGTATATGTTACAATTTATAATTTGAACAACATTAGATCAGAATCCAGAGAATGTTAAAGCTATTTCCATAAGATACAAGCTAAGTTTTGTTTCAGAATGCGAAGATCTCCAACATAACACATATTTGAATTAAAGTCTGTATAAGTATTTTGAGAAAACTAACAAAAGTTTCAATTTAAGAGATATTCTGGGAGGTGAAATTCGAAAATCCTCGCCTTACATTCTTCAAAGATACTGCGGTTAAACAGGAAAGTTGCACTTATTCGATTTTTGGCTGCTAAGTTTAACGTCAATATCGAAATTTTAGGCGGAAAATACAATTCTTCCTCTATCACTGGGTAGCAGTGGGGAATTTTAAATGCATGTTATTGTCTCATTAAATTATTACTTATTCATCTTCAGTTAGTTAACGATTGGTTACTAAGCCACAACTGTTAATTATTTTAAAAATCTGACGTGTTCCATTCACAGGAATTTCTCTTGTCCCGAAAAAAACATAGCAGAATTGTCTTATTCCTTGTTTCTTTGTAAGTAGAAGGGAAATAAAAGAATGTAGAAGATAAAGCGAAAGTGAAATCTTTCAAAAGCCGGTCGCTGTGTGAAACAACTGAAATTCAGTTCTCTTAGTTTGTTAGGAGTAAAAGAGGAGAGACGACACGAAAGATACTTCCAGTTTGAAAAAAAAAATGTTTAAATACCTTAAAACTGAAACCAATAACTCGGAATATCTAAAAAAAAAAAAAAGGCCAACTGCACAAAATAAATTTATGTGACATAAGTTTTGTATTTTTAACATTTTTGTGCATCAAATTTTTGTCTATCTCTTACGGTTCATCAGTTATACAAAAGTTATACAGAAGTCATCCAGAATGAAGAGATTTTAGAAACTATTTCCAGAAAATCTAAGATATACATTTCGTTTGTCATTAAAATATCTTAAACATAGGCATTTTAATCAAAATCAGTAGAGGTATTTTTCTAAAAATGTCGCATGCAAAGGATAGTTGGGGGTGGGGCGGTTTCATTTAGTCGTGTCCTAATATCTTAGGAAGATGTTAATCTAAAATACCAAGTTTGGCATTTAACCGAATTTTCGTTTTTCAGCTATGCTGCCCACAGACACACAAAGACACGTTTATAAAAATATTTTTTTCAAATTCAATTGGTCTCCAAATACGTGTTTCCGGTGAAATCTCTTGGGTGCAATACAGTATCTTCTCTATCCATTATGCGCATTTTACATACGTGCTAAAGAAAGTAATGAGTAAATTAGCAAACAATAACCATGCAGTTAAATTGTATCTAAATAAACAACTTTTTGAAAACTAATATGATATAAAAGCTGAAAATGAAACTGTTTTATTACTTTCTCTAACCCTATATGTACAATGTACATAGGGATAGAGAAATATTGTATTCCACCCAAAAATTCGATACCGAAATTTCACCGGAAATACATGTTTTAGGACCCCCTGTATCCAAAAAAAGCATTTTGAGAAAAAGGTCCGTGTGTGTGTCCGTGTGTCTGTGAACACGATAACTCAAAAACGAATAGTAGCTAAAATACCAAACTTGCTATTTGAGTTTAGTATCTTCCAGGGATGCGACACGAAGACTTTGAGAACAGTCCCCCCACCCCAAACTACCCTTTACATGGAACTTTTTTCGAAAATTTTGATTTTCTTAAAAATGGCTCTAACGATTTTGATTAAAATAACGTATATTAAAGATATTTACCTGACAAATAAAATCTATATCTTGAATTTTCTGGAAATAGCTTCTGAAGACCTGTTTATTCTTGATGAATTTTGATTAATTTGGCATAACTAGTAAACCGTAAGAGATAGACAAAAACTTACTATACAAAAAATGTAAGATGTTTTAAAATACACAAATTATGCCATATACATTTTTCTCGTGGATCTTACCGTTTTCGAGGTATTCATTGTTATTAGTTTCAGTTGTGAAGTACTTATACTTTTCTCAGATGGGAGTGTCCATTTTTCTTTTGTTCTACTCCTGGCCAAGAAAAGAAGCGATTTGTAATGACAATCGCATAACGACAGCTTTTAAAACATTGACTATTGGTTTAGCCTAGTGTATTCCCTTATTTTTTTCCTACTTATACGGAACTAAATAATAAGAACATTGTGCTAATGAGTACCACGATTAGCAAGGTGCAGAAAGAAGAAGAATCTTATGTATGAAGTTTGTAGAACAGCTAGAGAAAGTCATCTGAGTGTAACACATCAGATTTTTCAGTCTACCTATCCAACTGTTGTCCTACACACGGCTTGTGTGAAAAACAATTAAATCCTAATTAAAAAGCTCCTTATAGGATATGTAGATTGCGAAAGAATGAAATGTGTCTTATCTATGTACGTTATCACATGTTGACAACCTTAGGCTTAACAACTTTGACATATCATTGAGTTGTGCCAGTGTTGTGTGTTTCACCCTTGACCTGCGCTACATGGCCATTCCCTCAGAGGACGGACAACTGTTCCCAGCAAGGCTGCCACATTCGCTATCATTATTATATACTTATATAAAACTAGTCTGCATTTATTAGCTATTTAGTTACGGATTAGTAACTTATACGTTCACGCCTACTTAGCGGTAATATCAGGGAGACCGAGAGAGAGAGAGAGAGAGATGCTGGAAAGATACATGAATACCAATATGGTCAACGGTCAAACAAACAAGATACAAGCACGTTTTCATTGTTCATTCTCATACCTATGGAGTACTTCTAATTGTAACATCATGAGCGCATGCCCAAAGCTGAGCAGAATAACCACATTCTATATTGACATTTTACCATTTTCACAACTCACTTGTTCAACTACTTGTATTAATATAATAGGTTTTCAAGGACTTGAAAATAATTCTTTACTCATAACTTTGAAGGACATTATGCCACCTATCCAACTCCTGTCCTACACACGCTTGTGTGAAAAACAATTAATGCCAATACCAAATGACCATAATGGCTGCCTATACTATGAACCCTGGGACTTAAAGTAACAGGTGATTTATATAGAGCTGACACATTTCTTTCATTAATTGTTTCAAAATGTGTTATGCTAGCGACAACTTATTATACCTAAATTGTAGAGGAATTTTGGGAGATTCTTTACCTCTACAGCAAATGTTGAAAATGTCCTCCATCCTGCATAAGGCACAACTCAACACGTCGTTCCATGTTGCTGGCCACTCGTTGGAGGACTCTGTTGTCAATAGCTTGAATCTCCTTTGTGATGTGCTTCAGATCGTCCAATGTCTGGGGACGTGTGGCGTAAACCCTGTCTTTTAAGTAACTCCATAGAAAGAAGTCCGGCGATGTCAAATCCGGAGATCTGGGTGGCCACAGGTTCCTGGATATTATCCAGTCGTAAAAGAAACTTGCAATTAGGTTCATGGATTCATTTGATATATGGCTGAAAATATCCTTCACTCAGCTCTACATCGTACAGCATTTTCACGTTGATTACAAGAACAAAATATCGAAACAGCTGCCAACAATGCAATTAGGAATAAAGCATAAACATCTGCGCATCTAGTGACAAGGAAACGAAACTCCAGAACATTCTGCTTAATTAGTGCTAAAAATGGGTCATTGAATGAAGTTCCAACGGAATAATTAAAGAAAGAAATGTGTCAGTTGTACATAAACCACTCTGTACTTACAACATTGTAAGTCGCCATTGGGGTTGTCATCTCAAAATACTTTGAGATCACCAGGAGGTTTACCGCCGGGAAACATGCAAGCCAGTTGACAAATTCAATGCTAGGCCAGCATGTTGCCATGGTAGCCCAATGGCAGAGCACCCGGCTAGAGACCGGGAGTTCCGTGGTTCAAATCCCGGCTGTGGCACTGAATTTTTCAGTCTCACTCTACCTGTTCAACTCCTGCCCTACACACGGCCTGTGTGAAAACCAATTATTTAACTTAGTTTTTAATATATTAATGAAATTAATTCTGTTTGTCAACTTTATGTTGTTATATTTAATTTCTATAGCGAGTTTGGCAGTAAACTTTATAAAAAAAATACTTATAAAAATCCTGCATTGTTTCAAAATTTTCAGGTTTTGATGAAAGGGAATTTACGAAAGTTAGAAATGGATTCCAAAACTGCAGCCAAGTGCGGACTAAGAAATGGATCTAAATTCAGTTTCAAAAAATCTTATCTGTTCCGTTCACATGACTTTCTCTATATCTCTGTAACAAATTATTGTTAATAAGCTTATTCTTCTATTTACTTTATGCTAATCGAGAAAAAGTTAGCAGAAATAGTCTTATTACTTGCTTCCTTGAAATTAGAAGCGAAATAATGGAGTACCATAGGTTAAAGTGAGACTCTAAAACTGGTTGCTGTGTGACTGAAGTTCCTTTGTTTGTATGGACAGGAGTTGACAAATTCCTGTAAGAGAAAAGTAAGTTTTTCAAAGCTGAAACCAAAAAAAAAGGAATATGTAAAAAATGACCAGCTCCACGAAAAAAAATGTAAATGACATAAATTGAGTGTTTTCGTGAGCTACATGTTTTGTGTAGTGAGTTTTTGTCTATCTTCTATTGTTTGCCAATTATACAAAAAAAAAAAAAAACTTCCAGAATAAAGAGGTCTTTAGAGGCTATTCCCAGAAAATTCAAGAGATGCATTTTCTTTGGCAAGTAAATATCTTAAATATAAGAGATTTTAATCAAAATTTCTACAGCTATTTTTAAGAAAATAAAAATTTTCGAATTTTTTTCCATGTAAAGGGTAATTGTAGTGGGGGAATTTCCTTGAAAATCTTCGTGACGCATCCTTGTAAAATACCAAATTTAAATGCCAATTTTGGTTTTTAAAGGTCTTTTCGTTTTTGAGCTATGCTGCCCACAGACACACACACATACATAGACACAGACAGACACACACACGGACATTTTTGGGTGCATTTCAATACCTTCTCTATACACTATATACATAGTCGGTGTAAGGAAAGTAAAGAGAAGCATTAACAATAGATATTATATTATGTTAATGATATATCCATAAGAATATACACCGATAGGGTGGTGGTCAGGATCCAATGTTGAAATACATAGATGATAAAGTTATTAGATGGATTGTGTGTCTAATGCTTTATTCAAGACAATGCTAGCATGATCACTTTTATTGCTAATGTCAACTTATATTTTTGAAAATTGATTAAAGGCCTTTGAATGTTCGTATCTCAATGATCACGACTTACAAATTAGTCAACACTCAGGAACGGTATGTATTTGGTCATGGGAACAGTGAATGCACGTGTATTGTATCACAATAAACATTATTCGGAAATGGTTATATATAAGTAATACATATGTTACAGCCTGAGATAATTATCAGAAATGTTGTACTTTTTGTGTAAACTCATGGGAAACATAAGACCACAATTTAATATTTCAGGACATTGTTTGAAATGTGTACAAATTTACCGAACAACAATGAATGTTTATGAAAAAGCCTACGATAAGTTTCTCTTGCTAGGAAAATGTAGCTAAAGTAAATAGTGGTTCATCTTTTCTCAACATACCTACTACTTCTTGTGTATATTTATTTTTACTGTTTGTAATACTTTCGCTGTTACATAACATTCAGCTATAATGAAGAGATATCATACTATTTACATAAAATTCAATAATTCAAATTTATTGTATATATATCTACAGGCTGTTAGGGGCATGAGTGCACAGATATCATCTGCTGGGGGATCCGAATAGTGCAATAGCAAATTCGTCTATCTTGAAAGATAATTGAACATTATTGAATACATTGTCTGCATAGTTTGGCAACAGAGTAGGAATTAAGAACCGAATGTTATGTCTTGCGACAGGGCCAAAATGTTGTTTTGGTTTGTGCATGAAATGTGGTTCGCTCTGTGCCTGAGTTTTTACATTGCCACTAACGAGAGGTAGCTATCCGATCGTATTAAAGAGACTGAACTAAAAGTTGCGCATAAGATTTAGTCGGATGATCAAAGATAAAGTAAATTCCAATAAGAATTATAGAAATACATCATCCAAGTGTATCGCGGAGAATTAGATAAAAGCTACATTCTTGCTAAACAGGAAATTTATTAATGACAAAAACTGCAACATTCACAATATGATGCGCTCATTTACAGAGAATGCTCAAAACGTGTGTTCCGTTAGAATCTATGTAGGCATCGCATCTTCTTAGTCAATTTTGTTCTACCCTTGTTAGAGCTTCTGCGTTCTGCCAGTCTCTAAGGTTGTTTCAAACACATGTGTGCGAAGATCGTCAATGGTAACAACCACGTCATGTTATACCTTAGTCTTCAAAAGTTCCCAGAAACGTTAAAGGAATGAAGCGTATATAAATACTCTTGATTCATAAAGTCTGCCATATTTCTGACTGCATTTAATGCATTTGAAGCACTGACAGAACTAACTGTTGAGCAAGCTGCCGAGGCACAGGGTTCCTGACCTTCTGCTTCCGCAGCTGCCACGACTGTAGTCCAATAGATCCAATTTTTACTTTCTCTAGCTCCGTATGCACAATGTACATAGGGATAGAGAAGTATTGTATTCCACCCAAAAATTTGATACCGAGATTTCACCGGAAATATATGTTTTAGGGTCCCCTGTATGCAAAAAAAGCATTTTCACAAAAAGGTCCGTGTGTGTGTGTGTGTGTGTGTGTGTCCGTGTGTCCGCGTGTCTGTGAACATGATAACTCAAAAGCGAAAAGTCGGTAAAATACCAAACTTGGTATTTAAGTTTAGTATCTTCCAGGGATGCGACACGAAGATTTTCAGAAAAATCCCCCCAACCCTAACTACCCTTTACATGGAATTTTTTTCGAAAATTTTGATTTTCTTAAAAATGGTTCTAACGATTCTGATTAAAATATCGTACATTAAAGATATCTAGCTGACAAATAATATGTATATCTTGAATTTTCTGGGAATGTTTATTCTGGATGAATTTTGCTTAATTTGGCATAACTAGTAAACCGTAAGAGATAGACAAAAGCTTACTATACAAAAAATGTAGGTCTTGTTAAAGTACACAAGTTATGCTACATACATTTTTCTCGTGAAGCTTACAGTTTTCGAGTTATTCATTGTTATTAGTTTCAGTTGTGAAATACTAATACTTTTCTCAGACGGGAGTGTGCGGTTTTCTTTTGTTCTACTCCTGGCCAAGAAAAGAAGGGATTTGTAATGACAATCGCATAACGACAGCTTTTAAAACATTTGACTATGGCTTTAGCCTAGTGTATTCCCTTATTCTTTCCTACTTATAACTAAGTAATAAGAACATTGTGCTAATGAATACCTCGATTAGCAAGATACAGAAAGAAGAATAATCTTATGTAAGAAGTTTATAGAACAGCTAGAGAAAGTCATGTGAGTGTAACACATCAGATTTTTAATGTCATTTTGTGGGTATAAGCCTCATTTTATCAAAAAATGGTAAAACACTCTTTCTTTGTAGCTACTTCGCCATTCTAACTGCAGAAGTAAACGATAAAGGAGCAGAACCATATTCGTAATCAATTATTTGACCAATTTTACTTTTTTATTTATGCAACCACGTGCTTTAGAGTAAAATGATAAGAGAAAGTTATGTTTCAGCTTAACGGGAGGAAGTTGCCCTTACGTCTTGTGTGTGTGTGCGTGCGATGCGTGTGTGTGTAATTATCATATTTCAAATAAACGTTTTTATCAAAATGTTTACAACAGCATAAGGAATATCTTTCAAATAAGAAATTATTTAATATTAGGCCATTTACTTCCTTAAAGGATGCTAAATTTTGTTTTTGAACTGTGCCGTGACTGGCGAACACACAAGCGAGAGTGGACTATGAGATTACTTTAAGGCGGGTATTTCCGTATTTAATCCATCACATATTTGTGCTTTACTTTTGTGTGTCTAAGTGGCAGAGAATGAAAGTAAAACACTGGTGCGGGATATAACTAAATGTAGTTGTTCTGTTCTAAACAGCTTTGTAGTGCCAATAACATTGCTTGGAACGGAAGTTCTCTTTTTGTAACAGATGAACACTGTATAGTAGACCTTTACAGTTATTAGATGGTGCAATGTTTGTATACTAAATTATATAACTATCGTTAAGTATCCTTTTACCACATATTGCTAACATTTCATTAAACCCATTCTAGGTACAGAATACAAATCTAATGTGTTACATTCACCTGACTTTCTCTACCTATTTTAAGATAAACTATTCTTACAAAAACTTATTTTTCTATCCACTTTACTTTGTTACACACATTTTCAAACGCACGTGGGAATGAGGGGGTATAGTAGACTAAAGAATTAATTTTTTTTAAAGCTGGTCACTGTATAAATTACTTTGAGATGTCTTTCTCTTTGCTTGACGAGAAGAAGGAAATACTAATAAAAATACTAATAACAACTTCCCATTCGAAAAATGTACATTCATATTTGAGAAATATTAACATTGATAGAATTAACAAAGAATATCTCAGAAGTTTTTAACTTCACAAAAATAGTATTTTACATAAATTGTGTATTTTAGTGATATTGTAGAATAATATTTTTGTCCATCTCTTACGGCTTACCAATTACGAAAAAGTCAGGACTATAAAGGACATCCCCATAAAATTCAAGATATACATTTCATTTGGCATTAAAATATCTTAGCCATACGTTTGGTAAAAAACCGACTTTTCGTTTTACACTCACACACATACACAAAAACACACGAGGACCATTTTGTAAGAATGTTTTTAATTCAGGCCCTCAAAACATATTTTCCTATGAAATACGGACACAGAATATTTGGGTACAATACAAATCTTCTCATACTTACTATATGCAGTAGAGAAAGTGAAAATTTCTTTATTTTATTTCCGTAGCGTTTATGGTTCCTCATTTTTTTTTTTTTTTTGGTGACGCAATTTTAACTGTGAGCGATTTTAAAGCATGTAATAATCATCCGGTTTAGCGAGTGTTACTCTTCTACAGCAAATATTGTTTGCTACTTGGTCCCGATTTCAGCAGATTCAAAATAAAATGAAAACTTTAAACCTACATCAGGTGTTTGGTATTTAATCACTTTGTTTTGCCTAAGTTATGTAACATGCATATGTGTTCTGTTAATACAATATTTTATCTTAGTCACTGTTTAGTAGTTCAATGCTGAATGAGCGGCGATATTGTCATTTATTTGTAAACAAAGTAGAAATGAAAATTGGCTTTTTGTGTACAAGTTTAACAACAATGATAATAACGGCATTATAAAACTATTGTTACTATAAATACTAAAACTACAAGAATAAACAAATAAGTTGTAACATCATTATATAAGTTTTATTATTGAAAAAGTAATAATAAATAACATTCCAGGCTTTTGAACTTCTTTACTTTAAAATATTTATACGATACGCTTAAACGGTGTCTGGCTCAATTATTCCTTATCATCAGTATGGCGACTGACGTACGAGGAGACGGTGTTCGACTGGTTGCAGCTCTCAAAATCTTCGTGGCGCATCCCTGCGAGATACTAAACTTAAATACCAAGTTTGGTATTTTACCGACTTTCGTTTTTGAGTTGTCGTGTTCATAGACACACGGACACACAGACACACGGACACACAGACACACGGATACACTGACACATGGACACACACACGGACCTTTTTCTGAAAATGTTTCTTTTTGGATACAGAGGACCCTAAAATATATATTTCCGGTCAAATCTCGGTATCCAAATTTGGGTGGAGTGCAAAACCTTCTCTATACACCAAGCACGTAGTACGTGTAGAGAAAGTAAATTTTTTTATCATTTATTTTAGCGGTCAAATGGATTTCAAGAATAAAATAGCTTTACAGAAAGTATAGAAGGAAGAATAGCGAATGTTAGAGTGAATATGGCTTGTGTAGGTAAATTCCTGTTAAAGTTAATATCACTGAAGATTTCTCCCCAGATTTGTGGTAAGCAGTACTTAGAGAGAAAGAGGAGTTTGTTACGTCATTGGTGACTCAGTTTTTTGGGGTCATCTTCCCTCCCAATGTAAAACAGTATCTTGACATACATATGTAGGTTTGAATCCGTCTTTAGAAACAAATCTTAAAAGTTCCACTCACATGATTTTCTCTACATCTCTGTAACAAATTATTGTTAAAAAGCTTATCCTTCTATCCACTTCATGCTAATCCAGATAAGCATTAGCATAAACTGGCTTTCTTGTAAGTAGAAGGGACATAAGGGAATACACTAGGCTAAAGCAATAGTCCACGCCCTTAAAAGCTGGTTGCTATGTGATTGAAATCCGTTAGTTTGAATGTCCAGGAGTAAAATGTTTAAGTTCTTCAAACTGAAACCAAAAACAAGGAATATCTCAGAAGTGGTCCTCCACCACAAAATGTACAGATATGGCACAAATTTATGTGTTTTAACGAAATTGTCTAGTAAGTTTTTGTCTATTTCTCACAGTTATGCAGAAGACATTTAGAATGATGATATATTTAGAGGATATTCCCTGAAAATTAAATATGTACTTTTATCTGACATGTATAATAATTTAATAACATTTTGGAGCCATTTTTGAGAAAATTAACATTTTCTACATTGTTCCCCTGTCTAGTGTAGTTTTGGATAGAAGGATTTTCATGAAAATCTTCGTGTCCATCCTTAGAAAATACTAAACTTAAATACTAAGTTTGGAATTTTATCGTGCTCACCCACACACACAGATCTTTTTCTAAAATAATAACGTTTTTTATACAGGGACATTAAAAGGCTGAATTCTCGGTTTCGAATTTGTGGGTGAAACGCAATACCTTCTTTAACTATGTATCATGTATAGAGGGCAGAGAAAGTAAAAAGGGTTTCGTCATTAGATGAGTAGTTTAATGGCAGAAAGGGCACAAGAAAAGGTGATTGACTGACTTTTGGACTCTCTTTGTCTCTTCCACCAACAATGATGATCCTCTCTGTTTTATTTACATAGAGGGCGTCGTTAAATGGTGTAACACAGAATACCTAAAAGCCAGATAATTCAGATAAATTGAGATAAGTTGCTACCAGAAGTCTAGCAAGTTTGTAAAACAAGCAATACACACATTGTGATAAAAGGAGGTACTTTTTTATCCAAATCGAAAGTAAATTTTGGACTTGATAACTTTTTGAAGAATGTTCAAGTTATAATCCCGATCAATTAATTACAATAATAAACCCAGATATGCAATTGCAACTAGAATGTTATATTGCACAAAGATTTTCAGTATACAGCAGTAGATAACATATTATATTTCTGGTGAAATCGGGCGTCGTAGAGAAAGTAATAAGCAATCAGCGTTATTTTTGTCTAGTTTAATTAGCATATTCAACAGTGTTGTACATTAACATTATTAAACAATTCATCCGATTCTGTACCCAGCAGCAGATCTAAAATGTTTTCGTCTTGTGTTGCAACGTTCCTGAGGTCCTATATAATATCATAAAGGTGTTCTACTCTGAAGGAGTTGTACGAGGACGGTGTGACAAGTGCCCGCAGTGTTGCTAAATCCAGTTGGTGTTACCATCGTGTACTATTTTATGTACGCGCAAAACCATTGTTTTATTTAACCATAAGTTAATTTGGATTTGACAGGCATTTCAGTTAATCATTCAATATGTTTTCGGTTACAGTGCCAAAAAATGTGAAATTGTAAAACATTCTTGAATCAGTATAACCGCAAGGAAGCGGCTACTGCCATCTTTTCTTCAGCTGCCTGCACACCGTGAATTTTGAAACTCTATTGCAGTCACCATTACCCCCCATACGGAATAACCCCGTGGCCCAATATGTGTACGGTATTCCACTTTTGGTTTAATGTCTCCTAATATTTTCAGCGCTATTTCTTTTGATAAACTGCAAAGAATCACACTTTATGCCCATATTTTCAATAAATTCGTTGAATTTCTGATACAAAGAAAATCATTGTTAACTTATTGGAACGAAAGTAAATATGATGACACTTCTCAAGAAGAAATTCTAAACTCAAGTTGATGGATGTCAATGATTTGAAGGAAGGGAAATGTTAACTCAAAAGCTGACGGGATCTTTGTCGGCGCACATTCATGAAAGGGAACTTCCGCTTTTGACGAGCCGTCAAAGGTTTTACGATCTTGAGCTACCTTGACGACGACTGATAAAACTGCATAAATGTTCGAGTTTAGAGAAAATATCGGTTCGGTAGCTATACGTAAGAAGTGACGCTAGGTTTCCAGATAGATGTACCTTTTAAAAGTGTTGACAATTATTGAACCCAGACTGGGATATGTTATGCCAAAAGCAATTGCCTCTTAACCTCAAATATTTCACAAAATGGGTCACAGCATATTGTTCATTATAAATACAAAGGAGATTCAAAATCTACGATTTTCAAAAACATAAATTCGAAGTAATTACATCCTAAAGGCTATTTTATTTTAAAACTTTGAAAATAAAGAGGCTACTGTAGTTAGGTGAGCAGTTGGCGTAGAGTTGATTAAATCAGAGTCACAGAAAAAGCATTGTATGTGCTTGAATTCACAGAGTGTTTTTGATATAAATTTACTAATTAAAAATTACAGCAGGGCAGCTAATTTCTATTCACGACCATTATATTTGCAAACGGTCAACCGAAAATGCAGCTCGATTCAATGTATACCTTGGAAAATGGTACCCTCTTGTAAAATGAAAAGAGTATAGTTTGGAGTATGATACTCCAAAATGAAATGAAAGTGAAATGGTGTTTTATTTATGGACGTTCTTTAACTACTCTGGTTCTCAGCGTCCCATTCTACATTGGGCGTGAAAGACCGTTTAATTTTGCTCAGAGGCCTCTCTATCAGGCTTGAGGTTCTTTTACGTGCCGTAAATCTACGACACGGGACCAACGGCTTTACTTCCCTTCTGAAGGAAGCCATGCTAAGGATTTTTACGCTCAAAAAAATCCATCGTCCACCGCCGGGTTTGAACCCGCGACCTTGGTATATAAAGTTAGCATGGTAACCATTACGCCACGGAGGGCGACTATGATACTCTAATTCGTGGTGTCGTGAAGATATTTGTTAAGAGCACGAGTAGCATGGCATCGCGTTGTATTCTCTTACGTCCTAAAGCAAAACCGCAGTGAAAGAACATCAGCATTGCAAACACTTTTCTTTACAACATTCACAAATTTATGTTAAAAGTCTTCATCGGTTTTGAAGCAATTAGCGTTGACGCTTGACGAAGCGTCAGTTCTCCCAATGGTCGGTCAAACGGTCATCATTGTGAACAAAATTGTGAGATTTGAACCACGGATCTCCCGATCTCTAGCCGGTTGCTCTGCCACTGAGCTACCATGGCAACATGCCGGCATAGCATTAAATTTCTCAACTGACTAACCTGTTTCCTGGTAAACCACAAGGTGTTCTCAAATTATTTTGAGATGACAACAACCAATGTTGACTTACAATGTTGTAAGTACTTAAGTCCCAGTATAGCCAACTATTATGATCAATTGATGTTGGATTAATTGTTTTTTCACACAAGCCGTGTGTAGGACTGGAGTTGGATAGCTATGCCGATATGTTGCCATGGTAGCTCGGTGGCAGAGCAACCAGCTAGAGATCGGGAGAATCGTGGTTCAAATCCCGGCTATGGCATTGAATTTTTCAGCCTGAGTCTACCTATCCATCGCTTGTTCTACACACGGCTTGTGTGAAAAAATAATTAATCCAAAACTATGAGACTTTGCCTTCAATGCCTGTACTGAACTTAATTCACTTTTGTGCAACATTCGACTTATCTCCGTTTTGCAAATATTGGATAGATTTAAAATGGAGAATTATAACAGTTATACACCATGGTTCTTTGGTATTGGTTTCCTGCTCAGTGTGTTCCATAAAAATGAAATACACCTTTGTTTAAACGGTTTGCTCCAGCACACACATATCTTTTGGAAGGGCATAGCTAATTACTGCGAACAATTTTGTACAAATTGTTTTTGTGATCCGGATCTGCACCTCAGTGACCCTTGTTGCGTACAACAAAGTGGCAAAAATGAGTGTAGTGAAAGCAAAAGCTGGCGCTCTGTGGCCAAGCAGTGTAAGGTTAGCGCTAACGGATCTAGCCATGGTAGCCTGTAATTAGCTGGTGACCATTAGCCCGGGGCCTGAATGTGACCCTTGTGTCAGGTGCGGATTACAAGGTCACAAACACCATTGTTTACACACACACAGAAGGCAATCATTTTCCAGATACACCCACGACCCGAATCGCTCCATAAGAACACAATATTGCTCCCCACGTGTGATTATGTCTGTGAAAGTAAGGCGAGGCCAGCCTGCAGGTTGCTACAACATGTAAATAAATTTAATCGGCAGCTCCGGGTGCAAAGGAAGGGCGTATCCGTAATTTGTTACATTTGCGGCAGAGCAAAACCGTTTTTGTACAAGCTGAGGCATTTATTTGCTAAAAATATTATACAAACACTCATAAGACATTCACACATATTCCTCTACTATTTCGTTTAAATCTAAATTCAAGGATTGATGACTATGGCGTTGAACATAATATGAAAGCAGCTAAAGCAGTAGTTGTTTGGGTCTAAGGAAAATGGAGAAATAAGTATTTTCCGATAAATTTGTATATGAGAGGGTTGTTAATGTAAGATTTAAAACTGAAAGGTGAAATTTTAGTGATGGATGGGTATATACGGAAGAAGGAAAGGCAACTGAGAGCAAACAGTGTTAGTACTCGCTTCAAAGAACTATTGATAAATATGACATTACGATTATATTATAGCTGCGGGTGACTTGAACCCCAAATGTCTGCGGAAAATATGGCCAAGATCAGAATAGAGAACTACCGAAAAATTTCACAGCATTCACTAACATCATCTTTAAGAAAATCTTCGTGTCGCATCCTCGAAAGACTTAAATACCAAGTTTGGTGTTCAACGGGATTTTCGTTTTTGAGCTATGCTGCCCACAGACACACAGACAGACACACAGACACACACGGACTTTTTTCTAAAAATGCTTTTTTTGGATCCAGGGAGTCTCAAAACATGTATTTCCGGTGATATCTCGGTATCGAATTTTTGGGTACAATACAACACCTTCTCAATACACTATGTACATAGTGCGTGTAGAGAAAGTAATAAGAACGTCTCTGGAACAGATAATACGCGTATACGGGTGAAAATAATCACATCTTTTGGGGCAATTTCGACTATTGCATCTGTTAAATATATGTTGGAGATCAAGGAGGCTACCTACAGAATGACATCAATTTTTAAAAAGCCGAAAAAGAAATGAATGCCAAAATTATCCAGACATATACCTGTTCAACACAGTGCACAAATCATGTTTCAGAATTATATCTACAGGGTTAAAGGTTTAATTTGAGTGAACATCAGTGAAGAAAAAGGTTGATTTAGAACTGGCAGGATGTTTGTCTTCACACTATAGAGAATATAACTTCTAAGGAGAAACGCACGGAATATAACCTAGAAATCCAAAGGGTTTATTGACTTAGCGAAAGCTTTAGCTGAGGCTAAAATACCTTTAATGTGGTGCACATTTCAGAAGAGAGGCTATTTAAGTGCACTAACATAGTAACTAAAGTTAATGGCAAACTAATAGAAAAAGATAGATATCGAACTGTGGTCTATTCTAACTGGTGTAATCTATATTCGTTTTAATGAATACCCTGAAAAAATCTTATAAAGTGTAACGTTTTAGTTTATAATATTGAATATTTAGGACAAAACACGTTTTATGTGCTAGTATTTGCAGATGACGTGGTTTTAATATTTGACTGGGAAGATTTTAATTTGCAATAAATCAACTAAGCGAAATATGTTAATGATTTATCATGAATATATCTATAGAAAAAAACATTTCAGTATTTAGACTGCGAGGTAATGTATGGCGGAGAAAAGGTTATAAATACAAATTTATTTTCAAAGAATATGTGGAGAAATTCAACAGAAATTAAAGAATAAGGTCAGAAATATTCAAATATGGTCACATCTATGATTGTATAGATGTGTGAGGCGGGTACAAGCTGCAAACAGTTGAAGTACGATTCTTACGCTTAGTTAAAGGCTCCACAAGAGAATACACTAAGGATCGAGAGAATCAGAAAAGAAATTTGTGTACAGTACATCTTAGACTTGATCACCAAACACAGGGAGAAATGGACAAGAAATTTACAAAGAATGCCAAAAGAACAATTCCTACACAGACCTTTAGGACAACATTCAATTGGAGGAACAAGGAAGCGATGAGAAATGTGCTGAAAAAAAAAAAAATATTTTCGTTAATCGAGACAAATTAGCCCAAGAATGATGCAAAATTATTAAAAATAAGTAGTAGAACCAGTATCAAATGATTAATTGGAAGTTCTACTCACCAGTTTAATCCAAATAAACGAAGGTATTAAAGACGTCAGACGGCATACTAAATAATGAACCAATATATGTACATATATATTAATTGGTTCCCTAGTTATATTATTATATATGTAATATATGAAATATTTCAAAATTGTTAACGCCACATCTATTGACACAAAATTGTTAAAATTGTGCATGTTAATTAAATGATTTCGAGGTCCATGGAGCTTAAAGTTACTCGACATTCGTCCTCTCAGAATAAGGGAAAATCCGAAAAAAGAAACCTTATCCAGGTAACTCACCCAAAGCGAGATTCGAACTCGTAACCTGGTGAATCTAAAGCATAACGCTACCACCACGCTACCCAGGCGGGCGCGTAATTTTTTCATGTGTCGCGAGCGGTTTAATGTGTTCATCTGCCGGGTGACAAGCTCTGTTTGTTTTTTTTATACTTTCCGTTGAAGTTATTTGCTGTTCAATGGCCTCATGTTGTAGTATGATGTAAAAGTGTACCAGGTGTACCAACCACACCGAATATGGCATGTGAAAATATTCCCTCGTGCGTGAAAATAGTTATAGAACTCAGCTAGGTTGTTTGAAATTATTTAATTTATAATTTATACTAGTATTTCTTCAACTTCATCTATAATTATTGTCCTCAGTTTTGAGAACGGAACTTAAATTAAGTCTAATAATCAAAGACATAATCCCAAACTAGGAACTCTCCCTCTAGAACACACATAATAGTTATGTCGTTGCGTTAATGATACATGTCTGTCTAAAATGTAACTAATTATGCAATATGGACTTGTTAAATGTGGAATACCGAGACAGCGCTCAGCTGATCACATTCAGTCACATAATCTCATGTAGTGGGTAAAAGTGGTGCGCGTCATAATCTCATGAAATGGGTAAAAGTGGTGCGCATCATAATCTCATGAAGTGGGTAAAAGTGGTGCGCGTCATAATCTCATGAAGTGGGTAAAAGTGGTGCGCGTCATAATCTCATGAAATGGGTAAAAGTGGTGCGCGTCATAATCTCATGAAATGGGAAAAAGTGGTGCGCATCATAATCTCATGAAATGGGAAAAAGTGGTGCGCATCATAATCTCATGAAATGGGTAAAAGTGGTGCGCATCATAATCTCATGAAATGGGAAAAAGTGGTGCGCATCATAATCTCATGAAGTGGGTAAAAGTGGTGCGCGTCATAATCTCATGAAGTGGGTAAAAGTGGTGCGCATCATAATCTCATGAAGTGGGTAAAAGTGGTGCGCGTCATAATCTCATGAAATGGGTAAAAGTGGTGCGCGTCATAATCTCATGAAATGGGTAAAAGTGGTGTGCGACATAATCTCATGAAGTGGGTAAAAGTGGTGCGCGTCATAATCTCATGAAATGGGTAAAAGTGGTGCGCGTCATAATCTCATGAAATGGGAAAAAGTGGTGCGCATCATAATCTCATGAAATGGGAAAAAGTGGTGCGCATCATAATCTCATGAAATGGGTAAAAGTGGTGCGCATCATAATCTCATGAAATGGGAAAAAGTGGTGCGCATCATAATCTCATGAAGTGGGTAAAAGTGGTGCGCGTCATAATCTCATGATGTGGGTAAAAGTGGTGCGCATCATAATCTCATGAAGTGGGTAAAAGTGGTGCGCGTCATAATCTCATGATGTGGGTAAAAGTGGTGTGCGTCATAATCTCATGAAGTGGGTAAAAGTGGTGTGCGACATAATCTCATGAAGTGGGTAAAAGTGGTGTGCGACATAATCTCATGAAGTGGGTAAAAGTGGTGTGCGTCATAATCTCATGAAGTGGGTAAAAGTGGTGTGCGTCATAATCTCATGAAGTGGGTAAAAGTGGTGCGCGTCATAATCTCATGAAGTGGGAAAAAGTGGTGGGCGTCATAATCTGATGAAGTGGGTAAAAGTGGTGTGCGTCATAATCTCATGAAGTGGGTAAAAGTGGTGCGCGTCATAATCTCATGAAGTGGGAAAAAGTGGTGGGCGTCATAATCTCATGAAGTGGGTAAAAGTGGTGTGCGTCATAATCTCATGAAGTGGGTAAAAGTGGTGCGCGTCATAATCTCATGAAGTGGGAAAAAGTGGTGGGCGTCATAATCTGATGAAGTGGGTAAAAGTGGTGCGTATCATAATCTCATGAAGTGGGTAAAAGTGGTGGGCGTCATAATCTGATGAAGTGGGTAAAAGTGGTGCGTATCATAATCTCAGGAAGTGGGTAAAAGTGGTGTGCGTCATAATCTCATGAAGTGGGAAAAAGTGGTGTGCGTCATAATCTCATGAAGTGGGTAAAAGTGGTGCGCATCATAATCTCATGAAGTGGGTAAAAGTGGTGCGCATCATAATCTCATGAAGTGGGTAAAAGTGGTGCGCATCATAATCTCATGAAGTGGGTAAAAGTGGTGCGCATCATAATCTCATGAAGTGAGTAAAAGTGGTGTGCGTCATAATATCATGAAGTGGGTAAAAGTGGAGTGCGACATAATCTCATGAAGTGGGTAAAAGTGGTGCGCGTCATAATCTCATGATGTGGGTAAAAGTGGTGCGCATCATAATCTCATGAAGTGAGTAAAAGTGGTGTGCGTCATAATATCATGAAGTGGGTAAAAGTGGAGTGCGACATAATCTCATGAAGTGGGTAAAAGTGGTGCGCGTCATAATCTCATGAAGTGGGTAAAAGTGGTGCGCGTCATAATCTCATGAAGTGGGTAAAAGTGGTGCGCATCATAATCTCATGAAATGGGTAAAAGTGGTGCGCATCATAATCTCATGAAGTAGGTAAAAGTGGTGCGCATCATAATCTCATGAAGTAGGTAAAAGTGGTGCGCATCATAATCTCATGAAGTGAGTAAAAGTGGTTTGCGACATAATCTCATGAAGTGGGTAAAAGTGGTGCGCATCATAATCTCATGAAGTGGGTAAAAGTGGTGCGCATCATAATCTCATGAAGTGAGTAAAAGTGGTTTGCGACATAATCTCATGAAGTGGGTAAAAGTGGTGTGCGACATAATCTCATGAAGTGGATAAAAGTGGTGTGCGTCATAATCTCATGAAGTGGGTAAAAGTGGTGCGCATCATAATCTCATGAAGTGGGTAAAAGTGGTGCGCATCATAATCTCATGAAGTGAGTAAAAGTGGTGCGCATCATAATCTCATGAAGTGGGTAAAAGTGGTGTGCGACATAATCTCATGAAGTGGATAAAAGTGGTGTGCGTCATAATCTCATGAAGTGGGTAAAAGTGGTGCGCATCATAATCTCATGAAATGGGTAAAAGTGGTGCGCATCATAATCTCATGAAGTGGGTAAAAGTGGTGCGCGTCATAATCTCATGAAGTGGGTAAAAGTGGTGTGCGTCATAATCTCATGAAGTGGGTAAAAGTGGTGTGCGACATAATTTCATGAAGTGGGTAAAAGTGGTGTGCGACATAATCTCATGAAGTGGGTAAAAGTGGTGTGCAACATAATCTCATGAAGTGGCTAAAAGTGGTGTGCGACATAATCTCATGAAGTGGGTAAAAATGGTGTGCGTCATAATCTCATGAAGTGGGTAAAAGTGGTGCGCATCATAATCTGATGAAATGGGTAAAAGTGGTGCGCATCATAATCTCATGAAGTGAGTAAAAGTGGTGTGCGACATAATCTCATGAAGTGGGTAAAAGTGGTGCGCACCATAATCTCATGGAAGTGGGTAAAAGTGGTGTGCGACATAATCTCATGAAGTGGGTAAAAGTGGTAAGCATAATAATCTCATGAAGTGGGTAAAAGTGGTGTGCGACATAATCTCATGAAGTGGGTAAAAGTGGTGTGCGACATAATCTCATGAAGCGTGTAAAAGTGGTGCGCATCATAATCTCATGAAATGGGTAAAAGTGGTGCGCATCATAATCTCATGAAGTGGATAAAAGTGGTGTGCGACATAATCTCATGAAGTGGGTAAAAGTGGTGTGCGACATAATCTCATGAAGTGGGTAAAAGTGGTGCGCATCATAATCTCATGAAATGGGTAAAAGTGGTGCGCATCATAATCTCATGAAGTGGGTAAAAGTGGTGTGCGACATAATCTCATGAAGTGGGTAAAAGTGGTGTGCGACATAATCTCATGAAGTGGGTAAAAGTGGTGTGCGTCATAGTCTCATGAAATGGGTAAAAGTGGTGCGCATCATAATCTCATGAAGTGGGTAAAAGTGGTGCGCATCATAATCTCATGAAGTAGGTAAAAGTGGTGCGCATCATAATCTCATGAAGTGAGTAAAAGTGGTTTGCGACATAATCTCATGAAGTGGGTAAAAGTTGTGTGCGACATAATCTCATGAAGTGGGTAAAAGTGGTGTGCGTCATAATCTCATGAAGTGGGTAAAAGTGGTGTGCGACATAATCTCATGAAGTGGGTAAAAGTGGTGTGCGACATAATCTCATGAAGTGGGTAAAAGTGGTGTGCGACATAATCTCATGAAGTGGGTAAGAGTGGTGTGCGACATAATTTCATGAAGTGGGTAAAAGTGGTGTGCGACATAATCTCATGAAGTGGGTAAAAGTGGTGTGCGACATAATCTCATGAAGTGGGTAAAAGTGGTGTGCGACATAATCTCATGAAGTGGGTAAAAGTGGTGTGCGACATAATCTCATGAAGTGGTTAAAAGTGGTGTGCGACATAATCTCATGAAGTGGGTAAGAGTGGTGTGCCACATAATCTCATGAAGTGGGTAAATGTGGTGTGCGACATAATCTCATGAAGTGGGTAAAAGTGGTGTGCGACATAATCTCATGAAGTGGGTAAAAGTGGTGTGCGACATAATCTCATGAAGTGGGTAAAAGTGGTGTGCGACATAATCTCATGAAGTGGGTAAAAGTGGTGTGCGACATAATCTGATGAAGTGGGTAAAAGTGGTGTGCGACATAGACATTACCCTCAAGTATCACTGCATAGTGGCGAATATAGCTAACGGCAAAAAATACACTTCTTTTTTTTGTTTTGAGAAAGCGTTCTGCTTATAAATAATGCTGTACCATTCACCAAGGTACTAGCACATGTAGGATATATTACTTTTCCACCCGCAAATTCACCATCAGGTGCAGTCGTATCAGAAAAACAGAGAAAGAGAGTCAGAAAGAGAGTCAGAGAGAGAGAGAGAGAGAAAGAGAGTTAGAGAGAGAGAGAGAAAGAGAGTCAGAGAGAGAGAGAGAGAAAGAGAGTCAGAGAGAGAGAGAAAGAGAGTCAGAGAGAGAGAGAGAGAGAGAAAGAGAGTCAGAGAGAGAGAGAGAAAGAGAGTCAGAGAGAGAGAGAGTCAGAGAGAGAGAGAGAGAAAGAGAGTCAGAGAGAGAGAGAGAAAGAGAGTCAGAGAGAGAGAGAGTCAGAGAGAGAGAGTCAGAGAGAGAGAGAGAGAGAGAGAGAGAGAGAGAGAGAGAGAGAGAGAGAAAACCAATATCATGTTAAAACACTTTTTTAATGTTGCTTCCCCACATTGCAGGTAGCGAAGTATAGTTTGTAAATTTTTTAAAAGAAAAAGATATAGTTGGTAAAGAAATGCAGATAGTGGAGTAACTTCCTAAATAGATAACATATAGTGCATGCGAGTTCATCATGTATGGAGAAAGTCACAGGAGATACTGATTAAAATGCTGTTTGTATTAAGAACAGTGGAGACAAAATTAAACTGACAACTGCTTAGAGAAAAGTAACTTTTCACTCACTAAACATGTGTTGTTTCATTAGAAACTGTTAATATTCTATTCCATAAAATAAAATAGAGCAACATTTAACTAATTGCCGTTTAGACTGAACAGTTTTACCTCTTACCTTGAAAGGTGTTTGACTGGAATGACAATTGGCCATATATACCACCTTTTGTTTCTCTTTTATGAAGTCCACAGATACGTACACACACCGAATGCCACCTTTCTTATAATTCTTCCCCTTTTATGTATTAGATTGACGCAGACTCCGAATGTATATCATTAAATCTCGAAGTGAGAGAAAAGAATTATATAATGAGGCACCATTTTAAGGCGGCATATTACTGTTTAAATTCGATAACTATTTGTGATATTGTAAAAGTTTGGCGAAGTTTGATGCAACAATATTTTGGTCATTTGTGTAGTGTAATTAAGTCCAAATAAGTGGAGAATAGCCACGGGCAAAAGTATCCTCTAATTTTTGGAGAAGGCACAAAGTGATTCAATGACATCAACTGATGAGTTAATTTAATACATTTTCCTAGAACAAACTATTCCTACAAAAGCTTATAGTTCTTCACACTTTATACTAATCTAGATACGCATTAGCATAAATGAATATATGACATATTTCTCTATAGTACATTGGGAATAAGGGAATACAAAGGGTAACATGATAATATAAATCTCTTAACAGTCGGTCGCCATGTGGTACTTTTAAAATTCATTTTCGTTGACTAATCACGTTGAAAATAATATGATTTATTGCACTTGCACAATTTTGCCTACCCTCTATCGTTTGTTGGTGAATATACAAATTAGTCTTAGACATCTTATTTTTCTATCCTTTTCGTTTAAATTGAGGTAAACCGTTACACAAATAGCTGCTTATGAAATACAGCGAATTTAACTACCTATACAAATATAATGACAATAATCAGATTTTAAGATCTGGACTCTATATACTGGCCTTAAAGTTCTATATTCTTCCCATGCGAGTAATAAGTGAAAATCTGCAACAGCGAAAAACAACTGATTTTTGTTTGTTTCATTTATATAGCCCTCTTTGACATCTAAAGTAATATCGGGGGTTTTGTATTGGAAACAACTTGCCTGTATATTCTTTATATTGGATTTAAGTCATTTTATTTTCCTCAAACTCACACATACACAACTCTCATGTGCATACTTACATACTGTGGGGGATGGGGAATAATTTTGATTAAAGAAAGATTCCCCGTCCCAGCCTGGAATCGAACCCGGGACTTCCGGTGAAAAAATTTACATTTGATAAAACTTTAAAACAATAACAACATATTGAAACATTGTAATGATTAATAACTGAATTTTTCAAAATGACTGATGTCTCAAAAAAGGCTAATTGGAATACATTATAAGTTTCTGTATGCTCTAGCACTTTGGGTTTAAACATCGCGTGCAAATGAGGTATATACATTGTTGAGGGAAGCAGAATCTAGGTGTCGGCAGACATGTGCTGGTCCTTCATGCAAGAATACTCCATGACAAATAGCCCAGTTAACTCGTATTTTATTGCAGTGGCAAAATGATTCTGGATTGCATTTAGTTTGCCAAATAACACTCTTTAAGCAAACTTAACAAATTTCAGTATTTTAAATCTCGGAATAAATTAAACGCTTTACCAAGGTTGTATTTAACAGTCTTTTTGTTTTTGAGTTATGCTGTCCACACACACACACACACACACACACACACACACACACACACACTTTACATTTACTTTAATATGTACGTTGAACATACGTGCTAGAAAAAGTAAATAACGAAGCGAGCTAAGCAGTCAGAAAATCCTTAAGGCCATCAGGTGGCTTACCTGTGTCAAGATGCGGAAGAATTCACTGTAAGCCAGTGCAATGCTGCCACCTCTGATCTCCCAAGAGCTAAACAGGTAAACCTAGTGGCGACAAATGCAATTACATGCGACAGTCGAGCACAATAAGCGGGCAATACTGTAACTACAAATAGTGCAAAAATGAAAAGAAATGTACTAAAATATATAATATAAACAAATATAAATATATATATAAACCCTAGTACCTAATTTCTAAACCCAGGGCTAATATGAAAGATTTTTAAAATTGTATTTATTTCCATACATCATACATATATTATTAACAGATTAATTATAACTATAGATTAAAAAATATACAGCATTAAATAAAAATAATAAAGATAATAAATTATAATAAACTACATAACAAAAGGTATAAAATAATAAAGTAAAGTTATAACAATTTTCAACGTTTAAATTATTACACTTTCATAATCTAATCTAAATAAATAACGAATAAAATACAACAATTAATTAAAAACAAACATATAAAACTAAACAAATTCCATAATACATAAAAACACGCCACAAACATAAAAATTTTAATACCAAAATTCGCATAAACCTAATTCTTCTATTACATTACAACACTTCCACACTACCACCACCTAAAAATAACAAATATATAAATTTAATTTATTTTTCAAATTTTATTTAAAAAATGTAATACCTTCTTTTATTTAATATTATTATTTTTATTATTATTATTAAAATGTACTAAAATAGTAATGAATGCCGTCTCATTATCACTGAAATAAATTAAGCATGTTATACACAATAATTACAAGAGGCACAAAGATGCCGGTCCCGGTGGCCGCGCTCGCTAAAGTGCCTCGCTTTGGTGCTTCGTGGCACACGGGATCGTGGGTTCGAATCCCACCTTGGTCATGGTGTTTATATGTTTGTAAATGTGTATATGTCTGTGTATGTATAGATAAAAGGAAAACGTTGAACATTAATAGGTCAACTAAGGAAATGTAGGAAACTGGAAAAAGAAATACAGTCCTGACGAGCCTCCCAAACTGAAATGATTAAAAATAAAATGTTATTTGGATAAGCACTGCGAAACACTGGACTTTAAGGAGCTCTCAGTATCGGGTAAACCTATCCGGGAGGACCGTGTTCCTTAATTAGCATACTTTCACCAAAACTGGAAAATCACTTCTATCAGCACTTACCGAGTCACAGGTAACTTTCTATAACTGTTATTCCTAACGACTCTGATTATGGAGCGACGAAGTTGGCAGACATGTTTATACGTCAGGACTCTCACAAGAACTGTTTCTGCACCCTTGCAGGAGGAAGGGTGTCTAGACGCTGTCAGCAGACCCAGGATTCATAGTATAGCCAACTGTTATCGTCAATTCGTATGGAATAATTGCTGCAAAGTACTTACAGCATTATAAATATAATAATTTGAGAACACCTTGTGCTTTACGGGGAAACATGCGAATCAGTTGAGAAATTCAATGCTATGCCGGCACGTTGCCATGGTAGCTTAGTGGCAGAGCAACTGTCTAGAGATCGGGAGATCCGTGGTTCAAATCCCGGGTATGGCATTGAATTTTTCAGTCTGACTCTACCTATCCAAGATGCAGATTCTTGAATAGTTTTGTTAGCTAGATTTGCTTTAGGAGGCATGTTGACAAAAAGAGAATTGCACAAAACAAATATAACTGAAAAACGCAATAAATGCAATCCTCAACTGTTCTAAAAACTCTGAAAAGAAGTAGCATTATTATGAATAAAGGGAATTACAGTTTAAAAATTTAACCCCCAAACTTACAAGTATAAGCGAACAATTGAAAAACACAAATTAGTAGTTTATAACATTCTACACTAAATTAACACATGTAACAAACAACCATGGGCCTTACAATGCAATGCAATATTTTCAAATGACTAACTTACTGTGCTGCTCTTTAAGCAGAATTACAAAACAGAAAAGCAAAGCTGAGGTCTGAGCTAACAGAATAATTAATTCCTTTAGGGGCAAAAATGTTCTGTTATATAATGTCTCTCAATATTACATCTACTTAGGGAACTTTACACAGAACTTACATAAGGGATTAAAAAGTTAATGAAACCTACCAAAGATGAACATAAATGTTCTGTTATATAATGTCTCTCAATATTACATCTACTTAGGGAACTTTACACAGAACTTACATAAGGGATTAAAAAGTTAATGAAACCTACCAAAGAGGAACATAAATGTTCTGTTATATAATGTCTCTCAATATTACATCTACTTAGGGAACTTTACACAGAACTTACATAAGGGATTAAAAAGTTAATGAAACCTACCAAAGAGGAACATAAATGTTCTGTTATATAATGTCTCTCAATATTACATCTACTTAGGGAACTTTACACAGAACTTACATAAGGGATTAAAAAGTTAATGAAACCTACCAAAGAGGAACATAAATGTTCTGTTATATAATGTCTCTCAATATTACATCCACTTAGGGAACTTTACACAGAACTTACATAAGGGATTAAAAAGTTAATGAAACCTACCAAAGAGGAACATAAATTTAGATCGGTATTACAGACACCATCAAATTAACACACACGTCACCATACTAGCAGAAATTATATACTTGGATATGTAGATATAGATGGGATATGAGCCACGGATCTCCCGATCTCCAGCCAATTGCTCTACCACTGAGCTACATGCCGGCATAGCACAGCATTGAATGTTTCAACTTAAGTACTTACAACATTGTAAAACACCATTGAGGTCATCTCAAAATAATTTGAGAACACCTTGTGGTTTACCAGGAAACTGGCAAGTCACTTGAAAGATTCAATGCTATGCCAGCATGTTGCCGTGGTAGCTCAGTGGCAGAGCAACCGGCTAGAGATGGGGAGCTCCGTGTTTCAAATCCCAGCTATGGTATTGAATTTTTCAGTCTGACTCTACCTATCCAACTTCTGTCCTACACACGGCTTGTGCGAAAAAAAACAATACTCCTATTTATAGTTTATCACTTAAAACTGCAACTCTCACTGCAAAAAAAAACAAAAAAAAACAAACAAACAAACAAACATTAGGGCACTATGTGAATATAGAACACAGCACTTAGACACTTTTAGATCAAATGAAACGTTAACACGCAAAATGGAGGCAACGTTTTTGTCTCTCGTTAAAATTAAATATAAATGCAAGCTATGCCAGCAGTGAGAGAGGAAGGTTGTGTTTTGTGAGCTGCTCCTGTGGTGAAGAAAAATGTGTCACAATGGGAGTGGACATTACAGTGTATAGAGCAAGAAACAATTTTTAGACAGAAGATGGCAAATATATTGGTTTTAGCAAGTTTTATAATTTTCTTATTAGTGATTGGAGAAATTAAGGTAAACCGCGACCCCTCAGATAATAAAACAATAAAATAGAGGGCATAGAACAACGAATAGGTAAACAATAGAAATCAAAGAAGATGTCAAAGCTGAAGTGTAGCAAACAAGAAGGGACATGGTTAAGTAAAGAGTGGAAAGATAAGAAAAGCGTGAGAATATTTAATTTAGTGTTCTTAGGAGTTGAGGAAATAGGGATAAATGTCCAGCAGAATAAATATTAGAAATGATGAAGGAAACGCAGAAATGGAATTATAAGATGGGAAATTCTTGAAGTCTATGAAGTAGAAGACAAGTTGAAAAGAGAGCAATCACAGTGAAGTTGTACGTGAGGTGCATAGGACATTCTGTAGAGAAATGAAATGTAGCACAAATAGAACTGGGTAGAGTGACAAGCAAGGGAAGCATTATGGAAAAGGCATTGCAATTTTTTATAGAATATTGAACTTGGAGGAAAGGAATTTGTTAAAACAGCATTTAGTACATCAAGAGAGAACGAAGGATGGGTGAACTGTCTCAGGAATCACTTGGAAAGTAGTGGTTTAGGGGAAATGTGGAGAAGAAGAGAAAATAATGTAAATAACTTTTGGAAATTGGTTTGTTGTTTAAAGTGAGACATACTGGTTGGTTGAACCGGGCAAAACACATAATCAGTTAGAAGATTGAATGTTAAACCGGCAAGTTGTCACAGTAGCTCAATGGTCAGAGCGCGAGAACGTGTTCAATTCCCGGCTGTGGCGTTGAATTCTTCAACTCGTTATAATTTACTGTAGGAGTACTGTTGGCTCAGGATGAATAGAGTTGAAGCAACCTAATCATATGACAATAGTGGATTAGAAATCATAACCTTTAAGCATAAGTATGTATATACACACTTGCGGACACTCTCACATTCGTCTTGGTATGCGGCGGTGGAGCTGGAATGTAGAAAACAGGAAGCGACGTGTCGGTAGCCGGAAGTCTTGGAAAGCGAGAAGCTCAGCCTGCACACCCAAAATTTTCCAATAGCTTTGAAAAGCTTCCAGAGAGTTCTGTAATGTTATTTCTAGCTATAAATAAGAAGGAAGAATTGCAAGCCATTTGAGTGAGCAGTGAGTCAGACTGCCGCTGGCGTGTTAGTGTGCAGTGGCATGAGGATAAATCCGTCATTTGTCTTCGAGTCGAAGTTTCGAGTGCATTTTTGCAGCAGTAAATTAAGGGGACTCAGAAAGCTTTTTAGCAATTTTGGTCAAAATGTAGATTTTTTAGATTTTCGGTATAAAAATTTCCATACTTTAAAGTACATATTTTCAATGTTTCTTTTGTTAGAACGGATGTAATACATGTTTTGAACGCCATTTTAAAGCGTTGAGCTTTTTAAATGACTCTCTATATCATACTTTAAAGCCATTTTCCTCAAGTTCAGTATTTTCGTTTTTTTCCCCATTTTCAAAATATATCTCCTCACACAAAATTGTGCTTGAGATCTGAAAATTGTCTCTAATTAATTCAGAATATGTGAAAGCAAATGGTGGATTGGAATTTTAATCAAAGGCTTTCACTGCCGGTGCCAATACTAGCTATAGTAATAATCCGGGCTTGTGGGGCGCGGTCTACTGGGCTCCTCCTTCTTCCCGACGTTTCGTCTGCGACTGGCACAGCAGAGTACTTCGACCTCGCCGCTGTCACCGAAGATGTCTGCTGTAGTCGCAGACGAAACGTCTGGGAAGATGAAGGCGGAGCCCAGTAGACCACGGCCCACAACCTCGGATTATACTGTAGCTACTATGGAATTTTAATGTTGTCATAGTTAATTTTAATGACATTAATATGATTATACTCTGTTTTTTAAATTTACTTCACTTGTGCTTCAATATATAATCAATAACATATCAAATATGGGAAAATTCCAATCAAACCTTTTGTTACAAAGTTATTGAGGAATTTACTTTTAAAGAATGACTCTTTTGACATTGATATAAATTAATTAATAGATCCCTTACATATTGCGCTGCAACTAGGTACAGATACTTCTTTTGTTACTAGTAATGCCTGTGCAAAACAAAAACAAAAGTGTCCTAGCTCTAATGCTTTACAAAATGACTTCTAGCATTTCGGTGTCCGTTTAAGGACTTTATTTGTAACCAAGTTTAGAGTCAGTAAAGACATTTGTAACAATATCTTTCAGACCTATAGCTCTTGACCACATTGTACGTCAAACCAGGGAACTCCGAAAAACTTACTGATTTGCCACGAGGAGAAGACAAACTATTGCTCCACTTGTGTAGGTCTACTTGGTTTCTGAGTAGAGCGTAGGTCACTTTAATGTAGACAGGAGAAACCTAATGTTCCCTTCTAGAGGACCAAGCAATGAGACGCTTTTCCTACTGCTGTAGTGGCTACAGATATATGTTAGTGTACTCCTGCTTCTAATGTAGACAGGAGAAACCCTTCATGAGGACCAAGCAAAGAGACGCTTTTCCTACTGCTGTAGTGGCTACAGATATATGTTAGTTACTCCTGTTTCTAATGTAGACAGGAGAAACCCTTCTAGAGGACCAAGCAATGAGACGCTTTTCCTACTGCTGTAGTGGCTACAGATATATGTTAGTGTACTCCTGCTTCTAATGTAGACAGGAGAAACCCTTCATGAGGACCAAGCAAAGAGACGCTTTTCCTACTGCTGTAGTGGCTACAGATATATGTTAGTTACTCCTGTTTCTAATGTAGACAGGAGAAACCCTTCTAGAGGACCAAGCAATGAGACGCTTTTCCTACTGCTGTAGTGGCTACAGATATATGATAGTGTACTCCTGCTTCTAATGTAGACAGGAGAAACCCTTGAGGACCAAGCAATGAGACGCTTTTCCTACTGCTGTAGTGGCTACAGATATATGTTAGTGTACTCCTGCTTCTAATGTAGACAGGAGAAACCCTTCATGAGGACCAAGCAATGAGACGCTTTTCCTACTGCTGTAGTGGCTACAGATATATGTTAGTGTACTCCTGCTTCTAATGTAGACAGGAGAAACCCTTCATGAGGACCAAGCAAAGAGACGCTTTTCCTACTGCTGTAGTGGCTACAGATATATGTTAGTTACTCCTGTTTCTAATGTAGACAGGAGAAACCCTTCTAGAGGACCAAGCAATGAGACGCTTTTCCTACTGCTGTAGTGGCTACAGATATATGATAGTGTACTCCTGCTTCTAATGTAGACAGGAGAAACCCTTGAGGACCAAGCAATGAGACGCTTTTCCTACTGCTGTAGTGGCTACAGATATATGTTAGTGTACTCCTGCTTCTAATGTAGACAGGAGAAACCCTTCATGAGGACCAAGCAATGAGACGCTTTTCCTACTGCTGTAGTGGCTACAGATATATGTTAGTGTACTCCTGCTTCTAATGTAGACAGGAGAAACCCTTCATGAGGACCAAGCAATGAGACGCTTTTCCTACTGCTGTAGTGGCTACAGATATATGTTATTGTACTCCTGCTTCTAATGTAGACAGGAGAAACCCTTCATGAGGACCAAGCAATGAGACGCTTTTCCTACTGCTGTAGTGGCTACAGATATATGTTAGTGTACTCCTGTTTCTAATGTAGACAGGAGAATCCCTTCATGAGGACCAAGGAATGAGACGCTTTTCCTACTGCTGTAGTGGCTACAGATATATGTTAGTGTACTCCTGTTTCTAATGTAGACAGGAGAAACCCTTCATGAGGACCAAGCAATGAGACGCTTTTCCTACTGCTGTAGTGGCTACAGATATATGTTAGTGTACTCCTGCTTCTAATGTAGACAGGAGAAACCCTTCTAGAGGACCAAGCAATGAGACGCTTTTCCTACTGCTGTAGTGGCTACAGATATATGTTAGTGTACTCCTGCTTCTAATGTAGACAGAGGAAACCCTTCTAGAGGACCAGGCAATGAGACGCTTTTCCTACTGCTGTAGTGGCTACAGATATATGTTAGTGTACTCCTGCTTCTAATGTAGACAGGAGAAACCCTTCTAGAGGACCAAGCAATGAGACGCTTTTCTTACTGCTGTAGTGGCTACAGATATATGTTAGTGTACTCCTGCTTCTAATGTAGACAGGAGAAACCCTTCATGAGGACCAAGCAATGAGACGCTTTTCCTACTGCTGCAGTGGCTACAGATATATGTTAGTGTACTCCTGCTTCTAATGTAGACAGGAGAAACCCTTCTAGAGGACCAAGCAATGAGACGCTTTTCCTACTGCTGTAGTGGCTACAGATATATGTTAGTGTACTCCTGCTTCTAATGTAGACAGGAGAAACCCTTCATAAGGACCAAGCAATGAGACGCTTTTCCTACTGCTGTAGTGGCTACAGATATATGTTAGTGTACTCCTGTTTCTAATGTAGACAGGAGAAACCCTTCTAGAGGACCAAGCAATGAGACGCTTTTCCTGCTGCTGTAGTGGCTACAGATATATGTTAGGGTCCTCCTGCTTCTAATGTAGACAGGAGAAACCCTTCTAGAGGACCTAGCAAAGAGACGCTTTTCCTGCTGCTGTAGTGGCTACAGATACATGTTAGGGTCCTCCTGCTTCTAATGTAGACAGGAGAAACCCTTCATGAGGACCAAGCAATGCGACGCTTTTCCTACTGCTGTAGTGGCTACAGATATATGTTAGTGTACTCCTGCTTCTAATGTAGACAGGAGAAACCCTTCTAAAGGACCAAGCAATGAGACGCTTTTCCTACTGATGTAGTGGCTATAGATATATGTTAGTGTACTCCTGCTTCTAATGTAGACAGGAGAAACCCTTCTAAAGGACCAAGCAATGAGACGCTTTTCCTACTGATGTAGTGGCTACAGATATATATGTTAGTGTACTCCTGCTTCTAATCTTGTGATTGTTAATTCTTCTTGCAACCCCGCAGTAACTGCTGCAAGATTATCTCTCTCTGGTAGTTAGCTCAGCCATTCCGATTACCAAATTATCTTCACATTACCCTGCCCATCACGGGCACTTTCCTTGAGAACACAACCCCGTGTTAAGACTTCTGGATATCCACTCCATTGGAATAGTTTTTAAAACAATCAATTGAAACTTCTGCTAACGACTACACATCAAAGCTTAACGCTAACCTTAAACTCAAGCCGGACTCTCTCAATGTGTTTTATCGGCAAAATCTACTATAAAACTTTATCCGAAAGTTTACGGTCAAATTGTCCAACCTACCAGTTTCTATAAGAATACTTTTTGTCAACAGTAAACCCTAACTGACATTTAATTCATTCACATCCTTTCAAATACGTAACGAGACTCTCTCCGTGACCTAGTGGTCAGCGAGCTGACTTTTCATCCGGAGCTCCCAGGTTCAATTCCCTGCTGGGGTGGGGACTTTTTTTAACCGCAATTATTCCCTATCCCTCACAGAGCCTGAAAGTATGCATGGAAGAGTGAATGTATGTGTGTTTAATGATAAAGCCAATGACAATAACCTACTGTAATCCGACAAGTTGTTTTACGAGTCAAAATCCCCGATGTGGCCATACAAGTTAAAGGGGGCTACACAAATAAAAAAAAAAAAATTCACTACGAAACGTGTACCCTCACCTACAGGGAAACACTATAACAATATAACAACGTGTGTTGAGAAAAATATTAAGATGATCAGTTCTAAAATGTGAAATAGCACTGTCCTCCTAGTTCTAAGGTTATAGTTTTCGCATCCATAACGTTAAATAGCATCTTTCCCGAAGCACTGACGTAAAGTTCATTCCAATTCTGTATAACATAATTAATGCTGAAGGAATCTAAATAAGTTAAAAAAAATCTGACGAGCTCCATCCACATGACTATTTCTCTGTTACAAATTATTATTAAATAGCTTATTCTTATATCTACTTTATGTTAATCGAGATAAACATTAACAGAAACGGTCTTATTACTTACTTCCTTATAAGTAAAAGGGAACTAGGGGAGTACAGTAGGCTAAACTGACAGTCAAATGTTTTAAACTGTGGTTGCTATGGGGTTGAAATCCGTTTCTTTACGTGGCCAGGAGTTGACAAGTTCCCGCATGAGAAATGTGTAAGCATTTCAAATGTGAATTCAATAACAAATAACATCTCAAAAACGCTCACCTCCACGAAAAAATGACATAAATTTTGTACTTTGACGAGCTTTACAATTTTTGATCAGTAAGTTTTAGTCTGTCTCTTACGGTTTACCAGACATGAAAAATTCATCCAGAACAAAGTGCCTTTAGACTATTCCTAGAAAATTCAAGATATGCATTTTATTTGTGATAAAAATGCAAATCGTTAGAGACATTTTTGAGAAAATCAAAATGTTCGAAACGTTTTTCATGTAAAGGATAATTTAGGGTGGGGGATTTTCTTGAAACTTTTCGTGTCGCTTCCTTGGATAATACTAAACCTAAACACCAAGTTTGGTATTTAACTGTCTTTTCGTTTTTGAGCTATGCTGTCTACAGACACATACACGGACCTTTTTCTAAAATGCATTTTTCGGACTCAAGAGACCCCAAAACATATATTTGCGGTGAAATTTGAACATCAACATTTTGGGTTGAATACAATACCTTCTCTATACACTATGTATATGTTTGTGTAGAGAAATAACAAATAAATAAAGTCATGACTCTAAAACTGTTTTTGCTTTATGGAAACCGCACTATTTACTTAGAAAAAAGTTTGCAATCTGCTGTCAGTTGTTCTGTAAATTTGAAGCTAATCTGTGCCAATTCGACGGTTTTAATGATTTCTAAAATATAACTGTATAAGCAAACATGAGAGAAGCTGCGAGATCAAAACTCATGCAATTTGCATGTTTTAACATAAATGACATCTCAGCTGAAAAAATCTGATGTGTTCCATTCACATGACTTTCTCTACTTATGTGTAACAAATTATTGTTAATAAGCTTATTCTTCTATTTACTTCATGCTAATCGAGAAAAATTAGCAGAAATAGTCATTACTTACTTCCTTGTAAGTAGAAGGGAAACATGGGAGTATCATAGGTTAAAGTGAAGTCAAAAGCTGGTTGCTAAGTGACTGAAGTTCCTTTGTATGCACACGTTGACAAATTTCTGTATGAGAAAAGTAAAAGTTTTTCAAAGCTGAAACCAAAAACAAGAAATAAATAAAAAACGATCAACTCCTCGAAAAATTTTATATATAATAAATTGTGTGTTTTAATGTGCTCTACATGTCTCGTATGGTAAGTTTTTGTACATTTCTTACGGTTTAGTAGTTATGCAAAATTCATCCAGAATAAAGTAGTCTTCTGAGGCTATTCCCAGAAAATTCAAGATATACATATTATTTGTCAGGTAAATATCTTTAATATACGATATTTTAATCAAAATCGTTAGAGCAATTTTTGAAAAACTCAAAATGTTTGCAAAAGTTCCATGTAAAGGGTAGTTGGGGGTGGGGGGATTTTCTTGGAAATCTTCGTGTCGCATCCTTGGAAAATATCAAACTTAAAAACCAAGTTTGGTACTTAACGGTCTTTTCGTTTTTGAGCTATGATGTCCACAGACACACACACACACAGACACAAACTCACATACGCACACAGACCTTTTTCCAAAAGTGCTTTTTTTTTTGGATTCAGGGGGACCCAAAACATGTACTTCCGGTGAAATCTCGGTATCGAATTTTTGGGTACAATACAATATCTTCTCTATACACTATGTACATAGTACGTGTAGAGAAAGTAAAATTTGCTTGCGATAACAATTGAATGAATAACCATTGTTAACTAGGTATATTATTCATACTTCATTAAATAGCTAACATGTAAATTTATATACTTAGTACCTTTTTACATTCTCTACAGTACTATGTATAGAGGAAGTACTGAATTCCACCCAAAAATTCGATACCGAGATTTCACCGGTAATACATGTTTTAGGACCCCTTGAATCCAAAAAAAGCATGTTCAGAAAAAGGTTCATATGTTTGTGTGTCTGTGGACAGCATAGCTCAAAAACGAAAGGACCGTTAAATACCAAACTTGGTATTTAGGTTTGGTATCTTCCAAGGATGCCACACGAAGATTTTCAAGAAAATCCCCCTAACCCAACTACCCTTTACATGGAAAAATGTTCGAAAATTTTGATTTTCTAAAAAGTGACTCCAACGATTTTGATTAAAATCCCGTATATTAATGATATTTACGTACCAAATAAAATGTATATTTTGTATTTTAACTGAGAAGCCTTTGAAGACCTCTTTGTCTGACTGCTAAACCGTAAGAGACAGACAAAAACCTACTATGTTCACAGGAAATGTAGATGTCGTCAAAACACACAATTTCTATCCTTACATTTTTGTTGTGTAACAGTTTTCGGGTTAATCCTTATTATTGACTTCAGTTGTGAAGTACCTATACTTTTCTCAGACGGAAGCGTCCGTGCTTCTTTTGTTCTACTCCTGGCCAAGCAAAGAAGCGATTTGCAATGACAATTGCATAACGAAAGTTTTTAAACATTTGACTATCGGTTTAGCTTAGTGTATTTCCTTATTTTCTTCCTACTTTTTTTTTTCTTAACGTCCTTTAACCTGGTTGGTCCTATCGTACGATGAATGAATTTGGTGAAATGATGCTCAAATGATCTCGGGGTCCATGGAGCCTAAAGTTACTCAACATTCGTCTTCTCAGGATAAGGGGAAACCCCAAAAACAAGCCTTATCCGAGCAACTCACCCTAATCGAGATTCGAGCTCACGACCTTTTGAATGTGAAGTAGACACGCTACCAGGGAGGATTTTCTTCCTACTTATAAGGAACTAAGTAATAAGAACATTCTGCTAATGTTTATCTCGATTAGCAGAAAGAAGAATATTATCTTACGCAAGAAGTTTGTAGAACAGCTAGAAAAAGTCATGTGAGTGTAATGTATAAGTTTTTGTTTTTGTTTTGTGTTGCTTTTTCCACATAGGAACAGTTGCTGCAAATGGTCATTTACTGTACGAAGGTAAAAACTTTCATGTTCCCTCGAAAATTTATTGAGATAGCTCTCTAACTACTCCTAATTTCCAAGGGATTTACTTGCCAATATTTCCCGAACAAGACATTTAATATCACTAGGTGCAGACCGTAGTCTGTAGTAACCATAATTGTAAATTTGAGCTATTGGCCATCTCATGCTGGTCATTCGGTTAATCATGTACTACCTTATGATTGGATGCGGAATTAATGACGTCAGAATAACGTTTAAGGGGATGCAACACCCAAAATCCTAAACCCAACAGGTTTCAAATAATCAAGCTGAAAATTTTATGCATTTATGTTGTATAGTAGTTACATACTTTAAAATTTAGTTTATGTATCATAAGTAGTTTTTGTGTTATTAATTTTAAATTAAAAATCTGGCGCCAAATTCAAATCACTCCACATCGTGAAAATTTTTAAAGATTTTACATTTTTTATTTTTTTAAATATGCATTTAAGTATTAGGAACAGAACTGTCATATTATATCACAATTAGTTCTAGAGGTAAAAAAAAAAGGCAAGAAACAGACAAAAATTCAAGAAATGTTATAATACAATTGATTTTAAAAATAAATATCTAGAACAATATTAGGAATTTTAAAAAAATATGACAGAAACCCATTTTTGCTTGTTAAGAACCTAAAATTTAAGAGAGTTTGAATAAAACCTGCATCGTGTGGAACATTTTGAATGACAACAAATGTTGAAAAAAATATAAACGAGTAAATCAAGTTTTAAAGCACAACAAATTTCCCTCTTAAGTTCAAACAGTCGAAAACCCTTAAGACACATATTTTGGACCCTCCTGCCTCTTCCTTCTTTCCTCTGCAGCAGTCTTCTTCAATGTTAGTTTAGGAGAAAAAAATTAATTGTCATTTTATTAATTTTTTTTGTTATTGAAATATGAAGTTTATTATTTAATTACACGTTATCATCCAGGCATGCCGTTCCACCGATTATTTATCCTGGGCCCTCCCCATCCTAAACCACGGGCGAGACAGAGCACCCGGCGGCCTCCCCACACTCCACCAACAGCGTATTTCTCGCCATGAAGTAGAGACTGTGAAAGAACTGAAACATATTACTATACACACTTGTTTTAGTTATTAGTGCATATTATTGTACTTTCAACATGAAATAGACACATTTAAGACCAAAAGTTATTGGACAAAACCAAATTTAGGATTTTTATCAATTTTTCACCATAGTGAAAAGGTTAAAAAGCACCACACCCATTTACAGTAATCCATTTAAATCGTCACGTGATACGGTTTAAAGCGCCGCATGCTAATAAAAACAACAGGAAATTGAACTACAAGCATCACATTATTTAATTAGACAACAAATGTTTTCTTTTTTTATACATTTTTTTTAAGTATTTTGGGCGATACATCCCCTTGACGTAGATTTCTGATCAGGGTGCAAAACCTCCGTATTGATATTCTCCTGTAGAGTTTATATGTGGATGTCTCAATTTTAATACCTGTACTTTTTAAATTAAAAGAAATCCCAGTCTTATCTCTTTACAAATAATTAATTTCAACGCTTTCTCTACTTCTCCTGTCCGCATCAGAAGGGGGTTTCTCGACGCTACTGGTGGCGTTGTTACTAAGGGAGGGCACCGAATATCAGCCAAATAGACAACTTGAAACTCCAAGATAAATAGTTTCATCTAGAACACATATGCTAACACCCATTTAACTTCTTTAACCGAATTGATTAACCAATTACGTCAACAGTTTTAATAATTGGTTATTGTAGCAGCAATGTAGGGTAGCTTTAACATAACCAAAGGGGATCTAAAATACAAATCCCCCCTTGTCTCTTTAGCTAGACGTCTTAATTTCATGGAATTCAATGGGTATTTAATAACTGAGTAATTGTATTAGACTCATAGCACTGCTGTCACCCTCCGTGGTGTAATGGTTACCATGCTAACTTCATATACCCGTGTCGTAGATTTACGGCACGTAAAAGAACCTGAAGCCTGATAGGGTGGCCTCTGAGAAAAATTAAGCGGTCTTTCACGCCCAATTTAGAATGGGACGCTGAGAACTACAGCACTTAGAGAGCGTCCATAAAAAACACTCCATTTACATTTTTCATATCACTCCTTATTTATCTATTGATTTATTAATGATCAAAATTCGTAACAGTGTAATTGCTGTGTGCTTTAGTACGCACTCGTAAATTTGTCATGAAGCTGGTGTTCCAAAAACTGTCTTGTGTTTTTTTACAGCATAGACGTGACGTAGTTTGCAAGGCTCGCCAGGAAGTCACCTGCAAGAGCTAGGCACTACTTTCTTAACCGCAAAGCAAACAAGACTGCCCTTCATTCCATTGCTTTTTAGATATTTACATTGTGCTCGCCATGTGGAAAACGGAGTTTCCTGCAAATGAGAAAACGCTTTCGTCGTCAGCTTGACTTCTTGGTGCTGCACGCGACTGTTACTCCAGAGGTCGTCAGCTCGCGGCCGAAACACAGCTTCCTGCTTAATACGTGAAAAACACCTTTCATGTTTACCGTCTAACAAAAATATACCTGATGTGTTCCACTCACATGACTTTCTCTACATCTCTGTAACAAATTATTGTTAAAAAGCATATTCTTCTATCTACTTTACAACAATCTACTTTATGCCCTTATTACTTGCTTCCTTGTAAGTAGAAGGAAAATAAGGGAATACACTAGGCTAAAACGATAGTCAAGTCTTGAAAAGCTGGATGCCATGTGGTTGAAATCCGTTTCTATGCAGGGCCAGGAATTTACAACTTTCCGTGTGGGAAAAGTTAAGGAACAATCTCAAATATCAAGGAATATCTCAGATATGGTCAATTCCATAAAAAAACGTATAGGACATAAATTGTGTGTTTTAAAGTAATTTACATTTTCTGCGTAATAAGTTTTGTCTATCTCTGACAATTTACCAGTTACAAAAAAATTCAGCAACATTAATTCAGAATGAAGAGGTCTTCAGAGCCTATTACCAGAAAATTCAAGATATACATTTTATTTGTTACATAAGTATGCGGTATTTTAAACAAAATCGTTACAGCAGTTTTTGAGAAAATAAAAAATTTCAATTTTTTTCCATGAAAAGGGTAGTTTGGAGTCGGAGAATTTTTCTCAATAGCTTCGTGTCGCATCCCTGGAAGATACTAAACTTAAATACCAAGTTTGGTATTTTATCGAATTTTAGTTTTTGAGTTGTCGTGTTCAAAGGCACACGTACACAAACAGATCTTTTTCTGAAAATACCTTTTTTTATACCTAAAACATCTATTTCTGGTGAAATCTCAGTATCAGATTTTTGGGTGGAATGCAGTACTTTCTCTATACACTATGTACATAGTACGTGTAGAGAAAGGAATAACATTCAACAGGATCAATTCGGGGTTTAGAACCTATGTACTAGCCTGTATGGCAGATTTGTTCCTAATTTGGCTCGTAGCTAGGTAAATACCAGAGCAGATATTTCAATACCACCAAAAATTCTCTCATGGTATAAAACGTGGACGACTAAACAGCTAAGAGTCTGTCGGGTTCATACTAACCACATGCACCAAAGATATTCTAGAACCACATTGCATGACACACTTTTTGGGAATATATTAACAAAGTTTGCCTTTATATTCCTCACGTGCAGCCTAAGATACAATTCAAAGCCACGTTTCTAAAAACGTTGGACGTAGTGAAAAAAATCTGATGTGTTCCATTCACATGACTTTCTCTACATCTCTGCAACAAATTACTGTTAAAAAGCTTATGCTTCCATTTACTTCATTCTAATCGAGAACAAATTAGCAGAAATAGTCTTCTTACTTGCTTCCTTGCAAGTAGAAGCGAAATAAGGGAGTACCATAAGTTAAAGTGATAGTCAAAAGCTGGTTTCTATGTAACTGAAATTCCTTTGTTTGTACAGACAGGAGTTGACAAGTTCCTGTATGGGAAAAGTATGTTTTTCAAAGCTTAAGGAATATCTCAAAAGCGATTAACTCCCGCAAAAAATGTATATTATATAAATTGTGTGGCTTATCCATCTCTTACGGTTTGGCAGTTATGCAAAATTCCGCAAAATTCATCGAGAATAAAGTAGTCTTCAGAGGCTATTCCCAGAAAATTCAAAATATACGTTTTATTTATCAGGTAAATATCTTTAATATACGATATTTTAATCAAAATCGTTAGAGCCATTTTTGAGAAAATCAAGATTTTCGACAAAAATTCCATGTAAAGGGTAGTTGGAGGTGGAGGGATTTTCTTTAAAATCTTTATGTCTAATCCTAGGAAGATACCAAACCTAAATACCAAGATTATTTTTAACGGACTTTTCGCTTTTGAGCTATGCTGCCCACAGAGACACACAGATATTTTTCTAAAAAGGTTTTTTTTTGGATTCAGGGGGTCTCAAAACATATATTTATGGTGAAATCTCTGAATCGAATTTTTAGGTGCATTACAATACCTTCTTTATACACTATGTATATAGTATGTATAGACAAAGTAAAAACATTAAATACAAAGTAACTGAATAAGAAGCTGCCTGGACGTTTTACTTGGACTGTTTATGTAATACGTCTCAAAGTAAATAAGATCAATTTAGAGGTACTCCGGTGTACTCAAACAAATGGTGGTTTAAAAACGTTACCAAGATGTTAAATGTCAGTGTGTATACTTCATAACTGAAGATGTTAAATGTCAGTGTGTATACTTCATAGCTGAAGATGTTAAATGTCAGTGTGTATACTTCATAGCTGAAGATGTTAAATGTCAGTGTGTATACTTCATAACTGAAGAGGTTAAATGTCAGTGTGTACACTTCATAACTGAAGATGTTAAATGTCAGTGTGTATACTTCATAGCTGAAGATGTTAAATGTCAGTGTGTATACTTCATAGCTGAAGATGTTAAATGTCAGTATGTATACTTCATAGCTGAAGATGTTAAAAGGTCAGTGTGTATACTTCATAGCTGAAGATGTTAACTGTCAGTGTGTATACTTCATAACTGAATATGTTAAATGTCAGTGTTTATGCTTCATAACTGAATATGTTAAATGTCAGTGTGTATACTTCATAACTGAATATGTTAAATGTCAGTGTGTATACTTCATAACTGAATATGTTAAATGTCAGTGTGTATGCTTCATAACTGAATATGTTAAATGTCAGTGTGTATACTTCATAACTGAAGATGTTAAATGTCAGTGTGTATACTTCATAACTGAATATGTTAAAAGTCAGTGTGTACACTTCATAACTGAAGATGTTAAATGTCAGTGTGTACACTTCATAACTGAAGATGTTAAATGTCAGTGTGTACACTTCATAACTGAATATGTTAAATGTCAGTGTGTATATTTCATAACTGAAGATGTTAAATGTCAGTGTGTACACTTCATAACTGAAGATGTTAAATGTCAGTGTGTATACCTCATAACTGAATATGTTAAATGTCAGTGTGTACACTTCATAACTGAATATGTTAAATGTCAGTGTGTACACTTCATAACTGAAGATGTTAAATGTCAGTGTGTATACTTCATAACTGAAGATGTTAAATGTCAGGGTGTATACTTCATAGCTGAAGATGTTAAATGTCAGTGTGTATACTTCATAACTGAATATGTTAAATGTCAGTGTGTATGCTTCATAACTGAATATGTTAAATGTCAGTGTGTATACTTCATAACTGAATATGTTAAATGTCAGTGTGTACACTTCATAACTGAATATGTTAAATGTCAGTGTGTATGCTTCATAACTGAATATGTTAAATGTCAGTGTGTATGCTTCATAACTGAATATGTTAAATGTCAGTGTGTATACTTCATAACTGAAGATGTTAAATGTCGGTGTGTACACTTCATAACTGAATATGTTAAATGTCAGGGTGTATGCTTCATAACTGAAGATGTTAAATGTCAGTGTGTATGTTTCATAACTGAATATGTTAAATGTCAGTGTGTATACTTCATAACTGAAGATGTTAAATGTCAGTGTGTATACTTCATAACTGAATATGTTAAATGTCAGGGTGTATGCTTCATAACTGAAGATGTTAAATGTCAGTGTGTATACTTCATAACTGAAGATATTAAATGTCAGTGTGTATGCTTCATAACTGAAGATGTTAAATGTCAGTGTGTATACTTCATAACTGAAGATGTTAAATGTCAGTGTGTATGCTTCATAACTGAAGATATTAAATGTCAGTGTGTATGCTTCATAACTGAAGATATTAAATGTCAGTGTGTATGCTTCATAACTGAAGATGTTAAATGTCAGTGTGTATACTTCATAGCTGAAGATATTAAATGTCAGTGTGTATACTTCATAGCTGAAGATGTTAAATGACAGTGCGTATACTTCATAGCTGAAGATGTTAAATGTCAGCGTGTATACTTCATAGCTGAAGATGTTAACTGTCAGTGTGTATACTTCATAACTGAATATGTTAAATGTCAGTGTTTATGCTTCATAGCTGAAGATGTTAAATGTCAGTGTGTATACTTCATAGCTGAAGATGTTAAATGTCAGTGTGTATACTTCATAGCTGAAGATGTTAAATGTCAGTGTGTATACTTCATAGCTGAAGATGTTAACTGTCAGTGTGTATACTTCATAACTGAATATGTTAAATGTCAGTGTTTATGCTTCATAACTGAATATGTTAAATGTCAGTGTGTATACTTCATAACTGAATATGTTAAATGTCAGTGTGTATGCTTCATAACTGAATATGTTAAATGTCAGTGTGTATACTTCATAACTGAAGATGTTAAATGTCAGTGTGTATACTTCATAACTGAATATGTTAAATGTCAGTGTGTATACTTCATAACTGAAGATGTTAAATGTCAGTGTGTACACTTCATAACTGAATATGTTAAATGTCAGTGTGTAGACTTCATAACTGAAGATGTTAAATGTCAGTGTGTACACTTCATAACTGAAGATGTTAAATGTCAGTGTGTACACTTCATAACTGAATATGTTAAATGTCAGTGTGTATATTTCATAAATGAAGATGTTAAATGTCAGTGTGTACACTTCATAACTGAAGATGTTAAATGTCAGTGTGTATACCTCATAACTGAATATGTTAAATGTCAGTGTGTACACTTCATAACTGAATATGTTAAATGTCAGTGTGTACACTTCATAACTGAAGATATTAAATGTCAGTGTGTATACTTCATAACTGAAGATGTTAAATGTCAGTGTGTATACTTCATAGCTGAAGATGTTAAATGTCAGTGTGTATACTTCATAGCTGAAGATGTTAAATGTCAGTGTGTATACTTCATAACTGAAGAGGTTAAATGTCAGTGTGTACACTTCATAACTGAAGATGTTAAATGTCAGTGTGTATACTTCATAGCTGAAGATGTTAAATGTCAGTGTGTATACTTCATAGCTGAAGATGTTAAATGTCAGTGTGTATACTTCATAGCTGAAGATGTTAAATGTCAGTGTGTATACTTCATAGCTGAAGATGTTAACTGTCAGTGTGTATACTTCATAACTGAATATGTTAAATGTCAGTGTTTATGCTTCATAACTGAATATGTTAAATGTCAGTGTGTATACTTCATAACTGAATATGTTAAATGTCAGTGTGTATACTTCATAACTGAATATGTTAAATGTCAGTGTGTATGCTTCATAACTGAATATGTTAAATGTCAGTGTGTATACTTCATAACTGAAGATGTTAAATGTCAGTGTGTATACTTCATAACTGAATATGTTAAATGTCAGTGTGTACACTTCATAACTGAAGATGTTAAATGTCAGTGTGTACACTTCATAACTGAATATGTTAAATGTCAGTGTGTAGACTTCATAACTGAAGATCTTAAATGTCAGTGTGTACACTTCATAACTGAAGATGTTAAATGTCAGTGTGTACACTTTATAACTGAATATGTTAAATGTCAGTGTGTATATTTCATAACTGAAGATGTTAAATGTCAGTGTGTACACTTCATAACTGAAGATGTTAAATGTCAGTGTGTATACCTCATAACTGAATATGTTAAATGTGAGTGTGTACACTTCATAACTGAATATGTTAAATGTCAGTGTGTACACTTCATAACTGAAGATGTTAAATGTCAGTGTGTATACTTCATAACTGAAGATGTTAAATGTCAGGGTGTATACTTCATAGCTGAAGATGTTAAATGTCAGTGTGTATACTTCATAACTGAATATGTTAAATGTCAGTGTGTATGCTTCATAAATGAATATGTTAAATGTCAGTGTGTATACTTCATAACTGAATATGTTAAATGTCAGTGTGTATACTTCATAACTGAATATGTTAAATGTCAGTGTGTATGCTTCATAACTGAATATGTTAAATGTCAGTGTGTATGCTTCATAACTGAATATGTTAAATGTCAGTGTGTATACTTCATAACTGAATATGTTAAATGTCAGTGTGTACACTTCATAACTGAATATGTTAAATGTCAGTGTGTATGCTTCATAACTGAATATGTTAAATGTCAGTGTGTATGCTTCATAACTGAATATGTTAAATGTCAGTGTGTATACTTCATAACTGAAGATGTTAAATGTCGGTGTGTACACTTCATAACTGAATATGTTAAATGTCAGGGTGTATGCTTCATAACTGAAGATGTTAAATGTCAGTGTGTATGTTTCATAACTGAATATGTTAAATGTCAGTGTGTATACTTCATAACTGAAGATGTTAAATGTCAGTGTGTATACTTCATAACTGAATATGTTAAATGTCAGGGTGTATGCTTCATAACTGAAGATGTTAAATGTCAGTGTGTATACTTCATAACTGAAGATATTAAATGTCAGTGTGTATGCTTCATAACTGAAGATGTTAAATGTCAGTGTGTATACTTCATAACTGAAGATGTTAAATGTCAGTGTGTATGCTTCATAACTGAAGATATTAAATGTCAGTGTGTATGCTTCATAACTGAAGATATTAAATGTCAGTGTGTATGCTTCATAACTGAAGATGTTAAATGTCAGTGTGTATACTTCATAGCTGAAGATATTAAATGTCAGTGTGTATACTTCATAGCTGAAGATGTTAAATGACAGTGCGTATACTTCATAGCTGAAGATGTTAAATGTCAGCGTGTATACTTCATAGCTGAAGATGTTAACTGTCAGTGTGTATACTTCATAACTGAATATGTTAAATGTCAGTGTTTATGCTTCATAGCTGAAGATGTTAAATGTCAGTGTGTATACTTCATAGCTGAAGATGTTAAATGTCAGTGTGTATACTTCATAGCTGAAGATGTTAAATGTCAGTGTGTATACTTCATAGCTGAAGATGTTAACTGTCAGTGTGTATACTTCATAACTGAATATGTTAAATGTCAGTGTTTATGCTTCATAACTGAATATGTTAAATGTCAGTGTGTATACTTCATAACTGAATATGTTAAATGTCAGTGTGTATGCTTCATAACTGAATATGTTAAATGTCAGTGTGTATACTTCATAACTGAAGATGTTAAATGTCAGTGTGTATACTTCATAACTGAATATGTTAAATGTCAGTGTGTATACTTCATAACTGAAGATGTTAAATGTCAGTGTGTACACTTCATAACTGAATATGTTAAATGTCAGTGTGTAGACTTCATAACTGAAGATGTTAAATGTCAGTGTGTACACTTCATAACTGAAGATGTTAAATGTCAGTGTGTACACTTCATAACTGAATATGTTAAATGTCAGTGTGTATATTTCATAAATGAAGATGTTAAATGTCAGTGTGTACACTTCATAACTGAAGATGTTAAATGTCAGTGTGTATACCTCATAACTGAATATGTTAAATGTCAGTGTGTACACTTCATAACTGAATATGTTAAATGTCAGTGTGTACACTTCATAACTGAAGATATTAAATGTCAGTGTGTATACTTCATAACTGAAGATGTTAAATGTCAGTGTGTATACTTCATAGCTGAAGATGTTAAATGTCAGTGTGTATACTTCATAGCTGAAGATGTTAAATGTCAGTGTGTATACTTCATAACTGAAGAGGTTAAATGTCAGTGTGTACACTTCATAACTGAAGATGTTAAATGTCAGTGTGTATACTTCATAGCTGAAGATGTTAAATGTCAGTGTGTATACTTCATAGCTGAAGATGTTAAATGTCAGTGTGTATACTTCATAGCTGAAGATGTTAAATGTCAGTGTGTATACTTCATAGCTGAAGATGTTAACTGTCAGTGTGTATACTTCATAACTGAATATGTTAAATGTCAGTGTTTATGCTTCATAACTGAATATGTTAAATGTCAGTGTGTATACTTCATAACTGAATATGTTAAATGTCAGTGTGTATACTTCATAACTGAATATGTTAAATGTCAGTGTGTATGCTTCATAACTGAATATGTTAAATGTCAGTGTGTATACTTCATAACTGAAGATGTTAAATGTCAGTGTGTATACTTCATAACTGAATATGTTAAATGTCAGTGTGTACACTTCATAACTGAAGATGTTAAATGTCAGTGTGTACACTTCATAACTGAATATGTTAAATGTCAGTGTGTAGACTTCATAACTGAAGATCTTAAATGTCAGTGTGTACACTTCATAACTGAAGATGTTAAATGTCAGTGTGTACACTTTATAACTGAATATGTTAAATGTCAGTGTGTATATTTCATAACTGAAGATGTTAAATGTCAGTGTGTACACTTCATAACTGAAGATGTTAAATGTCAGTGTGTATACCTCATAACTGAATATGTTAAATGTGAGTGTGTACACTTCATAACTGAATATGTTAAATGTCAGTGTGTACACTTCATAACTGAAGATGTTAAATGTCAGTGTGTATACTTCATAACTGAAGATGTTAAATGTCAGGGTGTATACTTCATAGCTGAAGATGTTAAATGTCAGTGTGTATACTTCATAACTGAATATGTTAAATGTCAGTGTGTATGCTTCATAACTGAATATGTTAAATGTCAGTGTGTATACTTCATAACTGAATATGTTAAATGTCAGTGTGTATACTTCATAACTGAATATGTTAAATGTCAGTGTGTATGCTTCATAACTGAATATGTTAAATGTCAGTGTGTATGCTTCATAACTGAATATGTTAAATGTCAGTGTGTATACTTCATAACTGAAGATGTTAAATGTCAGTACGTATACTTCATAGCTGAAGATGTTAAATGTCAGTGTGTATACTTCATAACTGAAGCTGTTAAATGTCAGTGTGTATACTCCATAACTGAAGATGTTAAATGTCAGTGTGTATACTGCATAACTGAAGATGTTAAATGTCAGTACGTATACTTCATAACTGAAGGTTAAATGTCAGTGTGTATACTTCATAACTGAAGATGTTAAATGTCAGTGTGTATACTTCTAAGCTGAAGATGTTAAATGTCAGTGTGTATACTTCATAACTGAAGATGTTAAATGTCAGTGTGTATACTTCATAACTGAAGATGTTAAATGTCAGTGTGTATACTTCATAACTGAAGATGTTAAATGTCAGTGTGTATACTTCATAACTGAAGATGTTAAATTTCAGTGTGTATACTTCATAGCTGAAGATGTTAAATGTCAGTGTGTATGCTTCATAACTGAAGATGTTAAATTATATTGCGTATACTTCATAACTGAAGATGTGAAATGTCAGTGTGTATACTTCATAGCTGAAGATGTTAAAAGTCAGTGTGCATACTTCATAACTGAAGATGTTAAATGTCAGTGTGTATACTTTATAACTGAAGATGTTAAATGTCAGTGTGTATGCTTCATAACTGAAGATGTTAAATGTCAGTGTGTATACTTCATAACTGAAGATGTTAAATGTCAGTGTGCAGACTTCATAACTGAAGATGTTAAATGTCAGTGTGTATACTTCATAACTGAAGATGTTAAATGTCAGTGTGTATGCTTCATAACTGAAGATGTTAAATGTCAGTGTGTATACTTCATAACTGAAGATGTTAAATGTCAGTGTGTATACTTCATAACTGAAGATGTTACATGTCAGTGTGTATGCTTCATAACTGAAGATGTTAAATTATATTGCGTATACTTCATAACTGAAGATGTTAAATGTCAGTGTGTATACTTCATAGCTGAAGATGTTAAAAGTCAGTGTGTATACTTCATAACTGAAGATGCTAAATGTCAGTGTGTATACTTTATAACTGAAGATGTTAAACGTCAGTGTGTATACTTTATAACTGAAGATGTTAAATGTCAGTGTGTATGCTTCATAACTGAAGATGTTAAATGTCAGTGTGTATACTTCATAACTGAAGATGTTAAATGTAAGTGTGTATACTTCATAACTGAAGATGTTAAATGTCAGTGTGTATACTTCATAACTGAAGATGTTAAATGTCAGTGTGTATGCTTCATAACTGAATATGTTAAATGTCAGTGTGTATACTTCATAACTGAAGATGTTAAATGTCAGTGTGTATGCTTCATAACTGAAGATGTTAAATTATATTGCGTATACTTCATAACTGAAGATGTTAAATGTCAGTGTGTATACTTCATAGCTGAAGATGTTAAAAGTCAGTGTGTATACTTCATAACTGAAGATGCTAAATGTCAGTGTGTATACTTTATAACTGAAGATGTTAAATGTCAGTGTGTATGCTTCATAACTGAAGATGTTAAATGTCAGTGTGTATACTTTATAACTGAAGATGTTAAATGTCAGTGTGTATACTTCATAACTGAATATGTTAAATGTCAGTGTGTATGCTTCATAACTGAAGATGTTAAATTATATTGCGTATACTTCATAACTGAAGATGTTAAATGTCAGTGTGTATACTTCATAGCTGAAGATGTTAAAAGTCAGTGTGTATACTTCATAACTGAAGATGCTAAATGTCAGTGTGTATACTTTATAACTGAAGATGTTAAATGTCAGTGTGTATACTTTATAACTGAAGATGTTAAATGTCAGTGTGTATGCTTCATAACTGAAGATGTTAAATGTCAGTGTGTATACTTCATAACTGAAGATGTTAAATGTCAGTGTGTATACTTCATAACTGAAGATGTTAAATGTCAGTGTGTATACTTCATAACTGAAGATGTTAAATGTCAGTGTGTATGCTTCATAACTGAATATGTTAAATGTCAGTGTGTATACTTCATAACTGAAGATGTTAAATGTCAGTGTGTATGCTTCATAACTGAAGATGTTAAATTATATTACGTATACTTCATAACTGAAGATGTTAAATGTCAGTGTGTATACTTCATAACTGAAGATGTTAAATGTCAGTGTGTATACTTCATAACTGAAGATGCTAAATGTCAGTGTGTATACTTTATAACTGAAGATGTTAAATGTCAGTGTGTATGCTTCATAACTGAAGATGTTAAATGTCAGTGTGTATACTTCATAACTGAAGATGTTAAATGTCAGTGTGTATACTTCATAACTGAATATGTTAAATGTCAGTGTGTATACTTCATAACTGAAGATGTTAAATGTCAGTGTGTATGCTTCATAACTGAAGATGTTAAATGTCAGTGTGTATACTTCTTAACTGAAGATGCCTGGCTAGTGTCTCGGCCACAGGAAACAGGGGATAACACTTTTAAATTTACCTTTCCGGCATCTTTTGTTTTCCTCCTGTTTCCCGTTACTATAGTTAATATTAAAAAGAACGTTAAAGTAAAATTGTTCAAGGATTCATATATCCCATGTACTAAGTCTATCTCCTCATAAAACGTTTTAACTTGTGCGCGGATCACAAACAAGCGTGCTTGCTCCTGACCTTGAGCATCTTAATCTTTACATTGGTAGTAAGCTATTAATCAATAAGCTACACACACACAGCCAACCATTATTTATTTTGTATAATTTAGTTTATCATTTTTATAATAATTATACGCATAAAAACACATATGTTTTTGGAATTAACCTAGTATATCGATGTAATGTCTAGGAAGGATTCTAAAATTTCAAACGGTGGGTGCGATGTAAGATTACGAGAGAAAGTAAATGTTTAAGCTTCTGCTTGCACCGAGTGGGCGAGCTAATTGTTTTACGATTCCACGAGCAGGTTTTGTAAATTAAAGTTTTAATGAACGCTCTAGGCTTGGGCTGCGGATAAGCAACATACCTACTGATAGCTATGTATGGTTATACCATCTATACTAAATGATAAAGTTATACAGAGAATGGGTGATATTGGCAAAGATTCTTATGTAAAAGTGGTTTTGATTAAAATACCATATATTAAAGATACTTACATGACATTAAATGTATTTCTTGAATCTTCTAGGAAAAGCCTCTAAGGACTTCTTTATTCTGCTTAAAATAGGATGAATTTTGCATAGCTGGTAAACTGTAAGATAAAGACAAAATTTATACACAAAAAATTTAGATTTCGTTAAAACGCAATTTATGTCATATACAGCTTTTTGTGTAGTTTACTATTTCCGAGACATTCCTTGTTATTGATTTCAGTTATAAATTACTTTAAACTTTTCTCGTACTGGAATCTGTTTATTTCTTGCATTAGAAATAAACATATTTGAACCATAAGATAACCAGTTTTAAAAACATTTGACAATCAATTTTGCCTAGTGTACTCAATTATTTCCTTTCTACTTGCAAAGGAGCAAGTGATAAAGAAAGTTTCTATGAATGTTTATCTCGATTAGCGTGGAGTAGCTATAAGAATAAAGCTTCTATGTAGAGAAACTGATGTGAATGGAACATTTTATAGGATATAGATAAATTATAACTGACTTTTATTAAGCCACATGTACAGGATGATGCAAATTCTCTTTACGTTTTGCCCATATCATTCATTTGTGTTATAGAGAGAAGATCAGCTGACGTCTTCCTCGTATACGAGGATTAACTTACGAGCAGGTCCAAGAGGAAATTCACTCGAAAGTTCAGAAAACCAGGTCCTAGCAAGCAGACTCTAAGAGATCTGGCACTGAAACTGAAATGGAAGGGATCTGTTGCTGATAAATGGATAGGTGGATAGGTCGTAGTTCACCAAACATTTGGGCGTCCCACTCTCCAGATCTGACACTCCTGTCTAGGGCTTCGTCAAGTCCAAAGTGTATGCCTGTGAAGATTGAGAAACCGAATCGCTGCAGCTGGCAAAAGTGTTTCCATCTACACACCAAAGATGGAATTTGTGCTGTGACTTAGAGGGTCACCATATTGAAATGTACTGGGATTATCATCCAGTAATCATTATTTTCCATAAGTAATAAAAGGTTTGACATAAAACATTGTTTTGACGAAATGTCAAGAGACTTTTAAATTCCTCTTTATTTTTTTCTTCAGTTTGGAATTTGTTTTTGAAGTGTATCAGTAATTATTTTTTTACACATTAAGCTCAATGAAGTTTAAAGGATCAAGGTACTCCTAAATATTTTCTGAGAAAACGTGTACTATAAAACGCTAATTCAGGAAATTCAGTTTGAAGTAAAACTTTAGAAACAAACTGACGTATATGTTTATTTTCAAATAAACTCCGAAAATAACACCTCAAGTGGATGGATGAAAACATAATTTCAGCCGTTGTAAACAAGAAGACATGTAGAAAGCCTTAGGAAAAGATGAAGCTCATACTGCGAAGTCGGAACGGGCAGATTAACCCAGCCTGAAGTGCATTAAAAGAAGAACAAATTAAAATTGAAAAAGCTGCACGAAAAAAACGAAACAAAACTTTCTTGGGGGTGATTTTCACCATTTCGTCATTCATTTTGTGGTACAAAACTGATTAAATAAATCCGCGGGGGGCCCTGAGCATACGTGACATGTGCGTACTTTATTATGAACCATCTTCTAAAGTCACACGAACACGATCATGAACTTTCAAAACTTGCTTACAACGCAGAAAATAATTGTATTCCAATGAAAGTTTTGATACACAGATGCCACTAGAAATACAAGTTTTGAGGCCCCTGATTCCAAAAAACACTTTAAGTAAAAGGTCTCTCTCTCTCCTCTGTTTATGTGTCTATGAACAGCATAACTCAAAAAAGAAAAGTCGGTTAAAAGCGAAATTTATATTTATGTTTATCTTCCAAGAATGAGACGCGGAGATTTTTTTTTAAAAAAAAACTATCCTAGCCAACTACTCTCTACATGGAACAGTGTTCGAAAATATTGATGATCTCAAAATTAGCTCTAACGATTTTGAACAAAATATTATGTGTTTTAATATTTTCGTAGCATATAAAAATACATCTCAAATTTCCTATCTATGCCTTTACTATAACAAACAAAACCTCACTACACAAAAAATTTAGGTGCAGCTTATTGAAGCGCACGAATTATGTCACATAATCTTTTATGCCATTAACCATTTCTGAGATATTCCTTGTTATTGGTATGAATCTTTAAAAACATTTCTTAAAGAAGTACTTTTTTTCTGGACATGCAAAAAGACGGATTTTTGAAGTCATCACATAGAGACCACTGTTTAAAAGATTTGGCTAGCACTTTTGTCTGCTGTATTTTCCCAAAGGCTCTTCTACCTACAAAGAAATGTAATAAAACCATGATACAAATATTGATCTCAATTAACATAAATGAAGGAAGAAAAATATTGTGAAAGAATAATTTGTTGAAGAATGTGATATGAAATTCGTGTGAATGTAATGCATATTTTCTTTTAATTTGTACAGAAGGAGCGAAATATTTCTGGGCAAATGTTCTTTTTATTTCAGGTGTATATCCTCTACGAATTTGTGTTTTTGTTGTTGTTATTATTGTTATTATTATTGTTATTATTATTATTATTATTATTATTATTCGTTTTACGTAGAGGATGTACGTTCAGTATTACATATTAGTAACAGCGTCTTTATTAGCAATAAAATTTACAGATATTAGCACTAATAAGATTGAAATTACAAATTTTGTGTAACAGCATCCGTATATGATATTCTTATGTATAACGGTGACGGAAGGTGTAACTGTTATGCGATACGCTGTAAGCCTATAAAATTCTGCACATTTAAGAAGAATCAATGTTTTCTGAAGTGCTGTATTAGCTCTAAATTAGCTCAAATTTGTATTCATACTTCCAACAATGCCATCGCTGGCGTAAATCTCTTTGGAGAATAAGAAGGGTCCTCAGATAAGTTAACACCTTAAATTAGTATAATTACAACTGATGTTTCCCATTCATATTACTTTCTCTATCTATTCTGAAGCAAATTATTCTTACAAGCGTTTCTTCTTCCCTCTACTTCATGCTAATCGAGATAAACATTAGCAGAAGTAGATATACTATTTATTTTCTTGTAAGTTAAAGGGATAGGATTTTTAAGAGCTGGTCGCTAAGTAAAACAACTGACATTCGGTTCTATTTGCATGAGTAGTTTAAAATTAAAACCGATAGGAAAAACTTTCTCGGAACTTGTTATCTCTTCAAAAATATATGTGTGTGGCATAAATTGTGTGTTTTAACGAGATTTACATTTATTGTGAAACAAGTCCTTGCCTCTTGCGGTTTAAAATTACATCCAAAATGAAGAGGTCTTCAGAGGCTGTTCCTTACAAATTAAATGTATATAATATTTCGTTTGTGACAGAAATAATTTAAACCTATGGTATTTTAATCAAAAACCAATAAACATTTTCGCAAAATGTTCCTTGTAAAGGGTACCTAGGGGTAGGATTTTTTTCAGAAAATCTTAGTGTTGCATCATTGGAAGATACTGAATTTAAATTCAAAGTTAGGTATTTAACCGACGTTTCGTTTTTTGAGTAATGCTGTCTACATACACATACTTACGCACACGCATACAGCCACATACAAACACACATGGACATTTTTCTAAAATGCTTTTTTGCACTCAGGGGATCCCAAAGCGCGTATTTCCGATGAAATCTCTGTATTGAATTTTTGGGTGGAATAAACATACCATCTGTATCTACATTGTACATGTGTGCTAGAAATTAATAGATAAGAAGCAAATAAATTGTACTCGTACTTATTTTCGAACTGATGTTCTTATTTATTAGTTGAAATGGTATAAAACATATGCTGTGTTCCAGTCACATGACTTTCTCTTGCTGTTCCGCAAACCAACTTTTCTTACATCGTGCTATTCGAGAGAAACATTAGTAGAATTGGTTTTCTTACTTTCTGCTGTGAAAGGAGAAGGGAAATAAGGGAATGTGCTAGGCTAAAGCGATAGTCAATCTTTTAAAACCGGTCGCTATGTGGAACAGTTGAAGGACGGTTCCCCTTACTTGCTAGAAGTGAAACAAAAGAGAAACGAAAAGAAAAATGATCTCCCGTTTGATAAAACTTTAAGGAGTTTAAAATATAAATCAATAACATGGAATATCTTAAAAACCTTAGCTCTACAATAAAAAACAAAATAATTCACATACCTTTCTCCTCATCTATGTAACAAATTGTTGTTAAAAAGCTTAATTTTCTATCTACATCATGCTAATCCAGATAAACATTAGCAGAAGTTGTCCTTATTACTTGGTCCCTTGTAAGTAGAAGGGCAAACATCTAATGTGTTCCATTCACATGATGTCATGTAGCTTTCTGGCAAACTAACCTTTTATTCAAAAGATTACTCTGTTATCTACATTATGCTAATCAAGGTAAACATAAGCTGATGTTACTAGATCTTCGTTAGTAGAAGAGAAATAAGAGAATGCACAGGCTAAAGCGATATTCTCGTCCTTTAAAAGCCGATCACTTTGTGATACTACTGAAATCCAACCTCTTTGCTTGCCAGGAATAAACAAACGATAAACGCGAAGAAAGATGTCTTACCGTTTGAGAAAAGTTTAAGTGGCTAAAAATTAAACTAAATATTCGGAATAACTTGAAAACGGCTAACTTTACAAAAAAGATGAATATGATATCAATTGTATTTTATTAAGATCTACATTTTCTGTGGTGTAAGTTCATTTATATCTCTTACCATTTGCCAGAATAAGCGGTCTTCAGAGGCTATTCTCAGAAAATACAAGATATACATTTCGTTTTCATAAACACATCTTAAACATTAGGTATTTTAATCAAAATCATTACAGCCGATTTTGGGGAAAATCCATGTTTTCGAAAAATGTTCCAATTAAAGGGTAGTTGGGGGTGGGGGATTTTCATGAAAATATTCGTGTCGCATCCTTGAAGGATACCAACTTAAATACCAGTCTTTTCGTTTTTGAGCTACGCTGCCCACAGACATATACACACACATACACACGGACATTTTTCTAAAAATGTATTTTTTTTTTTGGATTCACGGGGTCTTAAAATGTGCATTTCCGGTGAAATCTCAGTATCTACTTTTTTGGTTCAATACAACAGACTCTCTGTACACTATGTACATAGTACGCGCAGAGAAAGTAAAAAGATATATATGACATAAATTGTGAGTCATAACGAGATGTATATTTTTTTGTTTAGTAGGTTTCTGTCCATCTATTGTAGTTTACCACTTATGCAAATGGTGCACAAAGTCATCCACAGTGAAAAGCTGGGCTATTCCAGAAAACTCAGGATGCACTCTTCGCTTGTCGCATAAAATCTTAAACATACGATATTGTACTCCAAATCGTAAAGAGTATTTGGACGTGGCAGGTTCTCCTCATCTTCTATTGCTCCTTGGAACATACTGACTGAGCTTAAATACCAAGTTTGGTATTTAACCGAATTTTCGTTTTGGTGTCTACAGAGGAGCTACAGTGGGAGGAGAGGACCCTAACACATGTCTTTCCGGTATATCAATTTTGGGTGAAATACAATAGCTTCTCTAAAATATACATTTTGCATACGTGCTAGAGAAAAAGTAATACACTTGCGATTTATATGTACTAGTACTTTCCAAATAATTTGTCAGAATCTATACAAATTCAGAAGTAAAAGAAAATCTTTGTACAAATTATACTATTTATTGCATTTTCCTTTCACGCACTTAGCAGCATCAACACGTACACTTTCAACTTTAAAATCACAACTCTATGAATGAAGCAAGTAAACTATTGTATTAGAAATAATGACGTTTTAGATTTATTTTCTGCATCGATTTTAATAATGTGTAATAAAGAGATCTCCCACTCCATGTCGTCAAGGTAGAATCTTGTTCAACACTCTATGTACCTTGAGCAACAGAGCTCGCGCCAAACACCGCATAACATCTAGCGCTCCTTGTATTTCCTCGTAATTCATTGGAAACAATACAATGTTATGGCTTTAGAATAGATAGGTCACCATCTATTATGCTCGCCCATTTGCAGCCCTCTACCCGAAAGGAATAATCTTGCAGGTTATTCGTATATATATGTCCTTTCTGACATAGTGTGTGCACTGCTTCTCCTTTTAGCCTCCCCCCCCAAAAAAAACAACAACAAAAACGTAGGGGTGGTGGTCGGACAAAGTGCTAACACAGGCTTTTGTTTCACTCTGTGCCACCGCAGTGATGCTTCCGTGTACCAAAGGCCACCATACCTCAGACTCACTCTAAAAAATCTGATGTGTTCCATTACTTGAGTGTGTTCTCAAAATGAAGCAGGTACTCGAAAGTTTTTACTGTTACCAAAAAAGAATATAGGTACTTAGAAAGTGAAGCCTACACTATATACTCATTTTTATTCATATTTCCCGTTGACAACACCTGTTGCTCACCTTTTCGTGTTTTATCTGAAAAAATTAACCTCTAGTGAAGTTTTGTGCCAGTTTACACGACTTTAACTTTTTATACATAAATAGGTAGTATATATAGCTAATGTATAACTACTATATGCCTAAATTATACTTAGATTTTTTTTTACTTTAAGAACCACCTTTCTAAAAAAAATCTGATGTGTTACACTCACATGACTTTCTCTAGCTGCTCTACAAACCTCCTACAAAAGATGATTCTTCTTTTTATACAATGCTAATCGAGATAAATATTAGAAGAATGTTATTACTTAGTTCCTAACAAGTAGAAGAGAATAAGGGAATGCGCTATGCTAAAATGATTGTCAAATGTTTTAAAAGTTTGTCATCGCAAATCACTTCTTTGCTTGGCTAGGGGTAGCACAAAAGAAAAGCGGACACTTCCTGTTTGAGAAAAGTACTTCACAATTGAAACCAATAACAAGAAATATCTCAGAAACGGTTACCTCCCCAACAAAAGCGTAAAGTACATAAATTGTGTGTTTTGTCGTGATGTACATTTTTTGTGTAGTGAGTGTTTTTCTATATCTTACGGTTTAGCAGTTAAGCAAAATTCATCCAGAATAAAGAGGTCTTAAGAGGCTATTCCCAAAAAATTCGAGATATACATTTTATTTCGGACATACATAGTTTTAATATACGTGATTTTAATCAAAATCTTTAGGCCATTTTTAAGAAAATCAAAATTTTCAAAATTTGTTCCATGTAAAGGGTAGTTTTAGTAGGGGGATTTTTTTGAAAATCTTCGTGTCACATCCTTGGAAGACACTAAACCTAAATACCAAGTTTGGTATTTAACGGTCTTTTCGTTTTGGGGCTATGCTGTCCACAGACACACACACACACAGACAGACAGATACAATCACACACGGACCTTTTTTCTAAAATGCTTTTTTCGGACTCAGGGGACCCCAAAATATATATTTCCGGCGAAATCTCGGTATCGAATTTTTGGGTGCATTACAATACCTTCTCTATCCCTATGTACATTGTACATATGGGGCTAGAGAAAGTAAAAATGTCTTTATTAGTTCATGGTTTTACACTCAAAAAGCGTTACATCGTAATCCGAAATATGTTGACTAATAGCTTCAGTGCATATGGAAACTCAGAGAAACTTTAATGACCGCAATGAACTGCTGAAAATGTGACAGTTCTTATTTTAATTTATTATAATGATTACCCAAATGCTTATTAACCCACTCTCACACTCACCTTCCCCCATTTAACTACGGTAACCAGAGCAAAAACAATTTCATATATTAATTGCGCCGTTTTCGACTGTCAATTGAGGTGGAATGCATGGCTACCTTCATTCTGTAGCTGCCCTTTATCCTGAGTAGACAAAGTCAAGTAAGTTGAAGGTTTAGGATCCCCTGGCTCATTTGGAAATTAATTCATTACCTCATATAATCATCCAGATAAATGAGTTAAAAAGACGAGGGATAAAGAGAGCGGCCTGAAATATCAAACTCATGTGTACTTTATTTATCAATTAGAGATCATTTGCATTACTGTTGTAATTAGTGGTCATGAAAGCTTATTCAACAGAGGTACTGTATTCCGCATCTAAATTCCCAAACTGCATGTTATGGGATTCCCTTGTGAAACACTTGTGAACGGCAAAACAGCATTGAAAAGTTGCCATCTTTGCAAAGATGCGACAAGACGCGTATTTTCAAGAAATTCCCCGTTCCTAAGCTACACTATATCTCTCTGTTACGTGTTTGCATTTCACCCGAAAACTCGATGTTGAGATTTCGTCGCATACTTGTTTCTCTCTCATAAAATTACTTCCCAGTTTTCACAAGGTTAGATGGAATCGAGAGTTTAATTGGTCACTGCTTATTCGAAGAAAAATTAATTTTATTTCAGGAGCTTTTTGTATTTTGTAAATAATTTATTTACATTGTTTAATTTAAACTTACTTAGTGAGTAAACATAAACTACTACTTTGTGTTGGCAGATATCTGTAGGTGTTTCCAATCCTTCAGAAGAGAATACGATGAAAAAATCGACATTGTTCGTAACAAACGCTTTTTACACTAAATAAAACATGTTGAAACGCATTTCTGTTGTGCTTGGTGGATAGTTTAACGGTTAACGAGAAAACTTGACTACTTAATCTGTTAAACATTTGAGGAAGAAATGCTGTGTTTAAATGGAACTGAGGTTATAGGTAACATGTTGAAGCAGGAAGAAGACTCCTCGAGTTGGAAGCAACAGGTGTAATATCTCCTCCGTGACAACGATATTAATCTAGTACACTGGAGTTTATATTTGGGCCCCGGGTGCCATCTGTATGGCCTACTGCCTGACATCAAGAACGAAGAGAACAACTTTCCTGAATGCAGTATATGCTGACCAGTGACTTTATTATTCAAGATCTGTTAAAAGATTTCGTGGCACTCTATGACGTTGTTGTTGTTAACCACATATGCTTTGTTTGGTACCACTCCCGCAATTCTACCAGTGGCGTGCAAGAAGTCACCATATCTGAGAATTCCTCATGGGTCACGTTATTGCTTGTCGCACGCCATTGATTTCTGGTCGTACTCCGTGGTCTAGAAGTGACATCCAGGTGAAGCGTGATGGATTTGTTCGGTGGTAAAAATCCTCAGCATGGCTTCCTTCTGAAGTGAAGTAAAGTCGTGGTCCCATGTTCGTAGATTTCTGTCACATAACTTAAACCACAGAGGTCTCTGAATACAAATTTCAGCCTTTCACGTCCTATAAACAAGAAAAATACTCAAAGAGCGTCCAAAAATAAAGCTCAGTTTCAATTTCTTGATTTCGAAAATGTTTTATGTTAGCAATGAGTGTGTTCATATTGCAACGGATTTAGAACATATAAATATGATGATGGTTATAATAGATGTTAACGAAATTAGCAGTATCAATATTGATGGGATTAATGCTTAATTATTTCATACATGTAGTTATTATTCTATTGATAGATGTTTTATAATCTTACTCATTACAAGTTACCCAAATTGCTGATTCCCCAGAGGTGGATAAGGGAATCCCTAAGAGGTATAGATGGCACATGGGAAATAAAATACCCGGGACTAACGAAAATCAGTGGAGGAGATGGTCCTCCTTTGCCGTGGGAGGCATCCATCTAGCAGAAGGAACTCAAAATTAAGACCCGGAATGAAGGTCTGCATCAGGTTTATTACTCAGTTAGATGAAAACCACAATAGCAAAAATCTGATGTGTACCATTCACATGACTTTCTCCATATCCCTGCAACAAATTATTCTTAAAAAGCTTATACTTCTATTTACTTTATGCTAATCAGAAAAAATAGCAGAAATAGTCTAATTACTCGCTTCCTTGTAAGTAGAAGCGAAATAAAGGACAACCGTAGGTTAAAGTGATAGTCAAAAGCTTATTTCTATGTCAATGAAGCTCCTTTGTTTATATGGATAGGAGTTGACAAGTTCCTGTATGAGAAAAGTATATTTTTCATAGCAGAAACCAAAAATAAGGAATGTCTAAAAAACGACGAGCTCCACGAAAAAAATGTATATAACATATATTGTGTGCTTTAATGTGCTCTACATTTTTTGTGTAGTAAGTTTTTGTCCATCTCTTACAGTTTAGCAGTTATTCAAACTTTAGTAAAATTCATTCAGAATAAACTACTCTTCAGAGGCTATTCCCAGAAAATTCAAGATATAAATTTTATTTGTCAGGTAAATATATTTAATATACGAAATTTTAATCAAAATCGTTAGATCCATTTTTTGAGAAAATCAAAATTTTCGAAAAAAGTTCCATGTAAAGGGTAGTTGAGTTGGGGGGATTTTTTTTTTCAAAATCTTCGTGTCGCATCCCTGGAAGATACTAAACTTAAGTACCAAGTTTGGTATTTTACCGACTTTTCGTTTTTGAGTTATCGTGTTCACAGACACACGGAAATGAAATGATGCCTCACAAAAACCAGCATCGTCTTCATCATGTCGCAACATGTCGATGCAAAAGTCACGCCGTATGACCTTATCTTCTTCACTCAGAAACTGCAACATCTGTAATCTGTAAGGCATCATGTGCAGTCGCTTCCGCAAGATTTTCCATACAGTTTGCTGTGGAATTTGTAATTGCATGCTTGCCCTAGGTGTCGATTTCTGTGGGCTTCTTATGTAGGCAGAACGAACACGTTCAACGTTTTCTTCCGAAACTCTTGGTCTTCCCGAGCTCTTCTCTTTGCACAAACATCCCGTTGTCTCGAATTTTCTATACCAGTCGTAGATTGACTGTCTAGTCGGTGGCGTTTTGTGGTAACGTGCTCTAAAATGTCGTTGGACAACAGTTGCTGATTGCGTTCTAGCAAATTCCAACACGCAATATACCTTTTCCACAGGATTTTCCGCCATTTCAGCTTCTGCAACAACAAACAAAACACTACAGCGATACCAATAGTAACAAACAAAACTTTGAGAGTTTCTCAACATACCTCCAAAATAATCAGGTTGCTATCTCTAATAGTTTTTGTTTTACAGGCAGTTGAAGTTGTCTATTTCTTTTGTAGTACATCAGTAAATTTGAGACCGTTAATTAGCCTCGTCGTAATAACAATCATTCTATTAATTATCTAGATGTATAAACGTAAAGGAAGTTAACATGTATTAATTTGCATGCATAGGAACCAAGAAGTCAGTTGTTGACTTGAAAGCTACACAGAATCCTGACGCCAGACTGCAAAGAGGGGTGAGAAGTTGCTTCTTTTGGGTAAGTCACGTACGAATATCTTATGCAGGGGCAGTCCAGTTTAAAACCCACTTCTGCTTTATATTCGTAGTATCACGTGGTTATTATGAAGTATTCTGGGACATTCGCAATGGTTTTTGTGTCACGATGGGGTCATTTTGGCGGACTTTCTAACCAATCAGATAGAAGCTACCATGACACCGGTTTTAGTATAAAAGAAGTAGGGTTCGACACATCGTGGTCGTTTTGCTAAAAATTTGCCCGTGAGAGGTGACGTCGTTTGTCAAGAATATGTCCACTAGATGCTGTAGATCGTCGTTCTGTAAAAACAGTGTAATTGAGAGTACCAGTCAGCAGAATAACAGTGTACAGCAAGGTGCTTGTTTTGAAATCTCCTTATGGAATAAATAAGAGTAAAAGTTTACAAGTGTTTTCTTCACAATTAAAAGATCACTCCTACAACTCCTCCCACGTGCCAAATCTACGCCAGAGAGAGTCAATGATCGTCCAAGACTGAGCAACGCCGTGGCAACCTATCCAAGAAGAGCTTCAGTGCCAGGTACGTGAGTGTAGTGGAATTGATTTGAAGTGACACTTAGGTACGCCGCACATAACCACCCACGATGAGGCGTAAAACTTAACAGCGTAAAATTCCTATTACATATGACTGTCCGACGTGCGGTGTAAACTACAAACCACCACCATGTAAAGTCTCATTCCATATAACCTCAACACAACGGGGCAATAACCCATAAGAATCCCGTTTCACTATATTGGTTTAATTTCGTTCAGCATGAAACTCTGCCTGAACTGCCCGAGGCGGAGGAGAGAAAAGGCTCTAGGAAACTCTTACAGCTCATTAAAACAACATAGGTACACCGAGAAAAAGGGTGCAACGTATAAAAAAGGCGCATTGAAATAAAAAAATGATAAATGTTAATGGTAAATCAAAATTTCTTCAGCAAAATTGGGAGAAATGTGTAAATGATTTTTAATATGCTTTGAATTAGAGGCAAATCAGATATAGATTATTTTCAATGGATTTTGGGACTTGGGAGACTTCGATAAACACAATTCACATCTTTTTGAACTACTTCTATGAAAGGAAGGTATAAGATGAATTCCACTGAAAATTACTATACTAACAATAGCTTCAATTTTAGAGTGAAAGTTGATGGAAGGTCAGTAAATGTTTGTGAGAAATCGTTTATGAGTACCCATGGTCTTCAGAATCACAGATGGCGAATCAACAATATAATAAAGAAAATAAAAGCTAAGAACAATGGAACGCCTTCCAAAGATATATGTACACGGTAATGTTGCCTAAATATAGTAGTTAATATGTATTAGTCCATTCCACAGTAACAATCTCATTATAGTTGATCTCAAAATCCAGATAGGATTTGTTTGGATACTGAGATAAATATTACTCAACTCTATTAACATTATGTTCAATACTGTAGGAAGAAAAATATTCCGGTTGTATCTTATAGTAAATACGTAATCATTTTAGCGAAGAATATAACACAGCCTTTAAATTTCCTATAGTTGATACATCTCGTAAAACATGTAAGCTCTCCAAATAAAGATAGAAAACAAGTCAGATGAAGAACTTAAGCGCACGCGGAATTGCGCTTGCTTTATCTGAGACATTGAAGTCCAAACTAAACAACCTTTCCAAATTGGTTAACAATGATCCAACTATACATGACATATCAGTAGAATAGAGCAGATATTGTCCACACCCAAATGAGCAGCTCTATTCTCTTCTACTCCAGAAAATTAAGGACATACAGCGTAGGAATACACGATTGCGGACAAAGTACTGCAAATATGTTTGTATGAGATGAGAATGTTGCAGAAAGAGGCTGTGAAGAGATGGAAGGTGTATTCTGAAATATATTAAAACGAAAGGCACTTCTGTAACGCCATTCATTACATTTTCAGATAACTGTGGTCAGATCCACGATTGAAACATAACGTTGATTTGGGCTACCCGACTCATACAAAACAGTTTGAAGAAACTGAACATTATTGTCTAATTTCTGTACACACATACTTACGCTTTGATATAGACTTTGCTAAAGTAGAAAAATATCAGAGGAGACAGCCCAACGTTCTGTCCATCGCACTGGAGAGGAATTATTAGTCTTGTAGCCGTAAAACAAGTTTGGCGTAGTCAAAAGGATAAATGGAGATATTTTGGAATAATTTGCTCTGAAAACGGATTCCTGAACACTAACAAGAAATCATCTGCCTGTGTAGCAGAGGCTATGGGTTTCAGATTTGAGCAAATAAACCCAGAATGTCAATGGGGTTTGTAGGGGGTTCTACAAGGAAGGAAGGAAGGAAACGCAAGTACCATGCCTCAAAGGCAGAAGAATACAGGACCTGTTAGATAAAGAAACAAACTTAAAAGTTATGAAGCTATTGGAGTATGTTCCAACAATCCATTATGAGTTTTACCTCATCTTGAGACCAGAGGGAATGATGATGGCGATGATGATGATGATGATGATGAAGTATAAGCTGTATTTCAGGTTAACTATTCTCTCTTTCTTTCTGAAGTACACAGTCGCAATTATTGTGATTGTTATTGTAATTATTGTAATGCAAATAAATATTTTATCTAAAGCTGATAATTGTCTATCCCATATATTTTTTAAACTTTGTGTCAAGATAACGTCAAGTCAAACATGAAATATATTTAAATGTTAATATTAAAATGAAAGGGAGTAAAATATTTAAAATAACGACACATATTTATTAAAGACATATTAAAGAAGTCCACTATGCAATTAGAATAAAATCTGTAGACGTAATATTATTTGAAGATTTGATCAAATATTAAAATTACTCTCTTTCTCTCATAAAAACAAAAATGTAGCTTTTTACTTTCTTGCCCGGACTCCCTCATTTATATATTTAGGTTTAAAGAAGGATCTACGAACCCAAGCAGCAGTGTCCATAATAATAAGTATGAAATCAAGCAAACAGAAAAGCATACGAAGCAAAACGTTAGAAGTGAGGTCCATATGCGCAAATTATTAGATAGTAAGGGTATACTATGACATTGCCGTTCGTGTATGTGACCGTTCTCACTTTCGCTCTGGCATGCGGCGGTGGAATGAGTAAACAAGAACCGGAAGAGTGGTGCGACGTAACAGGAACCTTCTGAATGAACGCGAGGTGTCACGATTCTTTTCGATTTTCGAGATGTTTCTCCAAGTTTCGGCTTCCGGGATTCTGTGACGTAATTTTCTAGCTGTAAAAGGAGGAAGGATTACAGTTCAGTGATGTGCTGTGGTGTGTTATAAATTGTACTGATTAGTGAGTGACTAGAGTGTTAGAGCGCAATGGTGCGCACGATATGGATTCACGCAGCTATAAACTGTGCATTTGACATATCTGTGACATTTGTTTCACTGGTGTCAGGAGATTAAGATTCTAAGATGGAAGATATGCTTAAAAGTGTTGCACAAGGTGAACGGAATAGGAAGCGAAAGAGTGACAGTGAACACCGGCATGGAAGAATTTGGGGGATAAAATGACGACAGCGAATTCTTTATTAGAGAATGTGCAGACGGAAATGAAGACTGGAATGGAAACCGAAGTGTAGTAAATGGAAGAAAAGGTGGAATCCGGTATGGAGGAGATGGAAAATGAAATATCTACGATGAAAACGGAGCTTTCTGCTGAAATCGAAGAACAACTTTCCGTCGTGAAAAGATAAAACCGCAGAAGAACTTGGAGGAAAAGTGGAAGATCTCGAGAAAGAATGCAAGGATAAAAGACCACGACCGCCTGGAAGAAAGAGCCAAGGGTAGCTCTAAGGAATTGGATGGCATAGTACATCCTGCATAGTGCAAAGGATGTATGACGGGAGGCTTGAGGATTTAAAGATCGGGACGACAGGATGCGAAACAGCATCTTCACGTGTCAATCCACCCAAGTACACGAGACGTAAAGCTTCGAATTGTTCCACTGTCAGTTCGCCCTATCCCCCCCACAACTAATAGTCAGCAGCAGAAGAAGCTGCTCAGCTGATAACCAGCATCCAGGGATCGACGGCAGAAGTACTGAATGCGAGCACGACGTCGGCGAAGTCCAGGGAAATATGGGATGCTTTCGAAAACCATCTCGGGAACCATCGTTTAGTTGCAGACTGTCGTATTCAGCTAAATGCGAGACTGCAACAGACGGGCGAGACGATTCAGGATTTCGCACCAATCATCAAACAGCTAGCAATAAACACTCTGGTGAATCTACCACCTAGCTCCTTCTCCCAGGAAGCTGTCTACTCCTCGTTGACGGGCTATGTGATGCCGAGAAAGGACAGCGCCTAATGCTCGACGATTATAAGGCGATCCACGAAGCGTTAACGGGAGCACTTTTAACGGAGGCGCTGACAGCTGCAGACTACAGCTGTGGCCAGCTCAAGGACCAGGAGTATTCGCTATGACAGGGAGAGAGATGCATCTCAGACAGAACAACGGTACAGGACAGATTTTATGTGCTTTTAGTGTGACGAGTCAGATCACCTAATAAAGGATTCCCACACCAAAACGTCGACTGGCAGCTCCTGTGCATAGACAGAAAAGGGCGGGTCTGAGGTGGGAGCAGCCCTTGCCCAGGGTAACCGAGCATATCAGGAGTACTCCGGTTTACATAGAAGGTGGATCAACACAAGTACGATAAGAACATCCTTCAAGTGGTATGTGCTGGGAATGTGGGATTCGGGCACCTAGTGAATGATTGTACGCAACCGAAACGATGAGCGCAGACAGTTTGTGTTGGGGATACAGCTGCCCAGATTGAGGACACCTAGTGAAACGCTGTCCGCAATCTAGTCGACTGGCAGGCGGGATACGTATAAGACCCCACGTGACGAAGGGCTTACCTGAGTAATCATGCCGTCTCCTCACTTGACGCTGTGTGCCTCAGACAGTGGAGTGGAAGATAGCCTCATCGCAGAGGGCTAGAAACGAGGGAAGCTGGGCTAAATATTAATTGACGCCGGTACAGCAGTGACCATAATCCGACCAGACATGGCAGAGGATTTGCCGAAGTGGAAACCCATTCGGCCCATAAAATAATAACAGCGTTGGTCTAAAGCTTGCCAGTGGAGAAGCAGGTGTTCCAGGAATAGACCTGGGACGAAACAATAAGTTTGTGGATATATACGTCGCGAGGATCGCTGATGAGGTGATATTAGGACTAGATATCCTCAGGTGGTCGACATTGGCAGGAGAGTCATAGGACTCGCTGAAGCAACGAGGTGATGCTCTGGAGTTCCGGCGGATATCCTGGAATCTGCATGGCGACCCTAAAGGAGAGTGTGCTGACCGCTGGGGTGTGTCTGGTAGAACGCCTGCCGATGGACCTCGCGTGTAGTACTTTTGTCATCTAGCACGATGGTTGGATCGGGACAACCAGTTCTGAGAAGGGAAAAAGTGTGACATTGCCCTTCGTGCATGTGACTGCTCTCACATACATTCTCTGGTATGCGGTGGTAGAGCTGAAGCAGGAAGAGCAGTGCGGCTTAACAGAACTTTTGGCACGTGAGATGTCAGGATTCTTCTCGATTCTCGAGATGTTGCTCCAAGGCTGGCTTCCAGAAACTTCCAGGGAAATCTATGACTTTATATTCCAGTTATAAAATGGAAAGGATTGTAGTGCAGTAATGTGATATGTCGTGAATTGTGCTGAGTAATGAATGACTGGTGTGATAACGCGCGTTGGTGAGCGAGCCGTGGATGGCCCGCAGCCATAAGCTGTCTACGGGTCCGAACTCGAGTGAACTAAATCAAAGGCTACATATGTAAACACTGTTTAAGTCAATAAAGACATGTGTTACAAGAGGAATCAAATGAAGGAATTAAGAAACATACAATGAAATTTTACAAATAAGAGGGGAGACAACTATTATACAATAACTGATGGCGATTTAAATGCTGAAGGGGTACTAATGGACAAAACGCATTCGATAATAATGATAGAAAACTAAAAGCCTGTTGCACATTCAAAAAAAATGAGAATTGCAATGTTTGTTTGGACACAAAAACATTTACAAATTTACTTGGTAAACAAGGGGTAGGTAAAATAAGAACTGGAGCTTTCCTGGCGACGTGTTAATTCAAAATCTTCTCGGGCTTCTAGCCAAGTTTTTACCTGGCTAGAAGCCCGAGAAAATTTTGAATTAAGGGGTAGGTAATCAATAATTAACAACATAATAGTTAAACAAAAGATGTGGCGACTGCCTCCGTGGTCAAGTGGTTGGCGAGCTGGTTCGATTCCCAGCTCGGGCGGGGAATTTTTCTTTAGTCAGAATTATTCCCTATCCCCTACAGAGTCTGGAAGTATGTATGTGCATGCGTTTGAGGAAAATAAAATGATTTAAACCAACGTAAAAGAACCTACAGACAACGAGTTGTTTCAAGTACAAAGCTCCCGATATGTCCTTAGATGTTAAAGGGGGCTATATAAATGAAAAAAAAAAAAAAAAAATGTGGCCGAACTTTATGGACACGAGAGTTTACGTAATCAGGAACGGATTGAGTGTAGATTAACATCCACCTTTTTGAAACATCGAGTAAAAAAATTGTAATAAAAGAACGGATTGGAAGTAGAATGAGTGACGAATGCGTAGTGATTGTGAAAAAAAAATAAAAAGGCGGTGAAGAATGTGGTTGCAGAAGCATCAGACATAGAGAAAAATAGAAGAGTCTAATAAATTAAAATTTTAGAACAAAGACTCGGAAAATGAAAGTCAAGAGAACATAATGTATAATATATAGTAAGGAAATACGTATTATGAGATTTATGTAAGGTATAAAGCACAAAGACCTAAAGTAAGGAAACTATCAAGCGAAGTAGAAGACAAAATTGGGATCCGTTTTTCAAAAGCATAGAAAGAGATGCAACAGGAGTCAATAGTGATAAATGAAGATAAATGGTTGCAATATTACTTAGAGTTATTGGTAAATCAATACAAGGAAATAACTAAAATAGGAACTCTAAATGAATATAATTCTATCAGGATGGAAGATAAAGAGGAGGCACTGAAAGGAACAAGGAATAGTAAAGCGGCTCGTGAGGATAACATAAATATGGAATTTGGAAATATGGAGGAAGGAGACTACAAATAAAATTAGTTTAACATTTAAATTTAATTTGGCGTGAAAGAAATGAACGGTGAATCGCTGGAGGAATTATTATATTGTCAAAAAATAACTCTCCTTTTATTCTGCTCGACGTACAGAACCTGACATGCAGTACCGCAAGAGCTCGGGAGGAAGCGTGCATCCACACCAGTCTTCCAGGGAGCGACGCAATGAGCTGGATAGCCGTATCGTGTAGCTATAGTGCGAACATATTTCGGTTTGTCTGAATTCATTTTTACCTTCTTTGTGCATTATGCATTTAACTATGCAAAATATCAACTACGCTTGCATCCAGAAAAGCGTTAACCTTCGTTTATCAGCCAAAACCAGTTAAGGCTCTCTTTTGTAAATTCTGTGCAAGCATTACTTCTTCAAGCATTGTGATGCCTTGGACTTTAATCTTGGGGAAACTTATACTGTATACGTTATATTTGTCAATACTGTGTTCATTTACAAAGGAAATGTGTTGAATTTGGATTATGATTTTAACTTTAACAAAATTCACCTTGTTCGTTCCTCTTCCGCGTAGTTCCATCCTCTCGGCATTATTTCTATTTGTACCTTTAAATCATTTCAGTGGTTTTTATCACGTTAGGGCCTAACGTAGCAAAATAGAAGCAGAAACGTGATACTAAATTATAGGAGAAATGCGCTCTTGTTGTAAGTGAAAGTCTGTTGTATTTTTTAAAATGGTAAAACGCATTTAATATTATTTTATATATTCATGGTGAACATTGCTATTTTTTCGTTTGTGAAAGTACTACCAAGGCAATCGTTTCAGGTTAATTATATTCTAATTTGTGAAAACTAATATTTGAAACTTTCTCTACGCTTGCACAGTTGGTTCCTTTGCATACATTTTATACGTCATGGCATTTTAAATTAATATTTTTTACGGAAAACAGAACTTTGCGTTGTTTTTCAAATTAAACATATTATATGGGATAACTCACAACCTGTTGCGACCTTGTTGAAAATTATAAAACAAAATGGAGAGCCTAAAATTGATATGATTTTTTTAAGCATCACGGTTTTGCGGAAACTGAGGATTTGGTTGAGGAATTATCAGATTTACTTCCAGATACGTGTTCACAAATAGCTTTAGCTATAGTAAGAGGGCTGGATTATAATGTCATTATGACCTTTTGCGTTTGTTACAGGTTTCTAAATTTGCGGTCCATATCAGTCTTATTTAACTAAAAATTCAAACTTTACTGGCTTCTTGCACAATACAGAAAACGGTTGACACATAAGACACACAGGTACCATATTTACATTCAAAAGAATAATATTAAAAATTATTACAATTCCAATTTGAACTGCTACCTGTTTCGCATCTGGTGCAGAAATAATTTAAAAGAATTAATTTAGTGTTTAACTATTTGGGTCAGACGTACCTATTTTTGTTGAACTAAAGAGATGCCTTGAGTCCCCATTTGAGGTGGAACAGTTCTTCTTATTACTACTGAGTGTTGTAGAAGGGTCATTAGTACAGTTAATTCAAGACACATTAAAAGGGATTTAGAAATATTTCAGGCAAGAATTCTTGAACTATTCTTCCCACCTCGGCTTTAGTACATTATTTGGGCAATTATTATCACGCGTCACAACACACCAGTGATCACTTTGTCACCTTTATTAGGAGAATTTAACAAGAGGCTCAAATTTTTACTTTCTCTATACGCATTATGCACATAGTGTATAGAGAATGTATTGCACTCCACCAAAAAATTCGATACCGAGATTTCATCGGAAATATATGTTTTAGGGTCCCCTGTTTCCAAAAAAAGTATTTCACAAAAAGGTCCGTGTGTGTGTGTCCGTGTGTCCGTGTGTCTGTGAACACGATAACTCAAAAACGAAAAGTCGCTAAAATACCAAACTTGGTATTTAAGTTTAGTGTCTTCCGGGGATGCGACACGAAGATTTTGAGAAAAATCCCCCACTCCAAACTACCCTTTACATGGAACTTTTTTCGAAAATTTTTATTTTCTAAAAAATGGCTCTTACGATTTTGATTAAAATATCGTATATTAAAGATATTTACCTGACAAATAAAATGTATATTTTCAATATTCTGGGAATAGCCTCTGAAGACTATTTTATTCTGAGTGAATTTTACGGAATATTGCATAAGTGCTAAACGTAAGGGAGAGACAAAAACTTACCACACAAAAAATGTAGAGCACATTAAAACACTCAATTTATTTTGTATACGTTTTTTTCGTAGAGTTGATTGTTTTTGAGATATTCCTTGTTTTTGGTTTAAGATATGAAAAACTTATTTTCTCTCATACAGGACTTTGTGAACTCGTGTCCATACAAACAAAGGAACTTCAGTCACATGGCAACCAGCTTTTGACTTCACTTTAACCTATGGTACTCCCTTACTTCGCTTCTACTTACAAGGAAGCAAGAAATAACACTATTTATGCTATTTTTTTCTCGATTAGCAGGAAGTAAATAGAAGCATAAGCTTTTTAAAAATAATTTGTTACAGAGATATAGAGAAAGTGATATGAATGGAACACATCAGATTTTTATGGTAAAGGAAGACAAACCCTAGATTTGTACATTGGTTCGTCTGGATTACGTTCGTCAAATGTTAAGCTATCTACCAATACCAAAGTGAATATCCGACTTAGTGAACATTGCATAAAGGATTCAATAATTACCGGAAGCTGCAATAGAGGGAAGTCCAGACTATGGAGAGTCGCAAGAGAGGCAGGGACTCGGGGATGTTCCTTTTGTCCACGATCAGGTCACTCTGCTTCTCAACGCAAAATGACTTCACTAGGTAATACAAATGATGTCACAAAGGACTTAGATGCCATGCTACAACAAATATTTGTGGACAAGCGTTTGTATCTTTACCAGTAATTCAGGGTTATGTTGCAGGGTGGATTTGGACTTTTATTTGGATTCTGGTTCTACAATTAATGCCTTAAATATTGAAATTGGAATTCTTTAGCCTATAAAGTATGTCCTAATTTAAAACAGCAAGGAAATATTCAATGTGCCACAGCGTCAGCATTATCGCTTCCTTTCTTAGAGTAAACCAAATTGCATGTCAAATTTGGCCGACTTCGTGGAATTTTCTATATAGTTTCGAATTTGCGATGTAGGACGAATTTGGGATGCCTTTCTTCACATAGTTATCCATTGCGTTTATACTTTTGGATTTTTATTACAGGCTATATTTTCGCCATATTTACATCTTGCATTAGAACAACAAAAGAAATTACAAACTTCTTAAGGAATTTTCGAGAGGTGTTACCGAGGAATTAGGAATTTTAAAGAATTTGCACTATCGTCTCAGTAGCTGGATTACTTGGGTTGATTCGTACCGTTTAAAGAAGCAGCGCCAAAAATGGAACTGTTGCGTGTTAAGATTGCTTAAAGCTGGAACTACTGAGCCCGTAGTCTAGTCAGTTGTTTTTGGTACCAAAGCCCAATGGAGATCATCGTTTAGTAGTCAAATATGGGAAATTGAATCAGAAAATACGACAAGATGCAACTCCAATTCCTGATACCTATATATGGTTCTGCTAATTATGTTCGAGATGCAAAAAGTTTTACGGCTCTAGATTTGAAGCAGACGTACTATCCAATACCATTGGGTGGTGCTTCACGGCCATTGGTAGCCTTCGCGACACCATGGGGGCTATATAACCCTTTAATCGCCTTCCTTTTGTAATTTCAACTAAATCTCAGAAACTATCACGAATATTAAAACATGTTATAGCAGGTCATAAATTTAAATTCGTTTGTAATTATTTGGATGACCTAGTCAATTATTCCTCTGATTGTCAATCTCATCTTAAACACTTTTGGTTAACCTCTGAGGCGATGCGGAATGCAGGGTTATAGTTAGTGTGCATAAAGTTAGCTTTGTTTGCTTTGAAAAAAAATAATAATAAAAAAATAAAAAAATATAAAAAGAAATAAAAATAAATACAAAAATAAAATAAGAAAATAAAAAAATATAAAAAAATAAAAAAATAAAAAAAACGTAAAAAAATAAATTCTGCAAAACTATTGTCCTGGCTTCTAGTATCTATACCAGGACCAGTTTTCCTATACTATTCTGTTTTAGACTCCTTTGCACATTAATTATTCTGAATTACTATTTGTGCAGATTCCGTCCTATTGTACTATATACTAAATCTATTCTACAAGAGGCTACTATAAATAGTAGCCACAAGTCCTACACTGCGATACTTATCCATCTATAAAGCCTGTAACCAATTGGTTATATGATAATTTTATAATCTATCTATCTCAAATTAAAAGTTTTCCTAACAAATTTATTGAAAATTATTTAGTTATGTTTATCCAAAAAAAAAAAAAAAAAATTAAATATAACGAAAATCCATTTCTTGACTACAGTATACGCAGTGCTTGGCTCAGCCTTCGGGAAAGAAGGTTATTTTCAAACTATTAAACAAAAACTCTAAAGTGTGTAAATTGTCTTAACTAAACTTCTATGTTTCTCTATATCTTCTTTTTGCAGCTTCACTCCTACCAGTGGAGACCCAGTACTGTCTACGCCGATTTATGCTAGTTGGTTCCTCTTCTTCCTCTTGTATATTATCCTCATCCTGTACTAGACGTGGTGTCCATCTCTCTTGGTTCCTTGTTTGTATTCTTACGCTCCTCCTTATCGCTTGAGATGTTGGTCGTCTTCGCCCACGTCTCCTCTCCTCTTCTGTTTGTAAGCGTTCCAAGTTATATTCTTCCATGACTATTTGCGAAATACGATTGACCATTTTTTCCAACTTGCCAAAGTCATTTAAGTTTCTAATTATTTCATGTATTCGCTTTCCTACCAACAATGTCCTCTCTTCATGTAATTCCTCCTCATATTTCAAGCATTCAAATAGAGCATGTTCTGGTGTATCCTGTGCATTACAAATGAGACATGTATCCTCTTCTTTACTTCCTATTTTTTTTAAAATATGTATTGAATGGTCCATGCCCTGATATATAGTGATTACCTCCTCTTCCTGGTTGTAATTTCTTAAGCCGCAATCTTTCTGTAATACTTGGAAATATGTCGTGTATCCTCCTAGCTTCTTTTATGTTGTCCCATTCATATTGCCATTCCGTTATTAGATATTGCCTAACTTCTTTAGCTGTTGTGCATATCGTACCTAGTATATCCTCTACTTTTTGTAAGTTGTTTCTTTTAATCCAAAAATTTGCTCCTCTTTGTTTAATTAATAAATCTATTGGCAAGAATTACTAATATTCCCATTGTAGGTGTAGTTTGCACGGATCCTGTTAAGCGTAATATAGCTTGCCTTTGTGATCGTCTTAATATTCTTACGTTTCCTGTAGTCGCATCCGATGCGCCCATATTCCAGATCCATAAGCTGTGATACCCACTAAAAAGCTAATGTGATAAGCTTTGGTAGCTAAACGAGGTAATTTAAAATCCCTTGTCACCAGTGAGGAAAGTTTCATCATGACTCTACTTGCCTTCGTTTTGACTTTCTCTATATGCGTATCAAAATGTTGTCTCTCATCAATATAGATACCTAAATACTTACTACTTTTTCTCTTCTAATGTTAACGTTGGTGAGTTTGACTGTTGGATCTCGTTTGAGACTTCCTTTAAATAACGTATACGAAGTTTTATGAGGTGCGATTTGTAATTTTGCCTGTCTGCACCAATTATCAAGTGGTTCTAGTGTTCTGTTTGCATTGTATTCTAATTCTATGCGGTTATTTCCCTCAACTAAAATCAATATATCGTCCGCATAAGCCACAGCATTTAGTAAATATGGTAGGTTTTCCAATTCATCTAATATTGGTGCTGTCAGTATATCCCAAAAAAGTGGCCCTAACACGGATCCTTGGGGACACTCTATTGTAATTTCTTTGGTTATTATCCTATTTTCACCTTTTACATAAACTCTCCGGTTTATACAATAATCTTTTAGAGTATTATAAATACATTTTGGATAGTTTTTATCTTTCAAGGTTCTAAATAGCTGAGGCCACCATAAGCTGTCGAAAGCTCCCGCAATGTCTACAAATATGCCCAACACATATTTGTTCCCACTCTCTTCCACAGTTTCAGATACTGCTCTTATTGCGTCTTCAGTGGATTTCCCATTTCTAAATCCATACTGCCTATCCGTCATGCCTATCATTTGTCTGTATTCATTGATTCTTTTATACAACAAATTTTCCTGAATTTTTCCCAATGTGTTCAACAAGCAAATAGGCCTATATGTTTTCGGTTTTGTTGGGTCTTTAGCCCTATCTTTTTTTAAGATTACCACATTCGCCTCTTTCCAGCAATGCGGGACTTTCCCTTCTATAAGACATATATTAAGCAACTCACATAGGTATGGAGAAAGTGATTCTTCCAATTCCTTAATTACCTCATTACATATTCTATCCGGCCCGGGTGCTTTTTTATCCTGGAGTTCCTTTCTGGCTAGTTTAACCTCTGTTACATGAAATGGATAAATTACATTTAGATTGTTGTATTGTTGTTTAAATTCTTGCCGTTTATCTTTATGTAAATCAAGATCATCATCCATATTATCTGATGGTAATAGTTTGGTTAATAAATAATAAATAGATTCCGTCCATCCCTTTGTAAAGGATCCATCTTCTTTTTCAATAGATGAAATCACATCTGGTGCCTTGATTTTTTCCATTATTATCTTATATGGTACTCCCCATGTATCCTGTTGTAGATTATGTTCCTTAAACCTATCCCATGATTCCTGCCTAGTTGTCTCCAACTGTATTTTGTATTGTTGCTTGAGTCTATGATAGTTTGATAAATTGATTTCCCTTTCGTCCCATGTAATACTTCTTTGATAATTACTTCTGGCAGTTCTTACTTTGGTCCTTAGTGCTTGTAGTTTTGAGTTCCACATTCCGTAACCTTGAGACTTATCTGTAATTTTCTTAAGAGAATTATCCATAGCCTTTTGTATACTGCTCACCAACTCTTTAGCCTTTCTATCTACGTTGGCTCCTATTTCTATTTTATCGGGCAATTTAAAGTTTACACGTAGTTTATTCCAGTCGGAATTTTTTATTTGGTACCTCAGTTGCTTACTTCCTTTCCTTCCATATTCTCCATCTCTTATTATAACCAAATCAAAATAAATCAGATTGTGATCACTCGTGGTTAGATTGTGAGCAACTTTCCAATTTGCAATTCTATCCGTGATATAACCTTTTGATAGCGTCACATCCATATTTTCTTTTGCATCCGTTCGATTCTCAAAAGCAAATGGGTTGTTAGGTCGATTGATAGCTTGCATATTATAATTTGCTGTAAGTTCCTCCAATTTCTCTCCTCGCTCATCTGGGTTCCTGCTCCACCACCATCTAGATTTATCTGTTTGCTTTGAAACTCAAGAATACGCTGTTTAAATGGGGGACTGCAACAAAAGGTGCTCTTCAGTCATTGAAATGCTATTATGAATCCGCCAGTGTTGGCCATGCCTGACTTAAGATGGTGTTTATGAAACTGTAAATAGAATCAAATAATAAGAGAACACCTAACCAGAAAAATGTATACCACAACAATATAACTATGTGAGGACTGACATGCAGAGGAAGGTGGTAAATGTTTCTGATATTAAATAAATAAATATAACTGGGGCAACAGATCGGACATGTGAAAATCTTAATGAGAGCTAGGAAGCGAGTTGTACGTTCAGATAAACAGTTCACCAGTCGATTCATGCATGCTGGAAGAGTGCTTGTCAAAGTCAATGTCAAATATCTGTCACCTCTTATGCACTGCACTGATAAACATGTGTTTTCATATGTATATTCATATCTATAAAACATCTATACAAATGGCCTACTATATAAACAATGTCAATCGTCTGCCTCCAGTTCTTCCACACCTGACAGTCCTTCGTGTTCGCTCACGTCATTGTCATCATCAACACTAACGCTACTTTCTGCACCATTATCCTGGATTAGAATTCTTTTTGATTTTCTACAATTCTTTGTAATGATTTTCAAAGTTCTCAAAATGTCAACATACATTTTCCCATTCTGACCTGCCAATTTCTGAAATTCGCTGTCGACACAACTGTTGCACATCTTTTAATTTAAAACTGATATATTAAGTTTTATTTCTTTCTTATCTTTGAAAACCCCGGAAACGGAACTCCATGAAATACCAGTTGCCTTGGCTACTCTTTCATTCACTTTCTACAGGCTTTTAAAGAACTCGGGGAACATGCATTTTCTTCCTTCATCTCTGCCTCTTGTTTCATGGAGTCAAGGACATTTCCCATTGTTTTTCTGTTCTGATTAAGTAATTACCTTGCCACTTAACTTTGAAAACGTAGGAGCCATGGTTAAAAAAATAAAATAAACAAAATGAACACTATTTACTGCCCACTTTGACTACAAACATTTGCGGAATACTTCGATACTGACTGAACAAAGTATGCCCTCTGTGACTTTAAATAAGCAAAGTATGATATCACAAACTCCGATAAGCTAGGCTCGGTAGCTGGGTTGGCGGTCAGGGTCACGATTCCAGAAGTTTTGTGCCGGCAATATATAGGATGCATTCCATAGATACCGGTTGTCGAACTACAGCTACTACAATGTACTGTGGTACTTAAGAGTGTTTATATAAGAATCATCAATTACTCGTAATTGCACCTAAGAATAGGAGAGGAACTACAAGACATAAAGCCAGGCTCAGGGGCCACGTCACGTCGTCCCATCAACTAGTGCAACAGCTGCCTTCACATACAACCAGTGCAATAGCTGCCTGCTCATAAAACCAGTGCAATAGCTGCCTGCACATACAACTAGTGCAACAGCTTTCTGTACATACAACCAGTGCAACAGCTGCCTGCAAATACAACCAGGGCAATAGCTGCCTGCACATACAACCAGTACAACAGCTGCCTGCACATACAACCAGTGCAACAGCTGCCTGCAAATACAACCAGTGCAATAGCTGCCTGCACATAAAACCAGTGCAACAGCTGCCTGCACATACAACCAGTGCAACAGCTGCCTGCACATACAACCAGTGCAATAGCTGCCTGCACATACAACTAGTGCAACAGCTACCTGTACATATAACCAGTGAAACAGCTGCCTGCACATACAACTAGTGCAACAGCTGCCTGCACATACAACCAGTACAATAGCTGCCTGCACATACAACTAGTGCAACAGCTGCCTGCACATACAACCAGTGCAATAGCTGCCTGCACATACAACTAGTGCAACAGCTACCTGTACCTATAACCAGTGAAACAGCTGCATGCACATACAACCAGTGCAACAGTTGCCTGCACATACAACCAGTGCAACAGCTGCCTGCATATACAACCAGTGCAACAGTTGCCTGCAAATACAACCAGGGCAATAGCTGCCTGCACATACAACCAGTGCAACAGCTGCCTGCACATACAACCAGTGCAACAGCTGCCTGCAAATACAACCAGTGCAATAGCTGCCTGCACATACAACCAGTGCAACAGCTGCCTGCACATACAACCAGTGCAACAGCTGCCTGCACATACAACTAGTGCAACAGCTACCTGTACATATAAACAGTGAAACAGCTACCTGCACATACAACTAGTGCAACAGCTGCCTGCACATACAACCAGTGCAATAGCTGCCTGCACATACTACTAGTGCAACAGCTGCCTGCACATACAACCAGTGCAATAGCTGCCTGCACATACAACTAGTGCAACAGCTGCCTGCACATACAACCAGTGCAATAGCTGCCTGCACATACAACTAGTGCAACAGCTACCTGTACATATAACCAGTGAAACAGCTGCATGCACATACAACCAGTGCAACAGTTGCCTGCACATACAACCAATGCAACAGCTGCCTGCATATACAACCAGTGCAACAGCTGCCTGCAAATAAAACCAGGGCAATAGCTGCCTGCACATACAACCAGTGCAATAGCTGCCTGCACATACAACTAGTGCAACAGCTACCTGCACATACAACCAGTGCAATAGCTGCCTGCACATACAACCAGTGCAATAGCTGCCTGCACATACAACCAGTGCAACATCTACCTGCACATACAACCAGTGCAATACCTGCCTCCTCATACAACCAGTGCAACATATACCTGCACAAACAACCAGTGCAACAGCTGTCTGCACATACAACTAGTGCAACAGCTACCTGTACATATAACCAGTGAAACAGATGCATGCACATACAACCAGTGCAACAGTTGCCTGCACATACAACTAGTGCAACAGCTGCCTGCACATACAACTAGTGCAACAGCTGTCTGCACATACAACTAGTGCAACAGCTACCTGTACATATAAACAGTGAAACAGCTGCCTGCTCATACAACCAGTGCAATACGTGTGTGCTCGTACAACCAGTGCAATACCTGCCTGCACATACAACCAGTGCAATAGCTGCCTGCACATACAACTAGTGCAACAGCTGCCTGCACATACAACCAGTGCAATACCTGCCTGCTCATAAAACCAGTGCAATAGCTGCCTGCACATACAACCAGTGCAACAGCTGCCTGCACATACAACCAGTGCAATACCTGCCTGCTCATACAACCAGTGCAATAGCTGCCTGCACATACAACCAGTGCAACATCTACCTGCACATACAACCAGTGCAATACCTGCCTGCTCATACAACCATTGCAAATAGCTGCCTGCACATACAACCAGTGCAACATCTACCTGCACATACAACCAGTGCAACATCTACCTGCACATACAACCAGTGCAATAGCTGCCTGCACATACAACCAGTGCAATAGCTGCCTGCTCATAAAACCAGTGAAATAGCTGCCTGCACATACAACTAGTGCAACAGCTTTCTGTACACACAACCAGTGCAACAGCTGCCTGCAAATACAACCAGGGCAATAGCTGCCTGCACATACAACCAGTGCAACAGCTGCCTGCACATACAACTAGTGCAACAGCTGCCTGCACATACAACCAGTACAATAGCTGCCTGCACATACAACTAGTGCAACAGCTGCCTGCACATACAACCAGTGAAACAGCTGCATGCACATACAACAAGTGCAACAGTTGCCTGCACATACATCCAGTGCAACAGCTGCCTGCACATACAACCAGTGCAACAGCTGCCTGTAAATACAATCAGTGCAATAGCTGCCTCCACATACAACCAGTGCAACAGCTGCCTGCACATACAACCAGTGCAACAGCTGCCTGCACATACAACAAGTGCAACAGCTACCTGTACATATAAACAGTGAAACAGCTACCTGCATATACAACTAGTGCAACAGCTGCCTCCACATACAACCAGTGCAATAGCTGCCTGCACATACTACTAGTGCAACATCTACCTGCACATACAACCAGTGCAACATCTACCTGCACATACAACCAGTGCAATACCTGCCTGCTCATACAACCATTGCAATAGCTGCCTGCTCATAAAACCAGTGCAATAGCTGCCTGCACATACAACTAGTGCAACAGCTTTCTGTACATACAACCAGTGCAACAGCTGCCTGCAAATACAACCAGGGCAATAGCTGCCTGCACATACAACCAGTGCAACAGCTGCCTGCATATACAACCAGTGCAACAGCTGCCTGCAAATACAACCAATGCAATAGCTGCCTGCACATAAAACCAGTGCAACAGCTGCCTGCACATACAACCAGTGCAACAGCTGCCTGCAAATACAACCAGTGCAATAGCTGCCTGCACATACAACTAGTGCAACAGCTACCTGTACATATAACCAGTGAAACAGCTGCCTGCACATACAACTAGTGCAACAGCTGCCTGCACATACAACCAGTACAATAGCTGCCTGCACATACAACTAGTGCAACAGCTGCCTGCACATACAACCAGTGCAATAGCTGCCAGCACATACAATTAGTGCAACATCTACCTGCACATACAACCAGTGCAACATCTACCTGCACATACAACCAGTGCAATACCTGCCTACTCATACAACCATTGCAATAGCTGCCTGCTCGTAAAACCAGTGCAATAGCTGCCTGCACATACAACTAGTGCAACAGCTTTCTGTACTTACAACCAGTGCAACAGCTGCCTGCAAATACAACCAGGGCAATAGCTGCCTGCACATACAACCAGTGCAACAGCTGCCTGCATATACAACCAGTGCAACAGCTGCCTGCAAATACAACCAGTGCAATAGCTGCCTGCACATAAAACCAGTGCAACAGCTGCCTGCACATACAACCAGTGCAACAGCTGCCTGCACATACAACCAGTGCAATAGCTGCCTGCACATACAACTAGTGCAACAGCTACCTGTACATATAACCAGTGAAACAGCTGCCTGCACATACAACTAGTGCAACAGCTGTCTGCACATACAACCAGTGAAACAGCTGCCTGCACATACAAATAGTGCAACAGCTGCCTGCACATACAACCAGTGCAATAGCTGCCAGCACATACAATTAGTGCAACAGCTACCTGTACATATAACCAGTGAAACAGCTGCATGCACATACAACCAGTGCAACAGTTGCCTGCAAATACAACCATTGCAACAGCTGCCTGCATATACAACCAGTGCAACAGCTGCCTGCAAATACAACCAGGGCAATAGCTTTCTGCACATACAACCAGTGCAACGGCTGCCTGCACATACAACCAGTGCAACAGCTGCCTGCAAATACAACCAGTGCAATAGCTGCCTGCACATACAACCAGTGCAACAGCTGCCTGCACATACAACCAGTGCAACAGCTGCCTGCACATACAACTAGTGCAACAGCTACCTGTACATATAAACAGTGAAACAGCTACCTGCACATACAACTAGTGCAACAGCTGCCTGCACATACAACCAGTGCAATACCTGCCTGCTCATACAACCAGTGCAATAGCTGCCTGCACATACAACCAGTGGAATACCTGCCTGCTCATACAACCAGTGCAACAGCTGCCTGCACATACAACCAGTGCAATACCTGCCTGCTCATACAACCAGTGCAACAGCTGCCTGCACATACAACCAGTGCAATACCTGCCTGCTCATACAACCAGTGCAATAGCTGCCTGCACATACAACCAGTGCAACAGCTGCCTGCACATACAACCAGTGCAATACCTGCCTGCTCATACAACCAGTGAAATAGCTGCCTGCACATACAACCAGTGCAATACCTGCCTGCTCATACAACCATTGCAATAGCTGCCTGCACATACAACCAGTGCAACATCTACCTGCACATACAACCAGTGCAACATCTACCTGCACATACAACCAGTGCAATAGCTGCCTGCACATACAACCAGTGCAATACCTGCCTGCTCATACAACCAGTGCAATAGCTGCCTGCACATACAACCAGTGCAACATCTACCTGCACATACAACCAGTGCAACATCTACCTGCACATACAACCAGTGCAATACCTGCCTGCTCATACAACCAGTGCAATAGCTACCTGCTCATAAAACCAGTGCATTAGCTACCTGCACAAACAACCGCATGACATTTTTTTGTGGGGGGGGGGAGATTCAAGAAGAGAAAAGTTTTACCGGAGAAAATACCAAGCTATGATTTCACCAACTTTTGAAAAGCGTACTGTAGCTAAAGTTTATTAAATGTTTTGTACCACATAACCTTAGGAGTAAAACAATCTTTATTTAAATACATAATGCACGGTGATCGTCTCCTTAGTGCTGCTGGTTGTCAATAGGAAGACTAGGTTCGATTCCCGGTACCGGCGTGGGGAATTTCTCCCCCCCCCCCTGAGAGACCTGATCCGTGGTGCACTCAGCACTCAGTCGGGGTGCACTTGGTGGGACCATTCAGGAGTTACTGATTGAGAAGTAACGGCTCCATATGGAGAAGACCGCATCAACCGGCTGGGAGGGACTCGAGACGCTAATCACGTCTCACCCTCCAGCACTGCTCCTCATTCATGACGCCTTCGGGCCGAGAGAGGGGACACAGCGGCTAGGCTCCCTTTTGGACTGTCGTGCCACTGAGTTACGTTATCGGTAACGGACATTAGAGTATTCCCGTAAACAGCCGAAGAATTCTTGAGGATTTTTGTCATATTTAGCTCTACATTCCCATTTAGCTATTAATATACACATCATCGCGTTCAGAACTTCTGTAGACATCTTTCGTTAACTGGCTAACACATGTTGATTCGATGGTCACTATTACATATTTGGGGGGCGGGACTATCCAACATTTTGAATTTCCTTTAACAACTTTTGCTTTTCTGTTTCCAGTTACCACACTTGCTATTATTTGAAATGAAAATACGGAACACTCACACCTCCTCTGCTTTTCAAGGCCAGAGGCTGAACTATAAATATCGATTTGCAAGGATACTAACTAAGCATGTTTTGGTACTGTGTGTTAAAATTTCATAGGAAGACCCAGTGTGACTATTCTTGAAACATATGCATTAAAACCATACTTTTTCACCATGCTGAAGAATTTTCGTAATGTCCAATAATAGCCATGCGTTAATTTTAATGGTCTACCATATTTCGTACTTACAGTTTTTCATTGCCTTGGAAAGAACTGGCATTATCCTTAATAATCTATAAAGTCCACTCCGTAGTTCAGTGTGCTTTATTGTTTTCAAATTCAAGTAACACTTACTACCAGTATTTTCCAGCTTTTTGCTCGAAATTGAAAATACACATAGTCGTATGAGTTAGGAAGACGCATATTGCAGGTAAATGTTATAAACGATAAATTTTAACAGATGTGTTTCATGTTTCGGACATTCAATGATCTCTAGCTAAATATAAATGGAATAAATTCTTCGAAAAAGAAACCTCCCTATCTTTCAACCTCAATTCAATATTCATAAATGATTCTACCATGGTTTTGTGATAAGCAGTTTACTAATGCTTTTGGATTCTTCACCAAACTCGTACCAAATGAGTTGTATATTACAATGAAACTATTGTGATTGAGTTGTGTTTTATATTATGAAAACTGACGGTTTTTAATTACCAATCTTCCTCACCAATTGTATTCTCTACTTAGATAAAGACCCCACTACACTTTTATAACAGATTGTAGAATATTTTAAGTGCATCACAAAATTTTCGAGTGTAACAGTTACCCGCGTTTTGAACCTATTATTTAATGTTCCGCATTTTGTTAAACAAACACAACGTCGCATTTTTTTAGGGAATAAACATGTATATTCTTTCAATAAATAACAAGTAAAAAAAATGATGTTTTCCATTCACATGACTTTCTCTGCATCTCTGCAACAAACAATTGTTAAAAAGCTAACGCTCCTATTTACTTCATGCTAATCGAGAAAAAGTTTTAAAGAAATAGTATTAATACTTGCTCCCTTGTAAGTAGAAGCGAAATAAGGAACTACCATACGCTAAAGTGATAGTCAAAAGCTGGTTGCTATGTGACTGAAGTTCCTTTGTTTGTATTGACAGGAGTTGACAAATTCCCGTATGGGAAAGTATAAGTTTTTTAAAGCTGAAACAAAATACCAGGAATATCTAATTTCCCCCCAAAAATATATAACATAAATTGTGTGTTTTAATGTACTCTACATTTTTTATGCGGTAAGTTTTTGTCTATCTGTTAGGTTTAGCAGTTATGCAAAATTCCGCAAAATTCTTACAGTGTAAATTAGTTTTTAGAGGCTATTCCCCGAAAATTTAGGATATTACATTTTATTTGTGAGGTAAATATCTTTAATATACGAACTTTTTATCAAAATCGTTAGAGATATTTTTGAGAAAAACAAAATTTTCGAAAAAAAATCCAGGTAAAGCGTAGTTGGGGGTGGGGGGATTTTCTTGGAAATCTTTGTGTCGCATCCGTGGAAGTTTAATGTTTAACGGTCTTTTTGTTTTTGAGCTATGCTGCCCACAAACCACACACACACACACACACACACACACACACATAAACACAGGCAGACACTCACACGGACATTTTTCTGGATTCAGGTGAACTCAAAACGTGTATTTCCGGTGAAATCTCGGTATCGAATTTTTGGGTGCGTTACAATACTTTCTCTGTACTCTATGTACGTAGTACGTGTAAGAAAGTAAAAGGAATGTGGATATCTTAAAGCACACAGTTTGAGTAAACTAATTAGTCTTCAATGACCAAGAAGTACGTATTGATGGGAATAGTATATGATTTAGAAAATACATTACAATATTAAGTTAGGAGAACTTTAAGGAATCTATAAACGTGCTTAATTTGTCTATTTTGATTTACCGAATAGCAAAATATCTGAATTAAAAGTGAGCATATTCATTCATTAATGATCACGCTAAAGTAAAACATTTGACATTAACTCTTAGTTGCCTGTATTAGTATACTATACATGCCATTTTTCCTTCAAGTTTAAAATTAGAGGTCTAGTAAAATATATATGGGAATAAAGCCATACAATTATTATATAAAATAAAGAAAGAAAATAGAAATGAAAATAAATGTGGATCCTTTATTAATCTTTTCCTTCCCAGTTAAAAGTTTAAACTCCTCTAAACCAGTTTTCATTATCCTACAAAGGTGGTTCAAATGGCCATGACTGTGGCAAAGAACGGGGAGAGGTCAAGTAAAATAATAGGTGTGAAGTGTGGTAGGAAATTGGGTTACCTTTGGCTGCAGCTATGTGGGTTTTATTCTTTCATTTATTAAACAAAATCACTGAAATTTTAGGGCAAAAATTGTATACATTTTTACAGTATAAAACAGTCTTGATTACTTGTCGTTTATGGTTGAAGGTAATCCTAGAGTACAAACCTATTTGTATAGTTACGCTTAAAACAAGCGGAACTTATAGGTACCGACAGGCAACAAAGGGTTAATCTATTATAGTGATGTGTACTCCATGATCTTAGAGACGTCCCATATCCTGTATTTCTTTGTTGTACTCTGAGATCGATGGTCAGGCAGGAAGGCACGCCACTGATGCCGGTATGTACCAGACAAGATAGTCTATGTACATTATCAGCAGCGAGATAGAGCTGGCTCGGTCCTCCAGACAACAGAACCTGTCGCACCGGCTTGTGTCCAAAACTACCTTTTATTTCTTTGCTTTATATGGTCATGTGGGTGTCATTCTTTTATACAGTGCATTCACACCAGAGTAGTAAAGCCGCGTTTTGTTTTCGGTAGACGCATTAGAGCCACCAAACACAGCGTGTTTGAAAACGTGATCACCTAATGTGTTCCATTGCCATAACTTTCTCTATATCTCTGCAACAAATTATTGTTACAAACCTTATGCTTCTATTTACTTCATGCTAGTCGAGAAAACATTAGCAGAAATAGTCTCATTACTTGCTTCCTTGTAAGTGGAAACGAAATAAGGGAGTACCATAGGTTAAAGTGATAGTCAAAAGCTGCTTACTATATGACTGAAGTTTCTTTATTTGTATGGACATAAGTTGATACATTTTTCAAAGATGAATCCAACAATAAGGATTATTTAAAAAACGATCAACTCAACGAAAAAAATAGATATTACATAAATTGTGTGTTTTAACGTGCTTTACATTTTTGTGTGGTAATTCTTTGTCTATCTCTTATGGTTTAACAGTTATGCAAAATTCCGCAAAATTCATCTAGAATAAAAAGTAGTCTTCAGAGGCTATTCCCACAAAAATTCAAGATATACATTTTATTTGTCAGGTAATATATCTTTAATATCTATAGGATATTTTAATCAAAATCGTTAGAGCCATTTTTGAGAAAATCAATTTTTTCGAAAAAAGTTCCATGTAAAGGGTAGTTTGGGGTGGGGGGATTTTCCTCAAAACTTTCGTGTCGCATCCCTGGAAGATACTAAACTTAAATACCAAGTTTGGTATTTTACTGTCTTTTCGTTTTTGAGTTATCGTGTTCACAGACACGTGGACACACGGACACCCACACACGGACCTTTTTCTGAAAATACTTTTTTTTGGATACAGGGGACCCTAAAACATATATTTCCGGTGAAATCTTGGTGTCGAATTTTTTGGTGGAGTGCATAACATTCTCTATACACTATGTACATAGTGCCTATAGAGAAAGTAAAAATTAGCAGAAATAGTCTTATTACTTGCTTCCTTGTAAGTAGAAGCGAAATAAGGGAGTACCATAGGATAAAATGATAGTCAAAAGCTGGTTGCTATGTGACTGAAGTTGCTTTGTTTGTATGGACAGTAGTTGACACATTTTTACTTTCTCTATACGTGCTATGTACATAGTGTATAGAGAAGGTATTGCACTCCACCAAAAAATTCGATACCGAGATTTCACCGGAAATATATGTTTTAGGGTTCCCGGTATCCGAAAAAAGTATTTTCAGAAAAAGACCCATGTGTGTGTGTGTGTGTGTGTTGTGTCCGTGTGTCTGTGAATACGATAACTCAAAAACGAATATTTTGAGAAAACTCCCCCCCACAGCCAACTTCCCTTTATATGGATATTTTTTTCGAAAATTTTGATTTTCTGAAAAATTGCTCTAACGATTTTGATTAAAATATCGTACATTAAAGATATTTACCTGACAAATAAGATGTATATTTTGAATTTTCTGGGAATAGGCTCTGAAGATTACTTTATTCTCGGTCAATTTTACGGAATTTTGCATAACTGGTAAACCGTAATAGATGGACAAAAACTTACCACACAGCAAATGTAGAGCACCTTAAAGCACACAATTCATATTATATACATTTTTTTTGTGGAGGTAGTTGTTTTTGACATATTCCTTGTTTTTGGTTTAAGCTTTAAAAACTTATACTTTTCTCATACAGGTCTTTATGAACTCATGTCGCTACAAACAAAGGAACTTCAGTAGCAGAGCAACCAGCTATTGACTATCACTTTAACCTATGGTATCCCCTTATTTCGCTTCTACTAACAAGGAAGCAAGTAATAAGACTATTTCTGCTAATTTTTGCTCCATTAGATGAAGTAACTAGAATAATTTGTTGCAGTGATATAGAGAAAGTCATGTGAATGGAACACATCAGATTTTTCGAAGCTGAATCCAACAATAAGGATTATTTAAAAAACGATCAACTCCACGAAAAAAATGTACATTACATAAATTGTGTGTTTTAGTGTGCTCTACCTTCTCGGTGTGGTAAGTTTTTGTCCATCTCTTACGGTTTAGCAGTTATGCAAAATTCGGCAAAATTCATCTAGAATAAAGTAGTCCTCAGAGGCTATTCCCACAAAAATTCAAGATATACATTTTATTTGTCAGGTATATATCATTAATACACGATGTTTTAATCAAAATCGTTAGAGCCATTTTAGAGAAAATCAAAACTTTCCAAAAAAGTTCCATGTAAAGGGTAGTTGAGGTTGGGGAGCTTTTCTTGAAAATCTTCGTGTCGTATTCTTGCAAGATACGCTCTTTACGTTTTTGATCTATGCACAGACACACACGGACCTTTTTTCAGAAATGCTCTTTGGGATTCAGGGGGACCCAAAGCATGTATTTCCGGTGAAATTTCGGTATCGAATTTTTGGATGCATTACAATACCTTCTCTATACACTATGTACATAGTACTTGTAGAGAAAGTAAAATGCCTTCTACCTTGCTAGGATAAGAAGTAATATTAGAGCTTTGATTTTAATACTAATCTCCAACCTAGAATGAGGAAATAAAAATGTCCTCTTCTTCTTCTTCTTCTTCTTCTTCTTCTTCTTCTCTTTCTGAATATATTTTTTTTCTGCTGCTTACCTACGACAGATAGACGGAGCATTGCATTCCAGCCAAGAACTGGAAATCGACATCGTCGACGCCGACAACTGAGGGAAATACACTTTTTGATAAGCTGTACGTAAAATACTTTTAGAAAATGGAGGGTTGTGTGCGTGTGTGTGTGGGAGAGAGAGAGAGAGAGAGAGTGAATGAGTAAGCGAGCAAACTAGTAAACAGCATAGCTAAAATATAAATAAAAATAAATAAAATATAAATATATATTTCTGGAATAAAGAACAATTTTAATAGACTTCGTGCTCGAGTGACCAGCGGATTGATTATTCCCTATCCCACACAAAGTCTGGAGGTATGTGTGTGTGTGTGTGTGTGTGTGTGTGTGTGTGTGTGTGTGTGTGTGTGTGTGTGTGTGTGTGTTTGAGGAAAATAAAACAATCTAAACCCAACGTAAAGAACCTACAGTCGACTCGTTTCACCTGCAAAGCCCTCGAAATGACCTTAGATGTTAAAGGGGACTATTTAAATGAAACAAAACGAAAACTAAAACTTTAGACACTCCTTGGAGATGCTACGGGATGATCTTAAAGAAAATATACTCCAAACATACTTTACAGGAAAATTAATTCCTTCTTACTTAATAACAATGGACCATTAATGAAAGTGTTTTTGAGATCTCACAAGTCAAATAAAATATTGCATTTTGTGAGTATTAAAGCTATATATTGATTATTTCAAAATTTGTGGAATTTTACATAAAGCATAAACCATTAAAGTACTTTTTAAAGAAAACTTTTTTCACTAAAGAATACAACTTTTTTTGTAAAGTTGTGAGTAGGCATATTTGGAATTATTTTGAAATTATAGGTTCCTTAATGAAAGTATCAGCAAGGAAATAGATATTAGATTAACCAATTAATATACATTATATATATACCTTTTTTTTTCTAGTAGGCTTATCCTCCCCGTATTTAGGACTAACACTTCCATAGGGCTTACAAGCGGATGCCTAGGGGCCAGAAGCATGTCTGGGAGCCAACGGCACGAAACCACAGAATGGAGAACCTGGAACGAGTAGTCGTTCCATAGCCGGCATGAGCATGAGAAAGAGGATGATATGAAATTCAAGGACAGGGATGATAGGATAGGTAATGATGGAGCCAGTGGTGAAACTAATTGCGGGGGAAACCCGAGGACAAGGATAAAACCCACCCAGACGCCGCTTCCTCCCCCAAAAATCCTGGTGTTTGGGATTAATATATTATATGTTTTATATTATTAAATGGTATTGATATGAAATTTGGAAAATTCGCTGATAGATTTTGCCCGCCTATACAGTTCAGTGGTCAGCTTTTTAACCTAGAGGTCTTACATTCAACGGCAGATTTTATTTGGTTAAGGTTGAGCATATTCACCGAAAAGTCAAAAAATGATAACGCATATGCATTTATAAGTTTAAAATGACAGAACAGAAAACCAGCGATAGTATGTGAAAATCTTAATGAGAGCTAGGAAGCGAGTTGAGATAAGCAGTTCACCAGTCGGTTCATGCCTGTCACAGTCAATGCCAAATATCTGTCACCTGCACTATACGGCTATGCACTGATAAACATGTGTTATATTCATATCTACAAAACATCTATACAAATGGCCTACTATATAAACAATGTCAATCGTCTGCCTACAATTCTTTCACACCTGACAGTTCTTCGTCTTCGTTCACGTCATTGTCATCAACGTAATTGCTACTTTCTGCACCATTATCCTGGAGTAGAATTCTTTTTGATTTTCTACAATTATTTTAATAATTTTCAATGTTCTCGACATACATTTCCCCAATGTGGCCTGCCAATTTCTGCAATTCCATGGCGACACAACTGTTGCACATCTTTTAATTTAAATGTGATGTATTAAGTTTTATTTTTCTTTCTTTCTTAACTTTGAGAACCCTGGAAACGGAGCTCAGTGAAATATCAGCTGCCTTAGCTATTCTTTTATTAATTTTCTACGGGCTTTTGAAGAACTCGGGGAACATACATTTTCTTCCTTCATCTGTGCTTCTTGTTTCATGAAGTCAAGGACATTTGCAATCATTTCTCTGTTCTGACTAAGCAATACCTTGCCACTTAACTTTGAAAACGTAGGAGCCATGGTTAAAAAAATAAAATAAATAAAATGAACACTATTTATTGTCCACTTTGAATAAAAAACATATGTGGAACACTTTCGATACAGACTGTACAAAGTTTGCTCGCTGTGACTTTAAGTAAGCAAAGTATCATATCACAAACTCCGATAAGCTAGGCTCGGTAGCAGGTTGGCGGTCAAGGTCACAATTCCAGAAGTTTTGGGCCGGTAATAGCTTAATGGGAAACGAGTGAGCATCGATGCAAATGCCTATAATGATTATTCCAAGCAACCAAGCTGCGGATAACGTGCTTAGATACTAACGGCCGCGATTACGAAGTCTAAAAGAGGATTTATCACTAAATCAATAACTTCTAGAATCCACCTAGAATAAGAAGAACGTGTGTTCTATTCTACATAACAATTGTATATCCTCCGAATGCCAAATTTTCATTCCTAACAAAAAATCCTAACTAAATTTGTGATCGTAATTCAAAAACAAAAGTCCAACTTTATTCTATTATCTTCAGAAGGAAAATTTGTCTTTGCTTTAATTCATTCGAAATGGTTATAATGACCTTTATTAAAATACGGTAGGCTTCAGTGTTATTTACATTTTTAGTAAACCATATATTTGAATTTTCTGCAAATAATATGTGAAGTTATCTTCTAGGTTTTTAAGATATGTCGAAATGATAAACTATAAAATTACACAAAATGTATTACTTTTCTCACTCCTTACTACATAGAATAAGTCGGAGAAGTATTCAGTTCTACCAACAATTATATTCTCATATATATTTATGTATATATGTATGTATGTACGTACGAATGTATGTATGTATCTATGTAGGCATGTATGTACGTATGTAAGTATGTGTGTATGTATGTATCTATGTATGCATGTATGTATGTATGTATGTATGTAAATATGTGTGTATGTATGTATCTATGTATGCATGTATGTACGTATGTAAGTATGCGTGTATGTATGTATGTATGTATGTGTGTAAGTATGTAAGTATGTGTGTATGTATGTATCTATGTATGCATGTATGTACGTATGTAAGTATGTATGTACGTATGTATGTGTATGTATGTATGTGTGCATGAATGTATGTATGTATGTATGTATGTATGTATGTATGTATGTATGTATGTATGTATGTGTGTATGTATGTGTGTATGTACCTATGTATGAGTGTATGTATGTATATACCTATGCATGTACGTGTGTATGTATGTGTATATGTATGTGTGTATGTGGGTATGTATGTGTGTATGTATATGTGTATGTATGTGGGTATGTATGTATGTGGGTATGTATTTATGTATGTGTGTATGTGTGTACCTATGTATGTATGTGTGTATGTTTGTATGTACCTATGTATGTACGTGTGTATGTATGTACCTATGTATGTACGTGTTTATATATGTGTGTATATATGTGGGTATGTATGTATGTATGTGTGTATGTATGTGGGTATGTATATGTGTATATATGTGGGTATGTATGTATGTGGGTATGTATGCATATAGGAATGTTTGTATGTATGTGTGTATGTATGTACCTATGTATGTATGTGTGTATGTATGTATGTATGTATGTATGTATGTGTGTATGTACCTATGTATGTGTGTATGTTTGTATGTACCTATGTATGTATGTATGTATGTGTGTATGTACCTATGTATGTGTGTATGTACCTATGTAGGTATGTATGTGTGTATGTACCTAAGTATGTGTGTATGTGTGTATGTATGTATGTGTGTATGTACCTATGTATGTATGTGTGTATGCACCTATGTATGTGTGTATGTGTGTATGTACCTATGTATGTATGTATGTGTGTATGTACCTATGTATGTATGTATGTATGTGTGTATGTATGTGGGTATGTATGTGGATATGTATATATGTATGTGTGTATGTATGTGGGTATGTATATATGCATGTATGTGTGTATGTTTGTATGTACCTATGTATGTACGTGTGTATGTATGTACCTATGTATGTACATGTGTATATATGTGTGTATGTATGTTTGTATATATGTGGGTATGTATGTATGTGGGTATGTATATGTGTATATATGTGGGTATGTATGTATGTGGGTACGTATGCATATACGAATGTTTGTATGTATGTGTGTATGTATGTACCTATGTATGTATGTATGTACCTATGTATGTATGTATGTGTGTATGTATGTATGTATGTGTGTATGTATGTGTGTATGTATGTACGTATGTATGTACGTGTGCATGTATGTATGTGTGTATATGTGAATGTATGTATGTATGTGTGTATGCGTGTATGTGGGTATGTATGTATATGTGTATGTCTATGTGTATGTATGTCGGTATGTATGTATGTGGGCATATATATATATATGTATATGTGTGTATGTATGTATGTACCTATGTATGTATGTACCTATGTATGTATATATGTATGTGTTTATGTATGTGTGTATGTAAGTGTGTATGTGTGTATGTGTGTATTTATGTGTGTATGTATGTATATATGTATGTATGCGTATGTATGTATTTATGTGTGTATGTATGTATGTATGTACCTATGTATGTACGTGTGTATATGTGTGTGTCTGTATGTGTGTATATGTGTGTATGTATGTGTGTATGTATGGAGATTTCACCGGAAATACATATTTTGAGACCCCCTAAATAAAAAAAACAATTTGAGAAAACAGTCCTTGCGTGAGTCTGTCTGTCTATGTGTGTGTCTGTGGACAGCAGAGTTGAAAACTAAACTTGGCAATTAGGTTTGGTATCTTCCAAGGATGTGACACGAAGACTATCAGGTAAATCCCCCCACCCCAACTACCCTTTACATGGAACGTTTTTCATTTTCTCAAAAATGGCTGTAACGATTTTGATTAAAATGTCAAATATTAAAGATATTTACACAATATATGAAATGTATATCTTGAATTTTCTGGTAATAGTCTCTGAAGACTAGTTTATTCTAGATGAATTTTACGGAATTTGGCATAATTGCTAAAGCGTAAGAGATAGTAAAAAATTGCCACACAGAAAATGTAGAGCACATTAAAACACACAGTTTATGTTACATACAATTTTTTCGTGGAGTTGATTGTTTTTAAGATATTCCTTGCTTTTAGTTTCAGCTTTGAAAAACTTACACTTTTCCCATACAGGAATTTGTCAACTCCTGCCAACACAAACAAAGGAACTAAAGTCACATAGCAACCAGCTTTGGACTATCACTTTAAACTATGCTACTCCCATATTTCGCATCTACTTACAACGAAGCAAGTAATAAAACAATTTCTGCTAATTTTTTCTTGATTAGAATGAAGTAAATAGAAACAAGCTTTTTCACAATAATTTGTTGCAGAGATATTGAGAAAGTCATGTGAATGGAAGACATCAGACGTTTCTTATTTATTCCTTGTTGCATTTTTGAGTTACGTTGTTCATACACATACGCATAAATGCGCAAAAAGACGCTCACCCACCTACTCACTCAATTCACGAAAATTAGCACTTTCAGTAGATTGGGTCAAATGAAACACGACCCCAGCATCCATGAGGCCTGATAAAGAAAAACTCAGATAAAGGAAGTACATAATAAATTACACGTGTTAGCTGTAGGTCAAAATTGAACCGTTCAATAATTTTGAAATAGCGCCTATGTATTTCAAAATAAATTAATGATTTTTTGGGGGATTTTAAAAGCACCTACGCATTCATCTCCAATGACTTTTTCCTTTTAGAGCGAAATGTCCTATCTTTCCAATGTTAAAGTTTGACCCATTATCTCACTAACTATGTAACATAAAAAGCTCTTAAAAGTTTGTTGAACGACGACGATTTTTAAATTTAAAACACTAAATAATCCATACACATAAAAACTTTTTAGTTTAAATAAAGCCAATTTACATACAAATGTGTGGTAAAAATTTCCGCCGTTTATGTCAATTATTTTACGGGATAGTGGGGCATTTATATAACCAATTTTACTTCTTCAGAAATTGCTTTCAAATAACATTAAAGCACAATTGCCATTAAAACATGAAAATGGATACAAATGATGAAAATCTCATTTTAAGTTGATCTTCTCTACAGCCCTTTATTTACACGCATTTCATCGCTCAACACATTAACGTACTTGATTATATCGCCATTGTAATCTAAAAAAAATCTGATGTGTTCCATTCACATGACTTTCTCTATATCCGTGCAACAAATTATTCTTAAAAAGCTTATACTTCTAGTTACTTCATGCTAATCTAGAAAATTAGCAGAAATAGTCTTACTACCTTCTTCCTTGTAAGTAGAAAGGAAATAAGGGAGTAGCATAGGTTAAAGTGAAAGTCAAAAGCTGGTTACTATGTGACTGAAGTTCCTTTGTTTGTATGGACATGAGTTGACAAATTCCTGTATGAGAAAAGTTAAGATTTTCGACCCTGAAAGCAAAAACAAGGAATATCTAAAAAAAAAAGTAACGCCAAAATAATAATGTATAGAATATAAATTCTGTGTTTTAATGTGCTTTACATTTTTCGTGCAGTAAGTTTTTGTCCATCTCTTAAGGTTTAGCAGTTATTCAAATTCCGTAAAATTCATCCAGAATAAAGTACTCTTCAGAGGCTATTCCCAGAAAATTCAAGATATGCATTTTATTTTTCAGGTAAATAGCTTTCATATACGATATTTTAATCAAAATCATTAGAGCCATTTTTGAGAAAATCAAAATTTTCGAAAGAGGTTCCATGTAAAGGATAGTTTGGGGTGGGGGAATTTTTCTCAAAATCTTCGTGTTGCATCCCTGGAAGACACTGAACTTAAATACTAAGTTTGGTATTTTACCTACTTTTCGTTTTAGAGTTATGCTGTCCACAGACACACACACACACACACACGTACGTGGACCTTTTTGTAAAAATCCTCTTTTTTTTTAATTCAGGGGGACCCAAAAACGTATTTCCGTTGAAATCTCGGTTTCGAATTTTTGGGTGCAATACAACTATGTACATAGTACGTGTAGAGAAAGTAAAAATCAGATAAAGGAGAATGCATAATAAAATCTTAAATACAGATATTAGTTGTAGCTACAAAATAGCAGCATTCAATAGTTTTGAAGTACAGTCTATTCATTTCAAAGTAAATTAGTCATTTGTTGGGATTTTAAAAGTACCTATGCATTCATCTCGAAATGAGGACGTTTTCCTCTTCTACACAGCCCTTAAGCTACACGCATTTCATCGCTCAATACATAAATGTACTTGAACAAATTTCAGCGATTATATCGCTATTGTAATCTAAAAATACGACTTCGAATGCGTGTTGAAGTATCCAGCGCGGTTGGAAGAGAGAGACACGCAGGGCGTCATTAAAACAGATCCTTAGCTGGTGTACGACAGTGACAGCGAGGGTAATTCCTGATGGCGATCTGAGCTTGGGATAAGCACAAGACAGTTAACTTGTCACCAGTTGCTGCTAGCTACCGAGAGTGTAACGACAAGAGCACCAATTAAGATACAGATACGTCCGCTCCTCATTATTGAGAGCAAGTTACGTCGAAGAGACAAGCTAAGTTACGATCCAAGCCAACTCAGAACAAAAGCGACACAAGTGTATCACATCATGCTAATGGTCAGAAAAGTAACACTCAATCAAGTTCCAGGCTACAAAAACTCTCTTCAACCTAACTCTTTGTTTTCAATAAGTGTCGTCGTTCATTTGTCTACCTCGGTCGAGATTAGCACCGTTAATGGTTATAAACAAACATACCTTGCTGCACCGGCTATGCTCGTCCCTATAGAACACAAGTTGACTCTCAATCAGGGGGGAAAAGAATGACTAAGGTATGTGACACGGGGTAGACTCAAAATTAGAAGTACTTCACTTTGGATTCCACTAAATGAATTCTCCTTTGTTGTGGTTGAGACACTAATCCGACGAGCGTCTCCCGACATAAGAATTCTTGAAGACGTAGAAATAATAATATTTAGTGCTATTTTCTGCAGTTGCTAAGTTCTCTTTGTCGATGGTCATTGGTAATTTCTGCGTACGTATCTGTTACGCGACAAATTAACAACAATATCTCGCATAATAAAACTACATACTGGGCACTCACACCTCCGCGTTCACGTACGTACAACGTACAGCCTATAGCTTACCGTGTACATCATCGTATCTGTCACGCAGAACAAGCTACAACAGTAACCTAATTCCTTGTAAACGCATCACTTAAATACCTAAAAATCTCCAATATTGAACTCCTTCCTGATTGGCTGAAAAGGAGCGCGAAAATAGCGTTGTCACGTGACTAACTTTGTAAGTTCTTTGTGTTCAACTCACGCGACCGCTCTTTATAATGAAGAATTCCCGAGCTACTGTCTTTTTGGGGACTAACCTTTCTCTAAAATTTACCCTGTTACTTATGTCTCTAATGCGCTAAAAATCTTACTCCACAAAGGCAATTGTGTTACTAGCATTAACAAAGAAGGTAACATTGGCGAGCATAATAGCAACTTCTTCGCCTGATGGTTTTGTATTCTACATTTACACAGTCTTGGCTGCTGAAGCAGTTATTTCTTATATGAAACCTATACAAGAATATTAATTAAACTAATAAAATACTCAGCGGGCTAATATAATATCGCAATTTATTTAGTAACGTAAACATTTATATCCTATCTCTATTTGTAGCCAATTTGAGTCGAGTGACACTTTAAGGTATCACACAAGTATTTTGGACTGAAACCTGTTTGCTAACCTTACGATCTAGGATCTAGAACTGCTGGCTCTCATATGAAGAGTCTAGTTAAATGATTGTTATGTTACTTCAATTTTAGCGAGTCATAATAGGGTTAACTGTAATTGTTATTGTATCCTGACACTTTGTAATGGCGAGGAGTAATTAATGATCGCTGTGAAGATCACTATCACCTGGGCAGAAGCTGCAACTACGTCATAATCCAATATTGGTTTACATCATCGATAAGCAACATGAGTAACTGAATCCTCGTTGGAACTCATTTCGGAAAATAAACTGTCGGCCAGTCTGGTAGATGAAGTATACCATTAATGACAAGCAGCTAATTGAAAAGGCAATTAGGAAAGTTCAGGGCCCAATGGAAGAAGACCGCTTGAAGATTAGGCTCACCAAACGTCTAAGATAAGGCTAGTGATAAGACATTATTTTTACTTTCTCTATACGCACTATGTACATAGTGTATAGAGAAGATATTGCACTCCACCCAAAAATTCGATACCGAGATTTCACCGGAAATATATGTTTTAGGGTCCCCAATATCCAAAAAAAAAGAAAAAAAACATTTTCACAAAAAGGTCCCTGTGTGTGTGTCCGTGTGTCAGTGTGTCCGTGTGTCCGTGTGTCTGTGAACACGATAACTCAAAAACGAAAAGTCGGTAAAATACCAAACTTGGTACTTAGGTTTAGTATCTTCCAGGGATGCGACACGAAGATTTTGAGAAAAATCCCCCCACCGCCAACTACCCTTTACATAGAACTTTTTTCGAAAATTTTGATTTTCTCAAAAATAGCTCTAATATCGTATATTAAAGATATTTATCTGACAAATAAAAGGTATATCTTGCATTTTCTATGAATAGCCACTGAAGAGTAGTTTATTCGGGATGCATTTTACTGAATTTTGAATTACTGCTAAACCGTAAGAGATGGACAAAAACTTACTACACAAAAAATGTAGAGCACGTTAAAACACACAATTTATGTTATGTACATTTTTTTCGTGAGTTCGTCGTTTTTGAGACATTCCTTATTTTTGGTTTCTGGTATGAAATACTTAAACTTTTCTCATACAGGAACTTGTCAACTCCTATCCATATAAAGAAAGGAACTTCTTTGACATAGCATCCAGCTTTTGACTATCACTTTAACCTATGGTAGTCTCTTATTTCGCTTCTACTTACAAGGAAGCAAGGAAGACTATTTCTGCTCATTTTTTCTGATTAGCATAAAGTAAATAGAAGTATAAGCTTTTTAAGAATAATTTGTTGCAGGGATATAGAGAAAGTCATGTGAATGGTACACTTCAGATATTTTTATGAAGAACTGCATGTTGTGCGAAGTCTTACCCAAGTGCTGGTCTCTTTGGTGACGGGTGCTCAGCATCATGCTTATTTTAATCTTAAAAGAAATAAATAATAACGGACCAATGATCGCCATAAAGAAGGAATTGGAAATATCAATAAAACTGAAGAACATTTGGGACTGTAGGATTGTATTACACAGATTAACATCAATATTGCAGTACACCGCAAAGTTATTGGATTTGTAGTGTGGTAGAAGCTATTATAATAATAATAATTATTATTATTATTATTATTATTATTATTATTATTATTATTATTATCATCATTACGACTACTACTATTACTGTTCATAGTTGTAGTCAGTTTTTACAAAGTTTACACAGCTTAAACTAGACATCCTTTTGTAATGACAAAAACCGTTCCTGCTGGAAGCGTGTCTGCCTCACAGGCAGAGGAACCGAGTTTGAATCCCAGTTAGGGTGAGTTACCCGACTAAGGTATTTCCCAGGGTTTTTCCCTTATCCTGAGAAAACGAATGTCGAGTAACTTTAAGCTCATGAACCCGACCTCACTCGGGGATCATGTCAATAATTTCATGAATCGTTCGATTCGACCTAAAAGGTTAAAGGACGTTAAACGCCCTCCAAAAAAACATTGGTGTCATTTATTCTTTATCCTTCTCTTAATCGCCTCTTCATCATGGTTTCCATAGCTCCATTCTGTTCTTTTTGTCTCCTTGATTCTCCAATTATTCAAAAGAAGTTTTAATCTACAGCATATTTGTTGAAATATAATGCAACATGTGACTTTTTTTTTGTCCATTTCCTTTGTTATTTTGTAAATCCTAATTTTATTTCTTCTAGATTTTTGAGTTGGGCGTCAGTAATGTTCCAGTACCAGAAATGCTTTATTCTAAGCACTTCCGGGTAGACACATTCTGAAATACATGAATTCTACTTTTGACAATAACGTGACAACCCTTTGTTTCAGTTTCTGTTTTATCTGTTTGTCACACAACAGAAGAAGATTCAAAGTGAAATAGCGGTTTCTTCGTTTCTTATTCGCTGTTTAAATCATTGAATTATAACACGGAAATGTATTCATCAAATTGTTAAATAACTTCTTTACCTTTAAGTGCCAAATTCTGTTTCCTTCCCCTTATTACCATAGTTTTAAATTCTTCATAATCAAATGCTAAGTCAGTTGCTTATATTCCCAATTAATTTCCTATATACTGTAAATCATTACATCTTTATGTTAATATGAGCTAATGGTCTAAGAAATCTAATCAATGTAAGATATTAGTTCCAACCATTACATTTAAACCTTTTAAAATTGTGATGCTTTTTCGAAATAAAATTTGAATAATTTTGTATTGTTGGGGACAAACAGCCTCTTGGACGTAAACCTTTACTGAAGGAAGCCCTGATGATAATTTACATTTGCTTCAATTTTTCCATACAAACTTTGAGTTTTTGTTATTAAGTTGAAATTTAGTTCCTTGCTAAGTGAACATATAAAATGTAGAATATTAATGTATCCAAATTCTTTATAATCGTCGTTGCAACCGTTGAAGAAATAAAGTAAAAAAGAAAGACAGCGAAAATAAAGCAGAAAATAAACCAGTCTTGCAAATGAAAACATTTAATTATAATTTGCTCATGTATGACTACGTATCATTGCGTGACACTCTTCAAAACCTTACGAAATATTAACTAATTCGTTACATTCGTAGCGTGACCACAATAACGAAGCGCAAGTCACATAGTAACAAAATTGCAGTAAGCGATGTGTTGTAACCACCAATACTGCCAACTTCTATTGTGCATGTTTTCATTCATTCGTTCAGTGCCCTGCACGGGTAGACTACCTCGCCTGCTGCCCAGCACCTACCCGAGCTAACCAGAACACGAGTAATAACGAGCAATCTTAGAATTCATACCATTAAGCGGAAATAAAATTGTAAGGAACATTACTAGCTGCTGACACAGAGTATATCACAAAACTTGAATAATAAGTCAGATAAATCGATTAGTGTATATACACTTCGCTGAAATCCGCTTCTGCTGTTGTAGTGAGTCACTCTATTCTGTAAATGAGACACACACACACATATGTATGTGCATATATATATATATATATAAGTGTGTGTATAACGAGCCAATTTAGGCCTAACATCTGGCATGGACCGAGATGGGGGCTGCAGCGGCCGGGCGGTAGGCCAAGGTTCCTTCAGAGCTGTCGTGTCATGGAGTTATTATTATTATTAACGCTCACTTGTGCATAATCAGCATAATTACAACCATCCACAGGAAATTAAAGGAGGAAACACATTATACCGGACAGCACGGATCAGCACAGCGCGGCGCGGCACAGGAACGGCACAGCCAGCACACTACAAACGGACAGCACAGCGCGTCACAGGAACGGAACAGTCAGCACACTACAAACGGACAGCATAGCGCGGCACATGAACGGAACAGTCAGCACACTACAAACAGACAGCACAGCGAGGCACAGGAACGGAACAGTCAGCACACTACAAACGGACAGCTCAGCGCGGCGCAGGAACGGAACTGTTTGCACACTACAAACGGACAGCACAGCGCGGCACAGGAACGGAACAGTCAGCACACTACAAACAGACAGCATAGCGCGACACAAGAACGGAACAGTCAGCACACTACAAACGGACAGCACATCGCAGCGCAGGGACGGAACAGTCAGCACACTACAAACGGACAGCACAGCGCGGCGCAGGGACGGAACAGTCAGCACAGTACAAACGGACAGCAGAGCGCGGCGCAGGAACGGAACTGTCAGCACACTAAAAACGGACAGCACAGCGCGGCGTAGGAACGGAACAGTCAGTACACTACAAACGGACAGCACAGCGCGGCGCAGGGACGGAACAGTCAGCACACTACAAACGGGCAGCAGAGCGCGGTGAAGGAACGAAACAGTCAGCACACTACAAACGGACAGCAGAGCGTGGCGCAGGAATGGAACAGTCAGCACACTACAAACGGACAGCACAGCGCGGCACAGGGACGGAACAATGAGCACACTACAAACGGTCAGCACAGCGCGGCGCAGGAACGTAACAGTCAGCACACTACAAACGGACAGCACAGCGCGGCACAGGAACGAAACAGTCAGCACACTACAAACGGACAGCAGAGCGCGGCACAGGAACGGAACAGTGAGCACACTACAAACGGACAGCAGAGCGCGGCACAGGAACGGAACACTCAGCACACTACAAACGGACAGCACAGCGCGGCACAGAAACGGAACAGTCGGCACACTACAAACGGACAGCAGAGCGCGGCACTGGAACGGAACAGTGGGCACACTACAAACGGACAGCAGAGCGCGCCACAGGAACGGAACACTCAGCACACTACAAACGGACAGCACAGCGCGGCACTGGAACGAAACAGTCAGCACACTACAAACGGGCAGCAGAGCGCGGTGCAGGAACGGAACAGTCAGCACACTAAAAACGGACAGCACAGTGCGGCGCAGAGACGGAACAGTCAGCACACTACAAACGGACAGCACAGCGCGGCACTGGAACGAAACAGTCAGCACACTACAAACGGGCAGCAGAGCGCGGTGCAGGAACGGAACAGTCAGCACACTAAAAACGGACAGCAGAGCACGGCGCAGGGACGGAACAGTCAGCACACTACAAACGGACAGCAGAGCGCGCCACAGGAACGGAACACTCAGCACACTACAAACGGACAGCACAGCGCGGCACTGGAACGAAACAGTCAGCACACTACAAACGGGCAGCAGAGCGCGGTGCAGGAACGGAACAGTCAGCACACTAAAAACGGACAGCACAGTGCGGCGCAGAGACGGAACAGTCAGCACACTACAAACGGACAGCACAGCGCGGCACTGGAACGAAACAGTCAGCACACTACAAACGGGCAGCAGAGCGCGGTGCAGGAACGGAACAGTCAGCACACTAAAAACGGACAGCAGAGCACGGCGCAGGGACGGAACAGTCAGCACACTACAAACGGACAGCACAGCGCGGCACTGGAACGAAACAGTAAGCACACTACAAACGGGCAGCACAGCGCGGCACTGGAACGAAACAGTCAGCACACTACAAACGGGCAGCAGAGCGCGGTGCAGGAACGGAACAGTCAGCACACTAAAAACGGACAGCAGAGCGCGGCGCAGGGACGGAACAGTCATCACACTACAAACGGACAGCAGAGCGCGGCGCAGGGACGGAACAGTCATCACACTACAAACGGGCAGCAGAGCGCGGTGCAGGAACGAAACAGTCAGCACACTAAAAACGGACAGCAGAGCGCGGCGCAGGGACGGAACAGTCATCACACTACAAACGGACAGCACAGCGCGGCACTGGAACGAAACAGTAAGCACACTACAAACGGGCAGCAGAGCGCGGTAGATGGCAGGAGTAGACACAGAAAATAAATTCACTCACGTTTTTTATTAGTCGATATAGGTTCATTATTGGATGTTCAGTATACAGGTTACATGTGAATGTCTGCTTTTAAAATGTTGTTGTTATTATGGACGTTTTAAGGAGTTAAGACGAACCGATTGAAGTTTCCCGTCTATAAATTGCAATCAGTACATAAGTTGAAACCTGACGACCCTGGAAAATGTGTTGTAAACACTCATCTGATTATTTGCAGGAAACAAAGCGCCTCACTTGGCCCACTGCACAATGGTAAAGAACATTGTTCTGTTTCGGAAATTTAAACTGTTGGGTAATGTCTTCATTAAAAATTGTTAAACCATTGAGATGACAGATATGGTTCCTGCAACCATTGCACTAGAAATCACTTGAATTGAAATAAGTTAACTATTGTGGTTTTGAAAACCATGTTGTGGCAGCAATATCGTGTCATTAACGTCTTTTCTCTCATTACTATCATATTTTACAGAATAAAGCAAGCAACATGATTTGCGCGAGTAGCTCTATTATGTGACAATACGCGGAGAATGTATACTAGCTTTCTTTGGGCGCTAGTTTTACCGATAAGCGAGAGCCGGGAGAGGAAAAGGGAGTTGCACGCCTGTCTTTCCGCAGTGTTGTCAACCGAAGAAGGTATCTTTCGTTGAAGCTCTCGCCATTATGGTGAATGAATTATTAAACGAAACGCAGCGCACGTGCATATCCTCAACTCTGGGATCTACAGATAGAATGACACCTTAGCTTCTAAGACACTACATATCACTGAATGTCTTTGGTCTGCTCTGCTTCGGAATTTGCGTAAGGAGCCAAGCGCCCAAGAATAGCGTGTGCCCTTAGTAGTGATCTGATGGCAACGCCGAGTTGCTGTTTGTAGCCTTGCACCGGGAGACGCCAGTATCAAAACAAAAAGTATATTTGCCCGCCTCGGTAGTGTGCGGGTAGCGTGTCTTTCTTACATTCAAGAGGTCGTAAACGCGAATTTCGCTTTGGGTGAGATACACGGACAAGGTATTATTTCAGCGTTTTCCCTTATTCTGAATAGGCGAATACCCCGTGAGCATTTGAGCATTATTTCTCCCATTTCATTCATTATGCGATATGGTGAATCAGGTTAAAGGACAAACAAAAAAAAAAAAAAAAAAAAAAAAAAAGATCCCATTCAGCCATTTTAACATTAGGGTTAATTGCTTTCATATTGGTTAGTTCCCAGAGCTTATTTTTGTTTAATATTAAAGTAAATGTAAAATTAATGCCTTCAGCCGCTAAAGATGTGCCTCGGAATACACATTTTCACGAGTCATGATAAGTTCATCCAGATTGAGTCCAGACCCATGTAGAATCCCTTTAATATTCGTATTATTAGCTAAATACATTTTAGTTGTTATTTTAGAGTTCACTTCACTTCTTCTTCTTCTTTTTGGTAGTTTTAACGTCCTTTAACCTAGTTGGCCATCATCAGACGATGAATGAAATTGGTGAAATGATGCTCAAATGATCTTGGGGCCCTTGGAGCTTAAAGTTACTCAACATTCGTCTTCTCAGGATAGGGGAAACCCCGAAAAAAATAACGTATCCGGGTAACTCTTCCTAAGCGAGATTCGAACTCATGACCTTTATAATGTGAAGCAGACACGCTACCACCACACTACCCAGGCAGTCTCGCTTCACGTCATAGAGCTACCGCTGTTTTCCGAGTCTTATTGCATAATTCAGATTCCGGTCCCTTCCTATATTCCTATCTGTGAAACCCTCGAGTTACTCTGAACACCCCTTGACATCTGTTTGAATTGTTCTTCTCTCTTTGTCACAGTGTGTGCGTTGTTACTTGTTCCTCGTGTTAACTTCTGATTGTCTATGCGGTTAATTTGATAATGTCCTGTGGATGTATTAATGTTTGTTTCTAATCATTGCATGACTCAAGTAGTTCTTTAGTATTTTGAATCAGCATCCTCTATAATGGATTATATGTTAAATCTGGTAGGTTTTGTGCTTAAGTAAGTTGATTAAAGAAGTAGTGGAGACTGTTTAGTATTAGTTTAGTTTAAAATATGTAATTGTCAAAAGAATAATTATATTTAACACTTAATAGCTATAAAAGAATAATAACAAACGAAAAAGTAAATATGGTTAGCTAATATCTGGGGAATTAGTAATGCGTGGTGTATGTGAACATGGATAACCAGAAAGTATGTGGAATGTGATAAGGGTACACAGCATAAAAAATTAGCAGATTTAAATAATAGCAGAATTACCTTGGACTAATGTGAAAACCAGGAAGGCCTCGGCTATAACTATAAATGGAAACTTAGATATTATTATAAATTGGTTGATATGCGATTCTATATTTCCCTGGAAGAAAATGCATTGGGAAAATGTACCTCTGAATTGAGGAAGCAGTAAACGGGTGGGGGCTTAGGTTGAACTATCTATTGTTGATAGTAGACAGTGAAAATAAAAATAAATTAAATATTAGAAAGAAGCTGTAGTATTGTGGACTTAAAGAAAATAATAATAATAATAATAATAATAATAATAATAATAATAATAATAATAATAATAATAAATAATCAGTATTTATATTAAGTAGAGTTATTAATAACAAATATGCATCTCTTATGTCGAGCTTCTGAACGTAGTTGATATAATTTATTCACTGAAACTGCCAAACCGATAAATATTTCAAGACCTTAAGTTTACGCATATAATACAACAAAATAAAACTTTTCAAAAAATGTTTTAACGTTCATAAGTGAATCTTATTGTTTTGATGTCAGCGATTTCAGAGGTGATAAAATTAAGTATATGTGTTTTTTCTTTGAAGTCTTGTCATTTTCTTTTATTAATGGTTGCAACTCCCCTAATTCCATGTAACGTAGGAGAATAAAATTATGTTTTCCTAACAGATTCCACTATTAACTCACTTTTCAGTGACCTTAAAGATATAACCAATTTCACAACATTTTATTATATATATATATATATATATATATATATATATATATATATATATAGTTATACTCTTGACATTGCTTTCAACTAGATGTAAAAATATAGCCATTGCAATTATAAGATATTTTGAAAGTTTTAGGTATGTGAATGTTTTGCATAGTAAAATTAAAACCGCCATAAAAACCACGATTTTCCAGTATTACATAAGCCTTTAAGAATGCTCTTGTTCTAAAATTCGCCCCATTCAACGACGTGTTAGCGTAGGTATACAGAATATTTGCATAAGAAGGAGAGGTCGACACAAAGGCTGAGATTTTTCCAAGTTAAACGCCAAATCACCAAAGGGTTTTAAATGTTAAAACTCGGAAAAACGTGTTGTCTCCGCCGTGAATGCTGAGTAGATCTATCTCCCTTAGCTACTCTATGGTGATTCTCTTGCAAACTCGAGTACACTTTCTCTCCGAGGACCTGTTGCCGTTGTCATCACATTTCCCTCTTCTGCTCCACTCGAATGAAAACATTTCTTGGAATTATGTAGAACATAGCACAGGGTTGCTACCAATTGATTACATCGCTGCCAACTGGATACTGGCAATCTACGGAAGGTAGTACGCCGTAACATCTTATAGGATTCTTGTGTAACACAGACTATCACACTAACAGAGAATGTATAAACGAACAGCATAGTTGCGTGATCTAATATTCCCTGGCGCAATACACGGCCATTTCAAAACGACACCAAACGGAGTTAGCAGTCGATTAGCTTAGACTTTGACTTATCCGAAACTGATATCGCAACTTTCAAACTCTTCTATTTAAAGTTTTATGTGTGTTTAAAAATCACACACAATTGGAATTAGGCAGCGAAGGAACAACGGTTGTCATACGCCACGTTAACAACCTCAGAACGTGTTATACGAAACACATAACAAAACCCACATGCTACGTTTTCCATTACTAAGGTGACCTGTGCCACGCCGGCGGGTCTATCAAATCACGCCTACACTACGCGACTTTGACCTTCGCTACCAACCGGAATCTCTCTTGGAATGGGCCAGGCAGGTGTCATTTGGTTATGTACGACTGCCTAATCCATGAAGATTTTATGGCAGTTTGCGTATGTGCCTAATTTAGAGCTGAAAATTAAATTCGCGTATCACGGACGGTATGACCAACAAGGCTCATATCTTCGTTTGGTGTCCTTTTGAAACACCCTGTATTTCAAACACAGCACCTTTTTTGGTAGTGTTTAACGCCCGCTTTTACTACTTATGGCATCGCAGGCGATGACACTGGTAATACATGGAACGATGATGGAGCACCGGTGGAATGCGATGGCGGGGGAAACTTGAGAACCCGGAGAAAACCCGCCCTTGCGCCGCTTTGTCTACCACAAATCTCACATGCGGTCGCTTGGAATCTAGGTGTCAGCTGAGTGGTCTAACCACTTGGACTCGGCGCGACCTTCTACAGCACTATTCACCTTGTTTACTCCTGTTGTAGATAAAGGAATATGATTTATTTATTTTTTTAATAGATGATGCATCTACTATGTTAACTCTTGTATTCTGTTGACTTAGTGTTTGAAATACTGCACCTTATCTGCAGATACACAAGACCTCGTTAAATGCTTTTTACACGCCTTGCTATCAACGGGGTCGCGCTCATTGCGAGGGATCAGCCATGGGCATGGGTGTTTGTAAATGTGAACGTGTACCGTAAGACGGGGATACTTTGAACAGTTTTAAAGTTCATCATAACTGGACTGGGAGTATCGATTGTAACTTAACTTTTTTTATTGTGATTACGAACCACAATGGTTGGAATGGTCGTCTCCTTAGCGCAGAGGTAGCGCGGCTGTTTACCAAGCAGGAGACCTGATTCGGGGTGCACTCCACTTCCTGAGGTCCCTGGGGGGGCTAATTGAGGAGCTACTTGATTGAGAAGTAGCGGCTAAAGATCAAAAAGATGAGGAATAACAGTAAACAATCATACCGGCACTATCATTATCTTTGAATACTGAAAAAAGTTAATTAAAACATATTTTATTTACTTCCTGCTTCCTAAATCGTTTACAAATTAACTGATATATTTTATGTGAAATTTACTGGAACATAGGACAAAAATGCAAATCAATACAAATCAAAATCTTCAATCTCATTCTTTTTAAACATGAAACCTTGTTTCAGGTTTATTGAGAAGAAGATCAATTTGACTTTGATCTACAGTGTCCTCCTCTGCTACCTCAGACCAAAAAAAGTTGTTCTTCATTTTGGTCAAATACCTCACGCCACAACACTTTTCTTAGAAGAAACGTTCTATATCTAGGCAATGTAATATCTGAATTTGTCTTTTTTCATTGTAGGAACTCTTACAAAGCAACCTTCTTTTAACTCTGGCTGCCAGTCTTCCATTCACAAATTTCCTAATCAGTTGGGTGAGAGTTTCTCTCATCATCATCATCATCATCATCGTCATCGTCATTATTTAGCTCTTCAGCCCAGTCACTTGCAGGGGATTCCATGTATGAAGCATGAGAACTGGCTTCCCAGCTTCTTCTTCCATTTCCTCGAGGCTTTTGGAGTTTCTGGAACGTTCAATGGCGACTCATAGTCCTGAAAAGTAATTCCTACCCCAATAGGAAAATTCACTTTTATGCGCTTGGTTCTTCTGTTGACTTTTGCTCCATGTCTCATGCGTTGCAGCTTCTCTTTCACACAGTGAGGCACTATATGGGATATTGCCACTATGGCATGTGATGTGGAGTTTGGTAGCCTGCTTACAACTTCATCAGGATTAAATGGCATGATCCCATATTTTCTAAATCCTGACACTAAATTCTATGAGAAATTTGAATTATTGTTGCAGGTTGTTAAAAAAACTGACTGAGCAAGTGAGGAAAAGCTTCCTTCGTGATCACCTGTGATCTCTTCTTTTTTCCAGACTTCCACTTTCCGAAATTCCCTTACAGGAAGGGATTGCAACATCTAGGTGTTGTAGATATGTGACGCATTCTTTGGTATGCAAGTAAAGCATATTTTGTTTCTTTCTGCTAGCTTCAAAATATCAGGGGAAAAGCGACTGCACAGATTGTCACCAATGAGTGCAGTCTTACCTCGTGCGGCCAGATGTCTAGTTGTGGAATGAAGGTGTTCTGAAACCAATCCAGAAAAATTGTGGAATCAAACCACTCACTGCGGCTTCCATTATAACGTGTGTTCTTTGGTCCCCCTTGCATCCAGTTTTCCCACAAATGCTCTGTTTTATACGCTACATAAGGAGGAAGAAGGGATCCAGAATCTAAACGCCTAAACATCACTGAAGCACTGGCCTTGGTAGAGTCTTTGATCCTTTCAGCATACTTTACGCCACGCTTGAGCAAACATTTTTTTACATCGGGATCCTCACTTAAATTAGTCTCATCACAGATGAAAATTGATCAGCCGTAATCATTGAGTTTGGATCATTTTGAGTGAGAGACACTTTCAGGTGACTGAAATATTCTTCCAGAATTTTTGCCATCCCTCAAGCCTTTGACATAGCAATTTTTTATATTTTGTCATGAAACTAGTAGCCCATTCCGCAACTGACAAATTCAATTCAAATATATATTTTGCACAAATGCTTCTTCTTGTTCTTCTTCTGCAATATTAAAACAGCTGGTGTTTGTCATGATTTCTATTATACAAAGTTCCTTTACTAATGTTGTAGGTATTTGCTACTTTTGTCATGGAGAGCTTGCCAGATTAATATCTTCCACTGCTTTCTGTAGATCCATTTCAATGTAGGTTTGGTAACTCCTTGAACCAGGCATAAATTTGTGTTTCCTCATTATGTCATTATTTTATAGTGTTATCAGGGAGTTACTTTGACTGGATTTCTAACTTTTACTGGCCAGTCAAAGTATCCCCGTTTGTAGTGTGAAGGGTGCCATTGAACACATAGCACAGCATAGTGAAGGTTCTCGGAAACCAAAAACTTCTACATACTTGCACGAGGTCGGTAAGAAAGGAGAGCACAAATGTACCTGAGGAAGAGGGAAGACAACCAGACGAAAAGGTACAGTTTAAACAAACCCCTAGTCGGTGGCTCCAAACTCAATTTATTTTATTTGGAGAAACTTGTAAACTATCTGGCTGATTGCAAACATTGCAAAATAATCCCCCGCAACCATTAACTATTGCGATTCAAATAAATCCTAAAAATGCTACAAATGAATCGTAATCCTTAAAACACATCCCAATACAATATTAATATTTCCCAATAAAACTCACTCATAAATATGTTAATAATCCGCCCCATCTAGCTCGGCCACCTAAACCTTCCCCATTAAAGTCGTCATAAACATAGATAGGAAACACCTCCCAACATTAACTTTTGTGTTCTCTATCGAATTTGCACCTGCTGAGTTATGCATTTAACTTGAAAGAAGGAAATCCTATTCTGCCAAAAGCCCACACCTAATGCCTTTAAATTTTCATAATTTCTAGATTCTAAGGCGAGTGTCTATACTTTATAAGACAAAGGAGATTATGCACCCCTCCGGATCCTGGGTTCCCTCACAGCACACAACCGTGCCCAGTCTCACTCCGACCGACCACTCACTGCTTCCGTCTCTCGGCTCACGGAGCAAAACATTCAGCACACGGCATGACCCAGCACCAATAAGAATCGAGGACGGGCAACTGCTGACATAAGAAGCAGACGGGTAACGAACAAAATTCACCTACACCTCCACGAAAGCCCTAGAAAAATTAGGCGGAAGGAAACAATAAAAAAAAATTATATCAAGGAGCGTGTATAAAGAATTGTTCTTATCAATGTACAATTTGGGGTTATTATAAAGTTTAAATATATGAAATATATGAAAAAATAACATATTTATGTACCCGGAACTGTATCTGTCAGAAATCTCAAATAACAAACAATTTCTCAAAGTATGCTTTCTGGAAAAAAAAAAAAAAAAAAATCTGATGTGTACCATTCATATGATTTTCTCTACATCTCTGTAACAAATTATTGTTAAAACGCTTATGCCTCTATTTACTTCATGGTACTCGAGAACAAATTAGCAGAAATAGTCTTATTACTTGTTTCCTTGAAAGTAGGAGCAAAATAAGGGAGTACCATAGGTTAAAGTGATAGTCAAAAGCTGGTTGCTATGTGACAAGTTCCTTTGTATATATGGGCAGGAGTTGACAAATTTGTATATGAGAACAGTAAGTTTTTCATAGCTGAAACCAAAAACAATGAATGTCTCAAAAAGATTAACTCCACGAAAAAAATGTATATAATATAAATTGTGTGCTTTAATGTGCTCTACATTTCTTGTGTAGTAAGTTTTTATCTAAGTCTTACGGTTTAGCAGTTATGCAAAATTCCATAAAATTCGTCCAGAATAAAGTAGTCTTCAGAGGCTATTCACAGAAAATTCAAGATATACATTTTGTTTGTTAGGTAAATATCTTTAATATTTGATATTTTAATCAAAATCATTGGAGCCATTTTTGCGAAAATCCAAATTTTCGAAAAAAATTCCATGTAAAGGGTAGTTTGGGGGGGATTTTTCTCAAAACCTTTGTGTCGCATCCCTGGAAGATACTAAACTTAAATACCTAGTTTGGTATTTTACCAACTTTTTTGTTTAGTTATCGTGTTCACAGACACACGGACACAAGGACATACGGACACACACAAACACACACACACACATTCACACACACGGACCTTTTTGTGAAAATCCTTTTTTTGGATATAAGGGACCCTAAAACATATATTTCCGGTGAAATCTCGGTATTGAGTTTTTGGCTGGAGTGCAACACCTTCTTTATACACTATGTGCATACTGCGTGTAGAGAAAGTAAAAATACGTTAATATTCGAACCAAAACAGTATGACGAACTGAAGAACACGAAATTAGCCAAGGCAGCAGTGCCATCTGTTTTAACCAACGGAACTACCAATCTCTAGAGTTATCGAATGTGTTCAGAAATATTATATTCTGAATTGCTTTTAGTACTTCCGGTGAAATTAATCCCGCCAGTCAAAGTATTCCCATTTTACGGTATGTGTATTTGTAAGCAAAAAGCAAACAGAAAAAGGAATACAACACCGGAGTTCCGGCCAGAAAAAGGTTACATTCATGCAGTTCTTCACTAGCAGATTTTAACTTGTGCAACTCGCTTAACGCACTAAGTGACATCTGCACATTGGATCACCCGGTATAAGTTACATCTCTGCTATGTGCTTTTTACAATACCAGAACATAAACTAAAGTAACACACATGGCGAAGCGATATTATGAACATTGGGTCACCAATATGTGTTACCCGATGTGTTCGTATGCAATCCTGGATTTCCTGCTAATAATGAAATTCGTGTAAATAAAGCTGCTGCAGTTCGCCTTAGCGGAATAAATAAAAATTAGAACTGCATTCACAAATGTTAAGAATAATAATTGCATTAACTTTATCTAGAACTTGAAGAAACGAAGCAATCGCTGCTACAAAACGAAGTCTGAAGAACTTAGAGCCTCCTGTAACAATCATATTGATCAAGAACCTAGGTTTCCAGAGGCATAATATGAACTGCAAGTTTCCACACAACTTTTTATTAGGTGTGGCCTACTGAGAGAGTATTGGGTTACATTTAATGACAACTCTGATAGATTGAAATGCTCTTCCTTCCAGATTTCTACTTCTCTTATAAACGTTTCCACAGCGGTGAAGCTGTTAGAAGAATAAATCATCTGCTGTGAATTTAAGGAGTCCTATCTTCCACATATCTTGACACCAAAAACCTAACTCCTGTTTTCAAGCTACTTTTTTATAACTTTCTATCGCTTTCTGGAAACTCTCGTTTCGATGCTTGGCTGACGCTTAACTAGAGGAGTGTTGATGGTTTGATGTGGCTTAACTTCTTATTGCCGGGATGGGACTGTGAGGTTACCGTGATATTGAGAACGACAAGTTTGTATTTTGCTTTTATTGAATCTTTAATAAGATATGGCCTATTTTTTGGTAAACGAATTTTTTTCTTCAAAAGAAAAGTATTAGAATAATTAAAAACAGTAGAGCCCTATTTATTGAGCTAGGCATTATAGCTATTTAGAATCTTTATGTTTTAGATAATTTAGTATTTATGAATGCCTCTTGTACCACACATATTTTGAGTGGGGAAAGTCACAGTTACAGTACTAGGGTCAGGTCCAATGTAAACATTCCATATCATAGATTAACAAACTCTCAGAATATACTTAGGCATTAAGTTGTATAACTTGCCTGATGCTGTTGAATGTTTCAATATGAAGAATGTTAAGTCCAGGATATATACATGCTTAGTCAAACATCCTATTTATTCTATAGATGAATATTATAATGATTAATTTTGTGATCTTAGTTTGTAATATATTATGACTGTTAATGTACTGTTTTACCAGACGTTGTATAGTGCTTCTAGACAAAAACATCTGATGTATTCCACTCAAATGACTTTCTCTACATCTCTGCAACAAATTATTTTAAAAATTTTATCTTACATTTACTTTATACTAATCGAAAAAAAAATAATAGCAGAAATAGTGTTATTACTTGCTTACTTGTACGAGAAAAGATAAGCTTTTTAAAGCTGAAACCAATAACATGGAATATCTCAAAAAACCATCTCGAAAAAATATATATAACTTAAACTGTGTGTTTTAATGAGCTCCATATTTTTGTTAAGTTAGCTTTTGTCTATTTCTTACGGTTTAACAGTTATGCAACATTCCGTAAAATTCATCCAGAATAAAGTAGTCTTCAGAGGCTATTCCCAGAAAATTCAGTATAAACATTTTATTTGTCTTTAATATACAATAATTTAATCAAAATCGTTAGATTCATTTTTGAGAAGATCCAAATTTTCGAAAAAAGTTCCATGTAAAGCGTAGTTGGGCGTGGGGGGATTTTCTTGAAAATTTTCGTGTTGCATCCTTGGAAGATACCAAAGTTAAATACCAAGCTTGGTACTTAAGATCTTTTCGTTTTTGGGCTATGTTGTCCACAGACACACACACACACACACACACACACACGCACATGGAAAATGCCTTTTTGGATTCAGGGTGTCCTGAAACATGTATTTCCGGTGAAATCTCGGCATCGAATTTTTGGGTGAAATATAATATTTCCACTATACACTATGCACATAGTACGTGATGGGAAAGTTAAAAGGAAAATAATATTAATTAATTAAAAGATATTAATTGAGGGATAAAAAGTATTAATTTATGAATAATTTTAACACGACATATTAATGTTATTTTTTAACTAACTGCAAGATTAGAGCAATTATTCTTCCAACCATGAGCCTGTGAAGGGTTTATCATCCTATGAAACATTAATTACGTATTTCAAACCCAAAATATTGCATACTCTCACAAACCTGAAGAAATGATCTGTTCTTGATTTCCGCGCAGTTAGTCGCACCGTGCACATTCGCAGGAGCGTCGAGCACATTTGCACAAGAGGCGCACAGTTAGTGTTCCTGCTCTACCTTAATGTCAGGCACTTTAATTACGTGAGTGTTAATAATGGCAACGGGTGCGGAGGTAAACGAAGAAGTTATATTCGCTCTTCCTTCTCTCTGCTTGCTACATTTGCTCTGCACTTCTCATTGAATTCCTAGTCGGTCTGCGTGACTCAACTGGTTAGCTGCTGATCCCAAAGTCGCGGGTTCAAATCCGACCCATACCGTTAAGTGTGCCTAAAAGTAAAGAGCTGTCAGAAGATTTACTGGCGGGATGAAATTCCAGCACACCGGTGATGCTGATATTAATATGGCAATAAACAGGTCGTTAACAAACAATTCATTTAATTTACTGAATTACTGAGATGCAGAACAAGAAGAGACTTGCTAGCTTTCGTAGCAAGCTCGTCTTGAGCAGAGTTTGTGCGTCCATACAGGTGGTAAACACAACCAATCGACGCTGAACAGACTTCGCCAAAGGGATATAAGTTAGGATGAAAGTGAAATACAAGACACACGTATAATTATTCGATGCGCAGTCATGGTAAAGGTCGAAACTATAGAAAAGTAGTTCTTTAACGGTCTAAGGAAGTGGCATTAAACTTATTACACCTCATTCCCTACTGGATGAGTAATAAGTTAGTATTGAGAAGTACCAGCTAGTATAGGCAATGTTAGACCTCTCATTTGTTATCGGATTCCCCGTTCCCTGATCTTACTTATTCCACTCCCGGACGTCGTACCGCTCTAATCTCTGTTCTACACATACAACCCCTAGAAATGATTAGCCAAGCTACAATATGAGGGATATGATCGTTCGTTTGTTATGATAAGAGGCAGGTAGGCAAATGGACAGCATATACGTTGCTAGTTGTATTTCGTTTGGGTTCATGTCCTTATTTGTTTACCTGTGTCCACCTTTGCTCTGGAGTAAACGTGCATTTCTGTAACACACAAACTCCTCTTTGTTAGTTATAAAGAACGTGAGTTGAAATTCGCATGAAGAGAAAGATTTATCTCTGTTTTGGCATATAGAACACTGTTGCTGTACATATAGTTTCTGTCGTAACAACCTCGTACGTCCATACATGTGATAAACACAACCAATTGATAAATATCGTGGCTGTAAAGCATAACCCTATGGAACGAAACTTATTTTATAATTATAACTACACACGAACTAAAATTTACACACATTTATCTGCTATAAAAAGCTGATATCTATATCTTTCAACATTAGGCATTAGCATAAAGACTTGGATAGTTAGAGTCAGACTGAAAAATTCAATGCCATAGCCGGGATGTGAACCCCGGATATGCCGGTCCCTAGGTGGTTGCTCCTCCACTGAGCTACCATGACAACATGCCGGCACAGCATTGACTTTCTCAACTGACTCGCATGTTTCCCGGTAAACCACAAAGTGATCTCAAATTATTTTAGGATGACAGCCTGTGCAGAGGATGGAGCAACACCAAAGTTGGGGTTTCTGATTTCAGTTGACAACATAGTATCCCTTAAACGTGACTGTGCTCACAGGAATGACAATTTCAGCTGTAATTAAATATACTGTCAATTCAACCACTGCAATCTGGTGGCCATTAACTGAAATGCATTCACTTAACACGGTTTTTATTCATATTATGAGATTTTAAATACCTCCCCGTACTGTTTTTAAACATTTTCATTTCCACAAACCTTGTCGTGACAATAACGAACACAACAAAGATGTGATACAGTCGTTGGGAAGTGATACGCGTACATACATTTAAGCGATTCATTTTTATGTATATAGATATATATTATTTTCCGGTAATGTGTATAATATATGCTGCAGGTTCCAAAGATCTAGTAGCCTCAAGTCATACACGAGCCGCATACACTAAGTTATTCCAAAACTGTTTAGATACTTTGTGTAATAAGTTAAGAAAACACACTGTAAAATCACCTTCATGACTTGCTTTTTTTAACTGTGGTAGTTTCACAGAATTTGTAAGTTTCAGCGTTTTTGTGCTTTTTTGGGGCGATTGTCTTTCTCTTCCTTTGTCCCTACAGTGTATTATTTCTTGGTCATACATAATTAATTACAAGAAATGAAAATCACATTCAAAACCACCAAACATGGAAACTTTTAAGAAGCATCACAGTCTTTGCTGGCACATTTTGGGGTATTTAGCCGTTAGGACGGCATATTTATATTAAATTCATACAAGCACATATTTAAATCTGAGTCATACCTTCAGAATTTCAGCAGCATGACGAATAACACTGACTAAAGTAAAACTTTCATATCCAAGCGAAAGTCCGAATCGCGTCGTCTAGATTTGGAAGATCTCATAGGTTGAGTCAATAGAGATATTTAAATATAATAAAAAAGTACTAAAACAAGCTCATATTTGTTTCGAATTAATAACAGCATTTAACATAGGTTTGTATTGAAATAAACATTTTGGCATATTATGAATATTTTGCCTTATTTTAAAACATGATATGTTGTGCTCAGAAAAACTTTAAAATATGGTGAGGTATTTTGTCATTATTTGCGTATATTTATAACAATTTTAGTGTAATTAAAGCACTTTCTTAAGTTCAACCAGTTTCTTTCCTGAAAGTGATAATTTTATAATTCTCCTTTCCAAATTTAGTCATCACAATCAAGCAATGTATAATGTTAAACACGGTTAAGGGTCAACATCAGTGTTGTGGGCAGCTTTGTCCATTTCTATTCTTGGCCTTACGTGTTATGGTGAAGATGGTCTAGCCTCTGAAAGGAGAAACATCTGATGTGTTCCAATCACATGATTTTCTCTATATCTCTGCAACAAATTATTGTTAGAAAGCTTATGCTTCTATTTACTTCATGCTAAATGAGAAAAAATATCAGAAATAGTCTTACTACTTGCTTCCTTGTAAGTAGAAGTGAAATAAGGGTGTACCATAGGTTAAAGTGGTAGTCAAAAGCTGTGACTCAAGTTCCTTTGTTTGTGTGGACAGAAGTTGATAAAGTCCTGCATGAGAAAAGTTTTTTTCAAAGCTGAAACCAAAAACAAGGAATATTTAAAAATCGGTCAACTCCATGAGAAAAATGTATGTAACATAAATTGTGTGCTTTAAAGTGCTCTACATTTTTTGTGTAGTAAGGTTTTATCTATCTCTTGCGGTTTAGAAGCTATGCAAAATTCCGTAAATTTCATCCAGAATAAACTAAGCTTCAGAGGCTATTCCCAGAAAATTGAATATATACATTTTATTTGCCAGGTAAATATATTTTATATACGATATTTTAATCAAAATCGTTTGAGCCATTTTTAAGAAAATAAAAATGTTCGAATAAATTTCCATGTAAAGGATAGTTTGTGGTGGGGGAGTTTTTCTGAAAATCTTCGTGTCGCATCTCTGGAAGATATCAAACTTAAATACCAAGTTTGGTATTTTACTGACTTTTCATTTTTGAGTTATCGTGTTCAAAGACACACGGACACACGAACACATGGATACACACGGACTTTTTTTTTTTTTTTTGGGTACAGGGGATCCTAAAACATATATTTCCGGTGAAATCTCAGTATCGAATTTTTGGGTGGAGTGCAATATCTTCTCTATACACTATGTACATAGTGCGTGTAGAGAAAGTAAAAAACTGTCGCTGTTATATGTAGAGGTTGTAAAAGGCAAGATTTTGTGGTTGACAGACACCTGCCTCGCGGCGAGCACCTCACTGTAGGAGCGCCATATGGCGCCGGTGAGCTGCTGCTCCTTGCTTCAAACAGGTTCAACTGGATGAGATAAGGTAGGTAGGCGGACCTCGCCAACCTTATAATAGTAGCTACTCACCACCATTAGTAGTGCAGTAAAGGTTCATTTGTACAACTTCTCCCATTTTTACATTCTCTACACGTACAATGTACATACTGTATAGAGAAGGTATTGCATTCCACCCAAAAATTCGATACCGAGATTTCACCAGAAATACATGTTTTGGGTCCCCCTGAATCCAAAAAAAGCATTTTCAGAAAAAGGTCCGTGCGTTTGTGCGTGTGTGTATGTGTGTCTGTGGACAGCATAGCTCAAAAACGAAAAGACCGTTAAATACCAAACTTGGTATTTAAGTCTTGCAACTTGCAAGGATGCGACACGAAGATTTTCAAGAAAATTCTCCCACCCCCAACTACCCTTTACATGGAACTTTTTTTCGAAAATTTTGATTTTCTGAATAATTGCTATAACGATTTTGATTAAAATATCGTATATTAAAGATATTTACTTGAAAAATAATAAGTATATTTTGAATTTTCTGGGAATAGCCTCTGAAGACTACTTTATTCTGGATCCATTTTAAGGAATTTTGCATAGCTGCTGAACCGTAAGAGAGGGAGAAAAACTTACCACACAAAAATGTAGAACACCTTAACTCACACAATTTATGTAATATACATTCTTTTCGTGGAGTTAATCTTTTTTTAGATATTCCTTGTTTTGATATTCCTTATACTTTTCTCATACAGGATTTTGTCAACTCCTGTTTATACAAACAAATAAATAGCAACCAGCTTTTGACTACCACTTTAACCTATGGTACTCCCTTATTTCGCTTCTACTTACAAGGAAGCAAGTAATAAAATTATTTCTGCTAATTTTTTCTTGATTAGCATGAAGTAAATAGAAGCTTAAACTTTTTAACATTAATGTGTTAAAAAGATGTAGAGAAAGTCATGTGAATGGAACACATTAGATTTTTGGAGGTAGAATGTTCTTAAAACAGCAAAGAATCGAATAAATTTACCACCCACTTCTGAGAATAGGGAAGAATAAGAAGAAAAATAAGAAGACGAACGTTATACTCGTAACTCACCCTAATTTAAATTCGAACTCGGGACTTCTTGACAAGCTACCACCTAATACAGAGGCGGTTTACGTTATAAAGTTTTAAGGCTAATCTGTGTTTTTAGTGTTTTTGAATTCATAAAACCTGTATAGGTACTTTTAAAATAGTATCTGCAATTTATAAAGATGTAGATCTAAGTAGGAATTGCTTAATTAGTTTAGGTAATGTTTTCTATAACGTTAACGATTTACATGAGACGCTTAAAAAATGTATCTTCAACTCACTGTCTGACCCGATGTTGCACTGTTTTAGCACCACTCATGAATACTTGTACATTAAATTTATCTCTCGTTCTTATTAAGAAATTATTTTAGAGTCCTTTGGAGGATTGTTAATTCTCCTGTATTCCCCCTATAATTGTAACTATGTAGTACAGTCCACACCGTTCCAAACAACAGATGTGAAACATCGACATTACTTATGACTTCTTCAACCTTCTTCCGATTGTCTTCTGAGTCCAGGAACTCTATATGCAAGAGAGGAAGGACTCTTTGAGTTGGAGGAATCCTCGGTGTTTTAGAAAATTAAACCTTTGTGCTTGATTTTTGGTCCCATAGTTGCTTAATAACATAATAGTGTAACCAAAATTCTTTAGTCAAATTCTAATGGTACAAATTATCTTTAATAAATGATGAAGTACAGTTTTATCTGTCATCGCTTCGGCGTTTGTACAGAATTAAAGACTGCTCTCTCTGCCCTCCCCCTCTCTCTAATTCAAGTTTACTCTCTGAAATGCTCTCCAAAGTGAGCTCCAGCAATGGAGTGGAGGTCCGCCGCCACGTGAGGATCCAGAACCGCAGTCACTGCGACCACGACGTCAGCTGAAGCCTAGGAAGAATTAAAGACTGCTCTCTCTCCCCTCCCCCTCTCTCTAATTCAAGTTTACTCTCTGAAATGCTCTCCAAAGTGAGCTCCAGCAATGGAGTGGAGGTACGCCGCCACGTGAGGATCCAGAACCGCAGTCACTGCGACCACGACGTCAGCTGAAGCCTAGGAAGAATTAAAGACTGCTCTCTCTCCCCTCCCCCTCTCTCTCTAATTCCAGTTTACACTCTGAAATGCTCTCCAAAGTGAGCCCCAGCAATGGAGTGGAGGTCCGCCGCCACGTGAGGATCCAGAACCGCAGTCACTGCGACCACGACGTCAGCTGAAGCCTAGGAAGAATTAAAGACTGCTCTCTCTCCCCTCCCCCTCTCTCTAATTCAAGTTTACACTCTGAAATGCTCTCCAAAGTGAGCTCCAGCAATGGAGTGGAGGTCCGCCGCCACGTGAGGATCCAGAACCGCAGTCACTGCGACCACGACGTCAGCTGAAGCCTAGGAAGAATTAAAGACTGCTCTCTCTCCCCTCCCCCTCTCTCTAATTCAAGTTTACTCTCTGAAATGCTCTCCAAAGTGAGCTCCAGCAATGGAGTGGAGGTACGCCGCCACGTGAGGATCCAGAACCGCAGTCACTGCGACCACGACGTCAGCTGAAGCCTAGGAAGAATTAAAGACTGCTCTCTCTCCCCTCCCCCTCTCTCTCTAATTCCAGTTTACACTCTGAAATGCTCTCCAAAGTGAGCCCCAGCAATGGAGTGGAGGTTCGCCGTCACATGAGGATCCAGAACCGCAGTCACTGCGACCACGACGTCAGCTGAAGCCTAGGAAGAATCCCAAACTAGCTCAATGACAGCAGAAACAGCTAAACGGCAGTACCTCCACCCTTTCTACCTCCAACAGCAAACCTTCCTCCTCTACCTCCAACAATTCTCCTACACCGTCCTAATCCGCCAACCACTCCACCTCTCTACCCAACCCGGAAAACCAAAACCCTCCAAGAATCATCATCCGTGACAAAACTTTAACCTCCAAACTCCTTCAGCTGTTCTGCGGCTAACTTTTAAACTGCAGTATACCCAGGACTGTATCAAGCTGTTTCTACTGCGCAAAACGGACGCCCAGCCCACCATGTAGCGCTTGGCCGCCACCGGGATTCAGAATTATAGCTTGCTCCGGGCACTGACCAGCCGCTGCGCTTTATGGACCGATGTCGATGAGCGTTCTTCCTGGAGGATCTGGAGGACAAAAGCTACATAGAGGTGCAGGTCCGGCAACTCAGGCCGCGTGGGCGGCCCCTTCCAAGCTTTCAAGTTACACTCGTCAGCTCACTCAAAAACCAGAAGCTCATCTACGACGCGTAATCTGCAACATGAGGGTCTCCGAGAAGGTGCTCAAAACAGGTAACAACATCATCCAGTGTTATAATTGCCAGTAGCTGGGCTACACTTATAAATGTTGCAACTTAACCTCCCAGTGCGGTCTATGCAGTTGCATCGACCGCCTTGCTGACTGCCTTAACAGGACCAAGAATGATACTGGACCCCAGTGTGCAAACTGCGGGAAGTAAATTCTAACCTGGTACAGGGGGTGTGAGACGTTCGCCTATGAGCGACACCGCCGCCAACTGCCTACACTAGCCAGTGCTCCACCGGGGATAACTCCCATCTCACAACCGTGCTTCTCAGGAGCGGCCAAAGAGGACAGCGCAACTGGCATCCCTACACAAACCCCCCCCCCTTTCACAGTGGTCCTCGATTGACCTGGGAGGTTGAGAAAATTCAATTTACCGGCACTCCTGCCAAAAATTCAACCCTGTTTGACAAAATTAAGCAATTGGGACAAAATAGAATCCATAATATATTTCTTTACTTCTGCTCTCAACTAAATGGCTACTCCTCGGGTAGGCATGCCTTTAATGCGCGCTCTACTGTGAATGTCGACGGCATCTGCAGAGAGCAATACAAATTGGAAAACTATCCGAGACACAAGAAAATTGATGTCGCATCCATTTGCGAAACAAAATTAAAAACGAATTTCACTTTAAACTCAATGGGTGCAGCATTTTTCGCAGAGATAGAATTGGCAGACAGGAGGATGAGGGCGGCAGAGCCACTTTATTAAAGAATACTGTTGCTTATTTTTCTGTAACGCCCCCAGTGGTAGAAACACTAAAGTGCACAGCACTAAAAATACAGATCAACAACCAGGTGGTGCTATTGCTGGCGCTTTAGTGGCCCCCCAAATCGCTCTTCGTCTTAAGAGAAATCAACAATACCCTCGATTAACAGAAGTATCTAATAATAACAGGAGATTTCAACGCTCGGCACCCATGGTGGCAGTCACGCCGAACAAATGCGATCGAATCTCCTTAAAGAATTTATTATTAAACATGACAATGTGGAGGTACACACACTCCTTGTCCCCACCTTTGACACCGCTCAAGTGATTTTGACTCTGAGATTTTGGATTTCGTTATTACAAAAATTGCGACAATTTCACAAAACTGCAATGTGTAACGTAGCCTGGACTCCGACCATCTTCCAGTGTATTTCGAAATCTGTGGCGCCATCAACTCCCAAGCGCAGAGCTCGACTGGAATAAACACACACTTGAAACACACAAGATGGCGCAGCAATACACCACAAGCCCACCCAGCTCATGCAGGTACCTCGAGGTGGAGCATCTCACTGTCAGGCGGAGACGTGATGAGGCAAACACGCGTCACCTGAGTACTAAATGCTAGCACAATGGCTACACAACATCATTCGGCGTCAAGTTATCTTATAATTGAACAGTGGTAAGACAAGATGCTGAGTACCACCCATTCGGGCAATTCTTTCTGGAAAGTATTAAGGGCATTAAGACCTCATCGAGCGTTAGCATTGGCACTGAAGCGCTTCACACTTAACTCGGCCTGCACTTCTGCCCCGAGGAGAAAGCCGAGGTCTTTGCAGAACGTCTCAAAGAAAGATTCTCAGAGAATACCCCCAACCAACATGGCGCGTCACCAGGAAGTGCAAAACTGGGAACAAACTTGGCTGGCACTAAAGCACAACACACACCACGACTCAAGAAGAGCACGAACTTATTAGGAAACTGCCTAACGGGAAAGCCGCAGATACGGACAGGGTGGCAAATGAGGATCTGAAGCATATCCCGAGAAAAGCTCCGGTGCACATAACAAACATTTTCAAAGTTTGCATAAAACGCAATCACTTCCCTTCACTTGAAAACAAGACAAGGTCATTACTCTACCAAAGCCAAGGATCCTCAAAATTACGGCACCATTATTCTCCTGTCCAACATTGGAAAATTGTTCTAAAAAGTTTTACTTTCTCAGCTCAAAGGAAATATTTCAGAGATGCAAGATATCTCCTCTGCTGAATTTGGTTTTAGGAAAGGACACTCTACTGAATTACAATTATTTAGGCTTGTTTATGACGTAACTGAACAATTCAACAATGGGGTTCCAACGTTGTCACTGTTTTTGGACCTAGAAGCTGTATGCGGCCGTGTTTGACATGATGCCCTTATCTTCAAATAGCACCGGAACTTTACTTATTTTTGTTCCACAGCTTTCTAAAAAACCGGCACTACTTCGTTCCTCCTCACGCTCGTACGTCCCATTTTAAACTCTGCAACACACCTTTTAATCATTGAATATGAAGGAGCAGAGACTTTTAATGTACTGTTCATTTCCTCCTTGATTTCTTTAGGCGTTAAGCCTTTCAAATGGAAGCATTTAATCACTGCTCGTTTTTCCAAATCCTCCATTTTCGTGAAAACTCTAAGTGGTCTTGTTTAAAATGCTGTCATTCGAAAACTAAACAAGCTATTGACCTGTAATTATGGATAAAGCTAGTCTAGTTGAATTATGCGATGCTACTGTCTAACTGGTCTAATGGTGTGAGGCCCGGCACTTATCAGCCGACCCTCGTATTGTTTACTCTTTCCTTTGAATGTCGTTCAGTTTACATCCCTGCGTATGTCTTACAATGCTTTTATTTGTAGCTTACACTTAAGCTTTTAAAATTCCCCATAAGATGAGGTCCAAGGAGGTTCCGATAAATGGCCATGATACCCTTCCACAGGATCCTTTTACCCGTTCACTTGGGGGTTGTTCATACCGGTGGTGCACTCAAGTTTCATGGTAATGTGGAGCTACAAGATACATGAATAATTGCAATTTTCCTATACATTGTTGACTGTTCTTTGATAAATCTACTGTCATGTCTCTCCACTTACTGCCATAATTCTTTAACGCTAAAGATTCCACAAAAACAATGAATATGTTTGTGTTACAACAATACTGTGAGATTGTGAATACAAAAAAGCTTCCAATAATTTGAAGAGTTACAAGCTGCTCCGTATGTACACTTTCACATAAAAGAAGTAGTTATCATGAGTATGGTAGGATTCAGCTGCCTATAAACACAAACCTGATGTGTTCCATTCACATGACTTTCTCTACATCTCTGCAACAAATTATTGTTAAAAAGCTTATGCTTCTATTTACTTCATGTTAATCGAAAAAAAATTAGCAGAAATAGTCTTATTACTTGCTTCCTTGTAAGTAGAAGCGAAATAAGGGAGTACCATAGGTTAAAGTGATTGCCAAAAGCTGGTTGCTATATGACTGAAGTTCCTTTGTTTGTATGGACAGGGGTTGACAAATTCCTGTATAAGAAAATTATGTTTTTCAAAGCTGAAACTAAAAACAAGGAATATTTTAAAAACGATCAACTCCGCGAAAAAAATGTACATTACATAAATTGTGTGTTTTAATGTGCTCTACCTTCTCGGTGTGGTAAGTTTTTGTGCATCTCTTATGGTTTAGCAGTTATATAAAAATATGTTAAATTCATTGAGAATAAAGTAGTCTTCAGAGGCTATTCCCAGAAAATTCAAGATATACATTTTATTTTCCGTGTAAATATCTTAAATATACGAAATATTAATCAAAATTGTTAGAGCCATTTTTAAGAAAATCAAAGTTTTCGAAAAAGGTTCCTTATAAAGGGTAGTTTGGGTTGGGGGGATTTTCTTGAAAATCTTCATGAAAGATACTAAACTTAAATACTAAGTTTGGTATTTTACCGACTTTTCGTTTTTGAGTTATCGTGTTCCCAGTCGTACGGGCACACGGACACACATACACACGGATCTTTTTCTGAAAATGCTTTTTACTTTCTCTATACGTACTGTGTACATAGTATATAGAGAAGGTATTGCACTCCACTCAAAAATGTGATACCGAGATTTCACCGGAAATATATGTTTTAGGGTCCCCTGTAACCAAAAACAGCATAACGATAACTTAAAAATCTGATGTGCAACATTCACATGATTTTCTCCATATCCCTGCAACAAATAATTCTTAAAAAGCTTATACTTCTATTTACTTTATGCTAATCAGAAAAAAATAGTAGAAATAGTCTAATTACTCGCTTCCTTGTAAGTAGGAGCGAAATAAGGGAAATCGTAGGTTAAAGTGATAGTCAAAAGCTGGTTGCTATGTCAATGAAGTTCCTTTGTCTATATGGATAGGAGTTGACAAGTTAAAATATGAGAAAGGTATACGTTTTTCATAGCAGAAACCAAAAATAAGGAATGTTACAAAAACGACGAACTCCACGAAAAAATGTATATAACATAAATTGTGTGCTTTAATGTGTTCTACATTTTTTGTGTAGTAAGTTTTTGTCCATCTCTTACGGTTTAGCAGTTATTCAAAATTTAGTAAAATTCATCCAAAATAAATTACTCTTCAGAGGCTATTCCCAGAAAATTCAAGATATACATTTTATTTGCCAGGTAAATATCTTTAATATACAAAATTTTAATCAAAATCATTAGAGCCATTTTTGAGAAAATAAAAATTTTCGAAAAAAGTTCCATGTAGAGGGTACTTGGGGGTGGGGGGATTTTTCTCAAAATTTTCGTGTCGCAACCCTGGAAGATACTAAACTTAAATACCAAGTTTTGTGTTTTACCTACTTTTCGTTTTTGAGTTATCGTGTTCACAGACACACGGACACACGGACACACGGACACACGGACACACACACACACACACTCACGGACCTTTTTGTGAAAATGCTTTTTTTGGATATTGGGGACCCCAAAACATATATTTCCGGTGAAATCTCGGTATCGAATTTATGGTGGAGTGCAATACTTTCTCTATACACTATACATAGTGCGTATGGAGAAACTAAAAATGAAAAGTCGGTACAATACCAAACTTGGTATTTAAGTTTAATATCTTCCAGAAAAGCGACAGAAGATTTTGAGAAAAAATCCCCCCACTCCAAACTACCATTTACATGGAACTTTTTTCAAATTTTTTGATTTTCTTAAAAATGGCTCTAACGATTTTGATTAAAATACCATATATTAAAGATATTTAACTAACAAATAGAATGTATATCTTGAATTTTCTGGGAATAGTCTCTGAAGACTACTTTATTCTTGATGAGTTTTACATAATTCTGCATAACTGCTAAACGGTAAGAAATGGAAAGAATTTACCACACAAAAAATGTAGAGCACGTTAAAACACACAATTTATGTTATATATACCTATATTTTTCGTGGAGGTGGTCTTTTTTGGAATATTCCTTGTTCTTGGTTTTACCTTTAAAAAACATACTTTTCTCATACAGGAATATATCAACTCCTGTCCATACAAACAAAAGAACTTCAGTCACATAGCAACCAGCTTTTGACTATCACTTGAACCTACGGTACTCCCTTATTTCGCTTCTACTTACAAGGAAGCATGTAATAAGACTAATTCTGCTAATTTTTTCTAGATTTGCATGAAGTAAATAGAGAATAAGCTTTCTAACAATAATTTGTTGTAAAGATTTAGAGAAAGTCATGTGATTAGAACACATTAGATTTTTTTTTGGATACAGGAGATCCTATAAAATATTTTTCCGGAGAAATCTCGGTATGGAATTTTGGGTGGAGTGCAATACCTTCTCTATACACTATGTACATAGTAAGTGTAGAGAAAGTAAAAATAACAAGCTATTTCTTTATTTATGCAGCTTTCGTTAACCTTTGTATCTGACACAAAAAAGAAGATTCGAAATGTATGATTATGAATTGCTTTTTTGATGCAATTATTTGATTGTACAGAACTTGATGAGCGTTTTAACTTTAGACTACAATCTCATGTTATGCAAAGAGCGAGGAAGACTCAGGTCTGAGGCGAGACTGTGAAACAAGTGAGAGTGTAAAACGTGAGTGAAGACCAGCGCTTTGACCTCTGACCCAACTCGACAACGCTTCCCCATTTTCTCCTTATGCAGCCCTTGGAAAATTAAGAATTTATGGCAGCCAACTGCTGCTGCTTACAGCTCCGAGGCGACGAATCCTCGACTTGTTGACACTCCTCGTGGTGTGGCTAATGTATACGCTTAGCCTCGGATCTTTATACAGAAGCCGCTAGCCGAGGAATCCGTGTAACAGAAAATAATGAAAGTTTAGAGCTGAGCATGAGCTTGGGTACACAGATGCGATTACTGAGACGTTCTATTTTCGTAAAATGTAAGAGCCTCCTGGTCAAATAGTAGATATTTCATATATATATATATATATATCTTATTTTCTTTATTATTTGATCTCTAGAGAAACGTCAAGAGATTGTAATAGTTTTCAGTCAAAAAAAAAAAATGCTGATGTGTTACACTCTCATGATTTTCTCTAGCTACTCTACAAACTTCTTACAAAAGATTATTCTTCTTTCAACACCATGCTAATCGAGATAAACATTAGCAGAGTTTTGTATCAGTTTTAAAAGCTGTCGTTATGCGATTGTCATTGCAAATCGCTTTTTTGCTTAGCCAGGAGTAGAACAAAAGAAAAACGGACACTTACGTCTGAGAAAAGTATAAGTACTTCACAATTCAAACTAATAACAAGAAATACCTCGAAAACGGTAAGCTCCACGAAACATGACATAACTTGTGTATTTTAACAAGATCTACATTTTTGTATAGTAAGTTTTTGTCTATCTCTTACGGTTTACTGATTATGTCAAATTAAGGCAAATTCATTCAGAATAAACCGGTCTTTAGAAGCTTTTCCCAAAAAATTCCAGATATACATTTTATTTGTGATAGAAATGGCTTTAATAGATGGCATTTTAATCAAAATCATTGCACCCATTTTTAAGAAAACAAAATTTTCGAAATTTTTTCCATGGGTGGAGGGATTTTCTTGAAATTCTTCGTATCGCATACTTGGAAGATTTCAAAATTAAATAACAAGTTTGGTATTTAACCGTCTTTTAGTTTTTGAGCTATGCTGTCCACAGACAGATAGACGGACACACACACGGACACACGGACCTGTTTTGCTTTTTTTTTTTTTGATTCAGGGGGTCCTAAAACAGGTATTTCCGGTGTAATCTCAGTAAGGAATTTTTGGGTGCAATACAATACTTTTTCTATACACTATGTACATAGTACGTGTAGAGGAAGTAAAACTGTACAAATAATTTGTATATTTTCTTTTACAATTTTTTGATCGTTCTAGCGAAAATGTTTTTTTTTTTTTTTTTTTTTTTTTTTTTTTTGACTAATAACCGAGTGTGTTTTCACCTACATATTTTGGAGGCTTAATATGGGTTGATGCAAACACTCCAAATTCTTCGTATTATTATTATTATTATTATTATTCGCCTTGAAATTACCTATTCCGGCTTCTATTATCAAACCACCTCTTGTAATGTCTACCTAAATTTCTTTACCAGTTGGTTGGTAACACATCTTATATGATAATATATCATCGCCATTCTATCGATATGGTTGTTAATTGAGAAAATATTCAGTCTGATCTAACTGTTTCATTTCTACTACAAAGAGCACCGCAGGCAATGACATTGATGAAACATGGAATGAAGATGAAGCGGGAGAAACGGAGAACCCGGAAAAAAACCGCAAAACCCATATGCGGTCGCTTGGGATCGAACTTGGGCCGGCTACGTGAGAGTCGTGTACTCTAACCACTCGGCCACGGCGGGACCTTCTTGGGGTCGTAAGTAAAATGTTGTACATAAATAGACAAGGTATTGCATTCCACAAAAAATGATATTCAGATGACATCGAAAATACATGTTTGGAGGACCCAGAAAACAAAAATGGATTTTTAGAAAAAGGTCATTCTCTCTCTCTGTGTGTGTGTGTGCGCGCGCCCATACAACATAATTCAAAAACAAACAATTGGTTAAGTCCAAACTTGGTATGTAAGTTTAGTACCCTCCAGGGATACGTGAACACTTCTTTATAGCAAAAGCCCCACCCCAAACTACCCTTTACATGGAGCATTCTGCAAAATTTACGATTTTCTAAACGGCTCTAACGATTTAGAGATGCTTTCATGGAAAATAGCACGTGTAACCTGAACTTTTTGGGAATATTGAAGTCCTCTTCATTTCTGAATAACTGGTGAACTGCAAGAGATCGATAATAACTTACTATGCAAATATGCATATCTCCTTAAAACACGTAATTTATGCCCTATACAGTTTTTTTATAGAGTTAACCATTTCAGAGATATTCACTTTTATTGGTTTTTCATTCCGGATTTAATTGTGCTTGAGTTCCGCCTGTACTTAGCAAGTCACAGCCGTTATCTTTTCCATTCCAAAGTTCATATCTTCCAATTTTTTCCATGGCGGATTTCAGCTTCTCTTCCATCTTCTCCATGTCAGAGTCGAATTTACTTCCGGGTTCGTTTCCATGTGCATATTTTCAATCCCAGATACCATTTTCGTCTGCATTTTCTTCATTTCGGCAAGTAGAATTTTCATCATTTTATGTATTCAATCCCGCTCCTGACACCATTGTAAAATCTCTTTATGTATGTTAGAACTAAATGTATATATTGCCCAAAACAGATTTAAATTAGTGTTACTTTGGCAACAATTCTGCAGTATGTACGATTTTTTCTCATTGCTTCGACGAGAAAAAATTAGCACAAATACTCTTATCTCTTGCTTCCTTGTAAGTAGAAGCGAAATAAGGGAGTACCGTAGGTTAAAGTTATAGTCAAAAGCTGGTTGCTATGTGACTGAAGTTCCTTTGTATGGATAGGATTTGACACATTCCTGTATGAGAAAAGTATAAGTTTTTTTAAAGCTGAAACCAGAAGAAAGGAATAAGACATCGACGATCAACTCCAGGAAAAGAGTGTGTATAACGTAAATTATGTGTTTTAACGTGCTCTACATTTTTTGTGTGGTAAATTTTTGTTCATCTTTTGCGGTTTAGTAGTTATGCAAAATTCCATAAAATTCATCCAGAATAAAATAATCTTAGAGGCTATTCCCAGAAAATGCAATATATACATTTTATTTGACAGGTCAATATCCTTAATATGCGATATTTTAATCAAAATCGTTAGAGCCATTTTTGAGAAAATAAAAAAATGTTGAAAAACGCTTCATGTAAAGGGTAGTTTGAGATGTTTTTTCTCATCCCTGGAAGATGCTGGGTATTTTACCGACTTTTCGTTTTTGAGTTATGTTCACAGACACACGGACATGGGGACACACACGTACGGACCTTTTCCTGAAAATGCCCTCAAACATATATTTCCGGTGAAATCTCGGTATCGAAATTTTGGGTGAGTGCAATACCTTCTCTATACACTATGTTTATAGTACGTTTAGAGAGAATAAAAAAGCAAGGCAATTTCAAACAATGTTGATGGGATCTACTGAAGGCACAATGAGCATCAACTCAGAAGCTATGCACACTACCATGGAGCAGCAGAACCAATGGACAGGGGCGTATTTGCGGGCAGGAGGAAGACGAACGGGACCGGACACCCTCCCCCAGAAGCCCTCTTCCCCAAAAGAAATACGTACAAATTCTTCCATTTGTATAACTTAAAAGTGACACATGCTTCGAAATTCTCCGTCATAAACAGCTTTCTGCTATACCACAGAAATAAAGGAATATATTTAACTTTAGTATATAAACAAGATTATAAAATAAGATTATTTGCGGCTTTTGTGCGGGTTGGTCGCTTTCCAACCAGCAAGACTCTGCAATTAGGGACTGCCGGCACGGCGTGCATTCCTACTTCTACATTCAACCTCTCTGCCTGCTGGTTCAGCGCCTCTTAGCTTAGTGTTTTGAATATCATAGGATACGATAGCGAATGTGCTCTTTTCCTCTGGTTCGTTGATCCGTAACGCTCATTAATTTACATTTTGTTTGCTCATTATTCAATTTAATTGACACAGTAAAAAGCAAAAAGCTGAAGCTATCGGTATAAGCCTGCCATTCGTTCCGTAAAAATAGTACAGCTCCCTTTTTTACTTCCTCCATACGCACTATGTACATAGTGTATAGAGAAAGTATTGCACTCCACCAAAAATTCGATACCGAGATTTCACCGGAAATATATGTTTTAGGGTCCCCAATATCCAAAAAAAGCATTTTCAGAAAAAGGTCCGCGCGTGTGTGTGTGTCCGTGTGTCCGTGTGTCTGTGAACACGATAACTCAAAAAAGAAAAGTCGGTAAAATACCAAACCTGGTATTTAAGTTTAGTATCTTAAAAATTGCTCTAACGATTTTGATTAAAATATCATATATTAAAGATATTTACCTGACAAATAAAATGCATATATTGAATTTTCTGGGAATAGCCTCTGAAGATTACTTTATTATAAGGACGAATTTTACGGAATTTTGCATAACTGCTAAACCGTAAAACTTGATAAAAACCTATTTCAGAAGAAATGTAGAGCACGTTAAAACACACAATTTCTCATATTGGAATCTGTCACTCCTATCCATATAAACAAAAGAACTTCAGTCACATAGCCACCAGCTTTTGAGTATTACTTTAATGGTACTCCCTTATTTTGCTTCTACTTACAAGGAAACAAGCAATAAGACTATTTCTGATTATTTGTTCTCGAGTAGCATCAAGTAAATAGAGGCATAAGCTTTTTAACAATACTTTGTTGCAGAGATGTAGAGAAAGTCATGTGACTGGTGCACATCAGATTTTGTTTGTTATTGTGTAGTGCATTCTGTGAGCAGTGATCTTGCCCAGTACGCTGTTGACAGTTGATATGCTGTGGTATTTGCTAGCACTTAACTATTTTACCTAATTGGAAATACCTTTTTTATTCAATTTACAGGATAATGTCCTTTCTTCGAAGAGAGAAGGTTTAATTATAGAGTTGCTGTAAAATTTGCAATCGACGTTTTCGATTGGACAAGTTGGAAACTCTGATATTGTAAAGTGTATCATGTTTCCTTCATTCTAAGTTATGTTAATACCATATTCAAAAAGTATTGATCAGTTAATGCAACCTTTTCAGGCGTCCTGCACTTTAATGAAAAAATGGTAGGCTTACACCAGTATTAGCACTATTTATACTAGCCCCATATGTGCAATGTACATAGGGATAGAGAAGGTATTGTAATGCGACCAAAAATTCGATACCGAGATTTCACCGGCAATACATGTTTTGGGGTCCCCTGAGTCCGAAAAAAGCATTTTTAAAAAAAGATCCGCGCGCGCGCGCGCGCGTGTGTGTATGTGTGTGTGTGCCTGTGGACAGCATAGCCCCAAAACAAAAATACCGTTAAATACCAAACTTGGTATTTAGGTTTAGTATCTTCCAAGGATGCGACACGAAGATTTTCGAAAAAATCCCCCCACCACAAACTACCCTTTACATGGAAAACTTTTCGAAAATTTTGATTTTCTTAAAAATGGTTCTAACGATTTTGATTAAAATCTCGTATATTAAAGCTATTTATGTCCGAAATAAAATGTATATCTCGAATTTTTTGGGAATAGCCCCTGAAGACCTCTTTATTCTGGATGCATTTTGCTTAACTGCTAAAGCGTAAAAGAGAGAGAGAGAGAGAAAAAAAAAAAACGTGCTACACAAAAAATATACCTCATGACAAAACACACAATTTTTGTCCTTTACGTTTTTATTGGTTTAAATTGTGAACATCTTAAACTTTTCTCAGACAGGAAGTGTCTGTTTTTCTTTTGTTCTACTCCGGGTCAAGCAAAGAAGTGATTTGCAATGACAATCGCATAACGATAGCTTTTAAAACATTTGACAATCACTTTAGCGTAGCGCATTCCCTTATTCTTTTATACTTATAAGGAACCAAGTAATAACAATTCTGCTAACATTTATCTTGATTAGCATTGTGTACAAAGAAGAATAATCTTTTGTAGGAGTTTTGTAGAGCAGCTAGATAAAGTCATGTGAGTGTAACACATACTTTTTTTTTTTAAAAGGAAAACAACTGGGTCAACTTCAGAAAGTGACAAAAGGACGTAAAACTGACCAAGACAAGATTACTAATGCGCTGCTAAGTTTTCAAGTTGTAAAGCTTCCATGTCTTTAGTTCATTCCCAGCCAAAACACACCTCTCATTTCATCAATCCGAACGTCATTGGGCACTTAGTTACTTTAAGATTTGAATAGCTGCTTCTTATCTTTAAATTATTTTATTAGAAAGGAATTTGATTGTTTTGCACTTGGGTAGCGCATGAAAACCGGCCCCGTGTGCAGACTACTCGCTAGCCAACTGCGCGCAATTGTTGCCCGCCTCGAGCAGATACAACAACAAAATATATGTAAATATTTAATAATTACATAATAAAGAAATAAAAACAATCTAATGCAAAGGTCTATATTTATAAAACAAGACGAAACAGCTTCGCAACAATAGATACCAATTGATGGGCGACAACTTGCGGCCGGTTTTTTGTACGCTATTCTGTAGAACCTTATTTACTCGTGTTTATTGATTTTTAAATCGTACTATATATAGAGAAGGTATTGCACTCCACCCAAAAATTCGATATCGAGATTTGACAGGAAATATATGTTTTAGGATCCCCTGTATCCACAAACAGCACTTTCAGAAAAAGGTCAGTGTGTATGTGTGTGTGTTTGTGAACACGATAACTGAAGGCGAAAAGTCGGTAAAATACCAAACTTGGTACTTAAGTTTAGCATCTACCAAGGATGCGACACGAAGATTTTGAGAAAAATCCCGCCGCCCATAACTACCCTTTACATGGAACCTTTTTCAAAAATGTTTATTTTCTCAAAAATGACTATAACGGTTTTGATTAAAATATCGTATATTTAAGACATTTACTTGACAAATAAAATGTATATTTTGAATTTTCTGGGAATAGCCTCTGAAGAGTACTTTATTCTGGATGAATTTTACGAAATTTTACATAACTGCTAAGCCGTAAGAGATGTACGAAAACTTATCACACAAAAAAATGTAGAGCACGTTAAAACACACAATTTATGTTATATCCATTTTTTCGTGGAGTTGAGCGATTTTTAGATATTCCTTGATTTTTGTTTCAGCTTTAAAACATACTTTTCTTATACAGGAATTTGTTAACTCCAGTCCATACAAATAAAGGAACTTCAGTCACTTAGCAAACAGCTTTTGAGTATCACTTTAACCTATGGCTCTCCCTTATTTTGCTTCTACTTACAAGGAAGCAAGTAATAAGACTGTTTCTGCTAATTTTTACTCGATTAGAATGAAGTATATAGAAGCATAATCTTTTTGACAAATATTTGTTACAGAGATTTAGAGAAGGTCATGTGAATTGAGCACATGAGATTTTTTTTAATCAATTGACGATTAAAATTACGGACAGTGCAACTTATGTAGGCAAATCAAACCCAAGCACGGTTCATTAATCATAATACAGAATAAGCCTACAAGCTGGTAAACCAAATCAAACCCAAGCACGGTTCATTAATCATAATACAGAATAAGTCTACAAGGCTGGTAAACCAAATGAAACCCAAGCACGGTTCATTAATCATAATACAGAATAAGTCTACAAGGCTGGTAAACCAAATGAAACCCAAGCACGGTTCATTAATCATAATACAGAATAAGTCTACAAAGTTGGTAAACCAAATGAAACCCAAGCACCGTTCATTAATCATAATACAGAATAAGTCTACAAGGCTGGTAAACCAAATCAAACCCAAGCACCGTTCATTAATCATAATACAGAATAAGTCTACAAGTTGGTAAACCAAATCTAACCCAAGCACCGTTCATTAATCATAATACAGAATAAGTCTACAAGTTGGTAAACCAAATCTAACCCAAGCACCGTTCATTAATCATAATACAGAATAAGTCTACAAGTTGGTAAACCAAATCTAACCCAAGCACCGTTCATTAATCATAATACAGAATAAGTCTACAAAGTTGGTAAACCAAATCACATTGCTAATTGAGCTACTTGATTTGAGTAAGAAAAATAAAAATGAAGCATTATTGTATCAAACATTAATAAAGCCATTAAGTTAACCATGTTGTAACTTAAAAAAACATGGTAAACAGCTGATTTCATTTAAACTGATAAAGAAACATTTAGTATTTGCGGTATATCTGAAATAGTTGGTACCTGTCCAGTTTCTCAAAACAATTTTTAGAATTGCTCAAAATATGGTGTTTTTTTTAAGTGATAGTAATTCCATTGAATAGTTGGTAAATGCCCAATTTCTGAAAACAGTTTTTACAAGTGCCCAAAATATGTTTTTTTTTTCTTTTTTTGAAGGGATAGTCATTCCATGGTTAGCAGTATATCCGCCGAGGAACAAGGAAAGTCGATTTACAAGTGCATTATAATCACCAACTTTCGGCCGATTATTTTTCGAATAATAACCATACTAATTTCCTTATAGATACAAAATAAATAAGGGAATATATTAAAATTTATTATAAGCTGGTCGTCAAGTGATGACTTTGACATTCCGTTCCCTTTGTATGGTCAGGATTAAAAAATAAATAAATAAATAAAAAAAAAATAAACGCGTGTGGACTTCCCATTTGAGAAAAGCATTATTGGAAAATTCGTGCCAATAACAAGGAATAACTCCGAAATGGTTAAGTGTATAAGAGATGTACTAATGTAGAATATTTTAATGAGACCTACAGTTTTGTGTAGTATGAATTGTTATCTATATCTTAAGGTTTATGCTAAACTTCTGCAGAATGAAGAAGGACTCAGAGGCTATTGCCACAAAACTCAATATATGCATTTTATTTGCGTCTAATGTTTTTTAATATATGGTGGCATTTAATCCAAACTGTTAGAGCCATTTTTGAGAAAATAAGATTCAAAAATATTCCATAAAAACGGTAAATTGGGATAGATGGGGAATTTTCCTAAAAACTTTGGCGTCGCATGTTTGAAAGATGCCAAACTCAAATACCAAGTTTGGTACTTAACCTAGTTTTGTTTACAGTTACGCACAAGCAGATCGTATTCTAAAAACACTTTTTTCTGGGATTCACATGTCCTCAAAACATTTCTTTTCGATAATATATGACCTTTAAATTTCTGGATGGAATGTAATACCTTCTCTACTTATTATGTACATTGTACGTGATAAAGAGACTAAAAATGCAAGCTAAACATAAAATATGAAGGTTGCATAATGAATGAAATTTTAAACAAAAATATTAAGTGGTATAATAGAGGAATATACTCGACTAGATCACAAATGAGTCTACTACTGAAATTGTTTCATTCCTTGAATTTCTTCTTGGTAATCTGCAACATCGTCTACAATTAAAAATAAAGTCCATAAATAAAAATAAGTTTCTATCGATTATGTAAAAGGGAGAGTAAATTTTGTTTATGGAGCTCTTTAGTGCTACAGTTCTCAGCATCCCATTTAGGCGTGAAAGATCACTGTGCCATAAATCTACAACACAGGATCAATGCCTTTACTTCCCCTCTCAAGGAAGCTATGTTAAGCATTTTTGTACCCGAATAAAATCAATCCCCCCCCCCCAGAGCCAAATTCTAGACACGCAATTGCCAATGGCACAGAAATGCATTTCTACCTCCAACATGTGTACTATTAAAATGGGACCAAAAGAAGCTTCTTCAAAATCACAAATTACATTTTGGGCCATGAAGGCGTATGGAACAGTTTTACGGATGCAGCCTTAGTTACAGCATTGCAGCTCTGCCATTGCACAACCTGAAGTGACATATAGGAAAAATAACCTAGAGTTTAGTTCTAATACACTTGAGGATACTTTTCATACTGAAAAGACAATGCACGTCTTATCAACAGATGATTACAGATAGTTGTAATTATGGAAATCTTAGTCTTGAATTTCATATCTACACGAACGGTTCTTGTACACGGAGAGAAAACAATTGCGTGGTGGTCTCTAAAACTCATTAATCAAATCAAAGTACACTGAATTTTTTACTTTCCTTTTTCTCAGCATGAAGTGTGGACAGTTTTAGCCAAAACATTATATGGCTGCGGTAGTCTAAAAATCTGTTGTGTTCCATTCACATGACTTTCTCTACTTCTCTGCAACAAATGATTGTTAAAAAGCTTGTGCATCTATTTGGTTCATGCTAATCGAGAAACATTAGCAGAAATAGCCTTCATATTTGCTTCCATGTGAGTAGAAGCGAAATAGGAGAGTACCACAGGTTAAAGTCCTAATCAAAAGTTGGTTACTATGTCACTGAAGTTCCTTATGTATGGACAGCAGCTGACAAACTCCTGTTTGAGAAAAGTATAAGTGTGTTAAAGCTGAAACCAAAAAACAAGGAATATCTAAAAAAACAATCAAATCCACGAAAAAAATGTATATAACATAATTTGTGTGTTTTAATGTGCTCTACATTTTTGTGTGGTTAGTTTTTGTCTATCTCTTATGGTTTAGTAGTTATGCAAAATTCCGTAAAACTCAGAATAAAGTAGTCTTCAGAGGCTATTTCCAGATAATTCAAAATATACATTTTATTTGTCAGGTAAATATCTTTAATATACGATTTTTAATCAAAATCGTTAGAACCATTTTTTAGAAAATCAAAATTTTCGAAAAAAGTTCCATGTAAAGGGTAGTTTGGGATGGCGGCTTTTTCTGAAAAATCTTCGTGTCGCATCCCTGGAAGATAATAAACTTAAATACCAAGTTTGGTATTTTACCGGCTTTTCGTTTTTGAGTTATCGTGTTCACAGACACACGGACACACACACACGCGGATCTTTTTCTGAAAATACTTTTTTTTGGATACAGGGGACCCTAAAACATATATTTCCGGTAAAATCTCGGTATCGAATTTTTTGGTGGAATGCAATACCTTCTCTATACACTATGTACATAGTACGTGTAGAGAAAGCAAAGAGGAAAAAGGCTTCCTTATTTTATCACACTTATATAGACCAAGGGAGCCATTCTGGTGTTCCGGCGCACGTCTTTACGAATCGTCGACGTTAAACTATAAAACAAAAAACAAACTGAAGTATCGATGAACATTCAGATTTGAAATACCTACAGAATCCAGCACTGAACATAAACGCAGTGGTAAAGTAAATAAGATGCTAGGAAGCATAGGAAGGCGTAGGAGGTAGGTAGGGCACAGAAATGCGAAAAGGCCACAGAGAAAGAGATTGCAGACATGAACCTGTGAACCAGGAAACTGTCATGAGTCACGCGCTGCTCCTGAGAGCACCAGGTGTTGGACCACCGAAATGGTCACATTCCGCCCCTTCTAATGTGGCCTGCTTCAGACAGGGTGATTAGTAAAGCCTGCGATAGCAACACCATTCTTCTGTCTCCTCTGCGATAAACATGCACCCCACCTCTTCAGGTATTCATTTATGCGGGTCTGCATTAAAACAGCACCAGTAATATTTGTCCTCTCCCATTCTTTGGTGTGTGTTTTAAAACGGACCGAGGTTGGACTTGCCCCTTGTGGTCACTAAATTTATTGTCTTCTCTCTTCCGGTGGCTTTTGTCTCACAAAGAAGACAAGGTTGGAGGCGCAGTGCTGTATCACCACATCTGGTTCTGGACCGGCGCTTTGTGCTCTAACTGCCCATAATATTAGAGATAACAACTAACGTCATACCTGCACAGATAAGATATTTTGATATTCCCTCTCCACTGAAACGGAGAATTATTGCTAATATAAAAAATAATATAACCTGGCTTGTTTTCTGCCTCGCTCATTTGAAAGCTCCTATAAAAAGCACAATATTACACACTTCTGATTTCTCAAGAAATATTCTGCTGATTTACAGAGATGGGTGACTTAAACCCGGATTCTCCGCTCCTCGCGGTAAATGCATAGTGACTAATGCTACATTCACAATGAAATGCAAGCGCAGATGCAACGTAAGCACCGGAGTTTGGACTGATATTATTTAAGGTAAGCATTCACATAGAAACACGCAAGACGCAAAGCAATGCAACGCAACGCAAGAGTTTGCAAACACCTAACTTTATCCTTGCGTTGCATGCAAAGAGGAGGAATTCTGCTTCGTTTCTCTATGTATTGGCTAATTCAATAACAGACGATCGCACTGCAAGATGCTACAGGGCTTGCTGTACATGCATGCTCTTCTATTTGGCTGTGCAGTGCCGCGCCATCTCTAATTCCCTCAAGAGGTTGTGACAGTCTCCTTGCGAATCCTTCTTTGATTTAATGGATGTAACTATCATCTGTGTCTAGATTTATTGGTTATCATAAATCGAAGACGCAGCAGGATAATTATTAGTTCATTAAATGTGTAGCTTTATCACTTTCTGATTCTATGCTTGTACTATTTTCAATAATTTTGAATGAGCAATTATTGTGACGTCACTGACGCGAGCGTCAGTTGTTAATATGTAAATTTGTAACATATTTATAAAAGCTTTAGTGACTTTTCTCATATGATATTGTAGGTTATGTTATTCAGTTTGTAACTTGCGGAGCGGTTGGAAGATATTCGCATGCAACTTGCGGATCTAGAAACCCGTGACAACTTCATGCGATGCGCTTACGATTGCATTGTGAATGGTGTCTCCTTGCGTCTGCGCTTATGTTACGTTACGTCTGCGCTTGTATCTCATTGTGAACGTAACATAATATTACAAAGAACTTTGGCCTAAAAACTGAATAAGATATTAAACATTTGCCAGGACTCTAGCCAAGGATTCCACTTTTTACTCGCCATGAGACACTCGAATATATTATAACATTTTCTGCTACTATCGTTGTACACAGGGTTTTAATTTGAATTCAATTTCTTATCTGCAGTTAGAAAATATGTTCATTTTGTAGGTGAATTAATTACTTAATTTACAAAAAGTTAACCATTATGTTATACTCCATGTAATTAATACCTTGCCTGTTATATTAATATATTTATATATCTATTATATGTTTATATTAAATGTTTCAGCAGTTTGCAACTTATGTTGCACACTTATTGATTTGTTTTATAAACATAATTTATTTTATTAAGTTTATGTTAATATTTGATTTACAAATACGATATTTCTAAATAATATGTTCCAATGAGTGACACTTGAAAGTTGGCATCACTGAAGTTGGTTGATACGCGACGCTCATGTGATATTAGTGAATCTCCGCTTGTAACTGTTCCCTCACTAAGTCAATGTGGCTTTGTGTATTCGAGTCAAAAGTAAAGCTGAATGACAAAGCTAGATAACAGTACGTTTGCATCCTAACTCTTTTTGCAATGGTTTTTTACTTTCTCTACACATAATATCTATTACATAGTGTATAGAGGAAGTATTGTATTCTACCAAAAAATTCGATACCAGGATTTCACTGGAAATACATGTTTTAGGACCCCCTGTATTAAAAAAAAACATTTTCCGAAAAAGATGCGTGTGTGTGTCTGTCTGTGTGTGATTGCCCGTGGACAGCATAGTCCAAAAACGAAAAGAGCATGGAATACCAAACTTAGTATTTAGGTCTGGTATTTTTCAAGGATACGACACGAAGATTTTCAAGAAAATCTCCCCGCCCCCAACTACCCTTTACATGGAAAAGTTTTCGAACATTTTGATTTGCTAAAAAATGGCTGTAACGATTTTGATTAAAACCGTGTACATTAAAGATATTTACATAGGAATAAAATATATATCTTCAATTTTCTGTGAATAGCCTCTGAAGACTTCTTTATGCTGGATGAATTTTGCCGAATTTTACTTAACTGCTTAACCGTAAGTGATAGACAAAAACTTACTTCACAGAAAATGTAGAACTCGTCAAAACACACGATTATTATGTCCTTTACATTTTTGTTGTGGAGTTAACTGTTTCCGAGATATTCCTTGTTATTGGTTTCTGCTGCGAAATATTTATACTTTTTATAAACAGTAAGCGTCCGCTTTTCTTTTGTTCTACTCCTGGCCAAGCAAAGAAGTGACTTGCCATGACAATCGCATAACGACAGCTTTTAAAACATTTGACTATTCTTCCTATTTATACGGAACTAAATAATAAGAACATTCTGCAAATGATATCTCGATTAGCAAGGTGCAGAAAGAAAAATAATCTTATGTAAGAAGTTTGTAGAATAGCTAGAGAAAGTCATATGGGTGTAACACATTAGATTTTTTCATGAAGCAATTACAAATATCCCTTTAGAGTTTTATTAATTTTCATATGATCACTCAAAACTTCTTCAATCGCATATTTATAGCATCGTATGTAAGATTTCGGTCCATAAAACATATACACACATTACAGCGATTCCAAAAGCTTCGTATCCCCAATTATCATGTACCCTTAATGGCATTTGTGGAAACACTAAAATTCAAATTGAAGGTTTAAAATCTCATTTTTCGATCTTACCTTACATATCTTTTAATGAGGCTACACTATAAAAACCTTATGTGTACCATTCACTTGCCTTTCTCTATATCTCTGCAACAAATTATTGTTAAAATGCTTATGCTTTTATTTACTTCATACTAACCGAGAAAAAATCAGCAGAAATGGTCTTATTACTTGCTTCCTTGTAAGTAGAAGGAAAATAAGCGAGTACCACAGGTTAAAGTGATAGTCAAAAGCTGCAATGTGACTGAAGTTCCTTTGTTGTATGGACAAGAATTGTTTAATTCCTGTATGAGAAAGGTGTGTTTTTTAAAGTTGAAACCAAAAACAAGGAGTGTCTCAAAAACAATCAACTCCACGAAAAAAATGTATATAACATAAACTGTGTGTTTTAAGGTGTTCTACATTTTTGTGTTGTAAGGTTTTGTCCATCTCTTACAGTTTAACAGTTATGCAAAATTCCGTAAAATTCATCCTGAATAAAGTAGTCTTCAGAGGCTATTCCCAAAAAATTCAAGATATACATTTTATTTGTCAGATAAATATCTTTAATATATGCAATTTTAATCAGAATCGTTAGAACCGTTTTTGAGAAAATCAAAATTTTCGAAAAAAGTTCCATGCAAGGGGTAAATTAGGGTGGGGGGATTTTTCTCAAAATCTTCGTGTCGCATCCCTGGAAGATACTAAACTTAAATACCAACTTTGGTATTTTACTGACTTCTCGTTTTTGAGCTATTGTGTTCACAGACACATTGACACACGGATACACGCACACACACACGGACCTTTTTCTGAAAATGTTTTTTTTTTGATACAGGGGACTCTAAAATATATATTTCCGGTGAAATCTCGGTATCGAATTTTTGGGTGGAGTGCAATACCTTCTATATACACTATGTACATAGTGCGTGTAGAGAAAGTAAAAATCAATGCTTAATGTGTTTTATATTTAGGAGAATTTATTATGAAAATTTAATATGAATGCTACAGAGGATCTATGAAATACATAATATGGCATTGAATTCACTACATTTATTTTATATCTGTTTCGTGAGTTATTTCTATAAAAATCTGATGTGTTCCATTCACGTTACTTTCTCTATATCTGTACAGCAAAATGTTGTTAAAAAGTTTATGCTTAAATATTTTACCGACCCTTCGTTTTTGAGTTATAGTGTTCACAGTCACAGAGACACACGAACACAAACACACACAAACACAGACCTTTTTCTGAAAATGTTTTGTTTTGTCTAAAACATATTTCCGGTGAAATCTCGGTATCGAATTTTTGGGTGGAGTGCAATACCTTCTCTATACGCTATGTAGATAGTACGTGTAGAGAAAGTAAAGCATTGTTTTACTAACTAATGTGTGTTGAATGATGTAAACATTCACAGAAATGGCAATTCCATTTTAGTACTAGAGGAATACAGGAAGCTGTCCGATAACCAGAGTTTATTATTTTGGTGTTGAAATTCCACTCTCCTTAAATGACATCACGGGAAACATCACTCTGCAAGATCTGTGTTTTCATGACTCCCTTTATTCACTACCATTTCTTTTTATACTTTTTTAATAAATGCTTTTCTTAGATAGTTTTATTCTCCAATCTATATTACATTAATCGAGATGAAATGGGTACGTAGAGTCAGACTGACAAATGCAAACCCCGCCTGTGGCAGTGAATTTTTCACTCTGACTCTGCCTATCCTTCTTTGGCCTACACATTGCTTGTGTGAAAAATCTCATGTGTTCCGTTCACATGACTTTCTCTACATCTCTGTAATAAATTATTGTTAAAAAGGTTATTCTTCTATCTACTTTATGATAATCGAGATAAACATTAGCAGAAATGATCTTAATTACTTGCTTTGTTGTACGTCGAAGGAAAATAAGAGAATACACGAGGCTAAAACGATAGTCAAATCTTTTAAAAGCCGGTTGCCATATGGTAAAGTGCTGTTTCTACGCAGAGCCAGGAGTTTACATCTTTCCTTGTGGGAAAAAGTTTAAGTATCTGAAACAAATAACAGGGAATATATCAGAAATGGTCAATTACACGAAAAAAATGTATATGACATAGAATGTGAGTTTTAACGTGATCTACATTTTTTGTTTAGTAAGTTTTTCTATCTCTTATGAATTACCAATTATGCAGCAAAATTAATTTAGAATAAAGAGGTCCTTATAGGCTATTGCCAGAAAATTCAAGGTATTCATTTTATTTGTAATGTAAATATATTTAATATACAGTATTTTAATCAAAATCATTACAGCCATTTTTTGAGAAAATTTAAATTTTCGAAATTTTTTCTATGTAAAGGATGGTATGGGATGTGATGATTTTTGTGAATAGCTTCGTGTCGCATACCTGGAAGATAGCAAACTTAGTTAACAAGTTTGGTATTTTACCGATTTTTCGTTTTTGAGTTATCGTGTTCAGAGAAACACGGACTCTCTCTCTCTCTCTCTCTCTCTGTCTCTCTCTCTCTCTCTCTCTCACACACACACACACACACACACGGACCTTTTTCCAAAAATGCTTTATTTGGATACAGGGGACTCTAAGACATATATTTCCGGTGAAATCTCGGTATCGAATTTTTGGGTGGAATGGAATACATTCTCTATACATTATGTGTATAGTACGTGTAGAGAAAGTAAAAAAAAGAGACAATTAATTAACACCAATCGAAATGACGTTTGTAGATGTAGGAAAAACAGTGTGAGACTGAAAAACCTTATACGTTTCATTCACATGGCTTTCTCTAGCTGTTCTGCAAACAAACTATTATTTTATATACATCATTGAGATAAGCGTTAGCACAAATGGCCCTACTACTTGCTTAGTTGTAAGTAGAAGGGAAATACACAAGGCTGTAGCAATGTAAAACACTTAAAATTGGGTTCTCTTTTGCATTTCCGAGAGTAAAACAAAATAGATGAAACGAAAGCAGACTTCCTGCTTGAGAAAAATTTTAAGTAGTTTAAAATTAAAACCAATAATAAGAAATATCTCTGCAACGGTTAACTCTATAAACAATATTATATGACATAAACTATGTGTTTTAATGCTGTCCTACAGTTTACGAGTTTTACAAAAGTTACCCAGAATAAGTCTTCAGAGCCAATTATAGAAAATATACATTTCATTTGTCATGAACACATCTTAAAATAAGCCGTTAAAGGGAAAGTTTTAATCTCAATTAAAAAAAAATTAAAGATAAAGGTAAAAATCTCCTTTACTTTAACGAAAATTATTAGAGCCATTTATGAGGAAATCAAAATAATCTAAAAATGTTCCAAGCGTAGCTGGGGATGTGGGATTTTCTTGAAGTTCTTCAAGTCCATACTCGAAAGATACTGAACTTAAATTCAAATGTTTGTGTTTTACTGACTTTTCGTTTTTGAGCTAAGCTGCACACACATACACACATGGATATTTTTCGAAAAATGCTTTTGTATTCAGGGGATCTTAAAACATCGAGTGAAATACCTTATTTTCTCTATCTACCCTGTACATAGTATACACCTGCTAGAGAAAGTAAAACTTCAATGTCATAACCGAAATTTAAAAGAGCCGCTAAGAACTTTATTTAAAAATCCATACTTTTGCGATGAACACGAGAATCAATAATAGAATGATATCAAGACTTCAACATTTTAATGTGCTTCATTCGCATGTCTTTCTCTAGCTTTCCCACAAACAACTTTTCTTACAAAAGATTAATCTTTTATCTAATCAGGATAAAAATTGAACTTATTATTATACTTATTTATAGGTTGAAGGGAAAGCACTAAATTAAAGCGATAGTCCGTTTCTTTAAATGTCGGTCGCTATGTGAAACAATCGAAATGCGATTCTCTTTGCTTCTAGGAGCAAACAAAAGAGAAGACATACTGTTTGAGAAAAGCTTATGCCTCTTAAAGTTGTATCTCTAAAGCGGTTAACTTTAAAACATCTGATGTGTTCCATTCACATGACTTTCTCTACATCAAATTATTATTAAAAAGCTTATTCTTCTATTTAATTTATACTAATCGAGAAAAAATTAGCAGAAATAGTATTATTACTTGCTTCCTTGTAAGTAGAAGCGAAATAAGGGAGTACTATAGGTTAAAGCGATAGTCCAAAGCTATGTAACTGAAGTTCATTTGTTTGTATAGACTAGAGTTGACAAATTCCTGTGTGAGAAAAGTATAATTTTTAAAGCTGAAACCAAAAAACAAGGAATATCTCAAAAACGATCAACTCCATGAAAAAAATGCATATAACATAAATTGTGTGTTTTAAAGTGCTCTACATTTTTTCTCTGGTAAGTTTTTTCCATCTCTTGCGGTTTAGCAGTTATGCAAAATTTCGTAAAATACATCCAGAATAAAGAAGTCTTCAGAGGCTATTCCCAGAAAATTCAAGATATACATTTTATTTGTCAGGTAAATTTCTTTAATATATGCTATTTCAATTAAAATCGTTTGAGCTATTTTTGAGAAAATCAAAATTTCGTGTTCACAGACACACGGACACACTGACACACTGACACACACACGCGGATGTTTTTGTAAAAATGCTTTTTTTTATACAGGGGACCCTAAAACATATATTTCCAGTGAAATCTCGGTACCAAATTTTTGGGTGGAAGTGCAATACATTCTCTATACACTATGTACATAGTATGTGTAGAGAAAGTGAAAATGCATAAATTGTGTGTCTTAAGGAGACCTTAGTGTAGTAAGCTTTTGTCTGTCGCTTAGGGTTTGCCAGTTGAAGAGGCTATTCGCGCAAAATTCAACATATACATTTTTTTTCTCTTGAAAACAACATAGACATACCGAATTTTAATCAAAATCGCTAGAGCCATTTTTGAGAAAATCTAAGTTTTCTAAAAATGTTTCATGTAAAGGTTGGTTGGGGGTGGGAGTATTTTCTTGAAAATTTTCGTTTTGCGTCCATGGAAGATACAGAACTTAAATACCAATTTTGATATGCAACCGACTTTTCGTTTTTGAGCTATGCTTACCACACGCACGTACATGATGTGTTCCATTCACATGACTTCCTCTATATCTCTGTAACAAATTATTGTTTAAAAAACTAATTTGTCGATCTATCTCATGCTAATCGTGATAAATATAAGTAGAAATACTCCTATTACTTGTTCTTTGTAAGTAGAAGGGAAATAAGGAATTACACTATGCTAAATAGATAGTTAAAGCCTTTAAAAGCTGGTCGCTATGTGGTTGAAATCCGTTTTATTGCATTGCCAGAAGCTGGCCAATTTCCATGTGAGAAAAGTTTTAAATATTTTAAAACTGAAACCGATAATAAGGAATATCTAAAATGGTCAGCTCCACGAAAAAAAAAATCTACCTGACATAAATAGTGTGCTTTTTAACGAGATCTACATTTTTGTGTAATACCATTTACTAGCTATGTCAAATTCAGAAAAAAATTAAGCCACATAAAGCGCTGTGCAAAGTCAATTCCCAGAAAATTCAATATATATATAGTTATTATTTTTATGCAAATATTTTAGTATGTATTATTTTAATTAAAACGCTTAGAGCCATTTTTGAGAAAACCAAAATTTTCTAAAATATTTCCATGTAGAGGACATTCTGTTGTGAGGGGATTTTCCTCAAGATCTTCATGTTATATCCTTAATAGATACCAAATTTAAATACCGAGTTTGGTATCTTACCAACTTTTCGTTTTTGAGTTAGTGTGTTCACAATCACACGGACACATAGAGAATTTTTTAAAAAATATTTTTGTTTGAATACAGGGATCCTAAAATGTATATTTCCGGTGAAACCTTGTTATCAAGTTTTTGTGAAGAGTGCAATACCTTCTCCTCCATCTACATACCATTTACTAAGTAGAGAAAGTAATTTTTGATGTAATTTTTCATGTATTTTCGGTGAAATCTCGGTATCGAATTTTTGGGTGGAACACAATACCTTCTCTATTTAATATCTACATTGTACATTTCACTAGAAAAAGTACAAATTACAGAAGTATTTAATAAGTCAAACCAAGAATGACGGATATTTCAGAAATACTGGCGTCACAAAAACTAACAAAACAAAATAAGATTAATAATTTATATGCTTTAAATATATATATATATATATATATATATATTTTAAGCGCCTTTTTGATTAACTTTTAAACTCTACCAGATACATATGCAAAATTACACAAAATACATTTCTAATGAAAATTACGTGACATACTATTCCAAAGAGATCAAGATATATACTTTATTTTCCATTTAAATAAGTTAAATATGTGTGTTGATAATATTATATGCGCCCTTCTTCTGCTCCCCACCTATAGAGAAAATTGTTATTGTAAAATTGTTCTCCTGTCACAATCCAGAGTACAAGATACATATTTAGGAAGAATGTGGGAGATGTTTTGTGGTTAAATGGCTATCAAATACTAGTAACTAGTGAATTAGAAACCACTGTAACACTTTTAACACTGCAGAATGTAGATAAAGAAGAAATATTTCTATACTGAAACGTTAAAAAGAAAAGAAAAAGGTTGTTTTTGTAAAGTGGTGAGCATTTGGGTGACAATATAAAGGTTGCTTCCCTTTAATTTACAACTATTTCTTTCAAACATTTATTAATCGAAAATAAATACAGCTTCAAGAACTGTCAAGTGAAATGGTAGCCAAGAAAACAGAGTCCACATCTAACTACTGGAGCTCTTTTCAAACAGCCAAAAAATAATGAATTGTAAACATTTAATGTAAAAGTTTAAACTTAACTTATTCATGACAAAATGGAACTATCGTGCATTTTTTTCTTCAGTGAAATTGTAAACTTGACCCAGACCACTAAAAGCCAAGAGTGAAGTAAAGTGTACCATATCCTTCTTTCTTTACTGGGAGCATTCTTTTGTTACCTGGTTATTACTTCCCAAAATGAAACATTTTTGAGTCAAGTATTGGTTCTATAGACTTTGAATTGGAGATGATGATTGTTACTAAAAATCTATCAAAACGCGAAAGTATCTAATATTAAAAACAAAAATAGGGATATAAATGAAATGGCGTTTTATTTATGGACGCTCTTTAACTGCTGTGCTTCTCAGCGTCCCATTCTATACTGGGCGTGAAAGACCGCTTAATTTTGCTCAGAGGCCTCTGCTTTACTTCCCTTCCGGAGGAAGCCATGCCAACTATTTTTACTCCCGAAAAAATCCACCGCCCTCCACCGGGCTTGAACCCGCGACCTTGGGTATATGAAGTTAGCATTACACCACGGAGGGTGACAAATAGAGAGATACAGATGTTCTGCTGAGTCATACGCAGAATGAAGTACTGTTCGCAGTAATTGCAGCTATATATTTTTACTGTTACATGTCGAAACTTTTCGGAGTGTACTTCGAAACTAGCGTCCCCATTATTATCTACTTTCCGTCACCTCGTTGGGTATAGCAGTTATTCTTCGTTGCTTATTCTCTTCATTTTATTCTTCGCTTTTACTTTACTGGGGTGGGGGATTTTCTTGAAAACCTTCTTGTCGCATCCTTGGAAGATACCAAACCTAAATACCAAGTTAGGTTTTTAACGGACTTGAGCTATGCTGCCAACAGACAGACACACACACTGACATTTTTCTAAAAATTCTTTGTTTGGATTCAGGGATCTCAAAACTTGTATTTGCGGTTAAATCTCGGTTTTGAATGTTTGGGTGCATTACAATACTTTCTCTGTACACTATGAACATAATACGTGTAGAGAAATTAAACATATTTTACACCTTCGCAAGGGGGACATACATACCTAGCATTTTTCCGCTTAGGAAAAAACATCAGAAGCCGGTCTCAAGTCACAGAAAAGAATATTATTTGGACTGAAGCAACAAGTTGCGGAGGAGGTGTTATTTCACACCCACGAGGAAACGCCACAACCTGCTACAGGTGTGAGAGAGAGCGAGAGAGAGAGAGAGAGAGAGAGAGAGAGAGAGAGAGAGAGAGAGAGAGAGAGAGAGAGAGAGAGAGACCGGTCCACACCGAACCTAAAGACAAGTTTTCATGTTAGATGTGCCTGTTATCTCATTTTTGGCAACATGTCTTGCGAACGCGCTTTTGGCGCCTGAAAAACCTTTCTTATTAAGCGGCTTCTCTTGGTGATAAGTTTCCATTAACGGCTACCGTATATCTCCAGCATAGGCTTGCCGCTTGTCTCCCTTTTTCCATTCCGGGACAAGTGGATGGACTTTATTTCAGACCTCCTGCTGGAAACACGCCGCTGGAACGTGGCAGGAGTGTAAGCGAATGCCGCATTCCATCTGAATCCTAATGTATCTGCTGAAATGCTCAATTTTAGTGCTAAAACTTCATTTCGCTAATTATCATTTAGATTGATGTACTAGAAAGCTGACATTCTTCACTCAACGGCACCTATTCTTTCAGGAAAGACACCACAGTCTTCTGGGTATCACACAAATCTTCCAGCAATTATTCTACCATACTTTATATTTACTAAACCTATTCTAGTTTCATTCACACATCAATAAAGTATTTCTGAAACATACAGGATGCTATTTTAGAGAACAGAACAATAAAAAACTCTTTGTGGGTGCAGATTCGCCCATGTATGTGCTTCTCTCTAAGAGAGAGGGAGAATGATATAAAATGGTTTAAAGAAAAATAAAATGATATCTACCTTTCCGTTTCTCAAATACTAGGGTCGGCTGATAAGTGCCAAATCTCTCAATGAAAACAGCATTAAAAATGGTTTTATTTCCCAAAATAATCACCAGAAAGACTAATACATTAATTGTCATATCGGTGTTCCAATTTAATTAAACCATCTCTGTAATGCGATTTATCAAGGTCCTCAAAATAGCTGTTTACGGCATCAATGACCTCGTTGTTATGAAATCTTCGTCCTCCAAGAACGTTTTTGAGGTTTGGGAACAGGTGGTAGTCACTGGGTGCTAGCTCTGGCGAATAGGGTGGATGTTCAAGCAACTCCAACTTTAATTCGCACAAGTTTCCTATTGCAATGACTGAACGATGGGCCAGAGCGTTGTGATGAAACAATATGTTCTATTTTTTGCCAAATGAGGTCGTTTTCTTTTCAGTTCATCACTCAAACGTTGTAGTAAGCTTGTTTAGTAGTCACCAGTGATACTTTTACCCTTTTCCAGTGATCAATAAAATTAATTCCCTGTACATCCCAGAAAACACTCGGCATAACCTTGTTAGCTCAAACAATGGACTTTGCCTTTTTTGGAGTTCGTTCACCTGGCGCAATCCTCTCTTTTGGCTGTGATTTACTATCTGGAGTGTAATCGTGTATCATATTTCATCTATGGTAATAAGCCGTCTCAGAAATTCACGGGGATTTTTACAGTAGAGCTCCAAATTCTTAAGAGAGACAGTTTTCCTTTGGAACTTTTGATCAGGTGTCAACAAACGCGGTACCCACTTGCACGGACCTTGTGAAAGCCTAAAACGTTACTTTAAATTTTACCTGCACGTTCTTTTGATATGTTTATAGCCTCTGCTAACTCAAATAATTTTAATCTAGGTCTTCCAATACTAAACGATGAATTTTTTCAATGATCTCTGGAGTTGTCACTTCTACAAGGCGTCCAGAGCGAGGCTCATCTCTAGTGCTCGTACGTCCCATTTTAAGCTCTGTAACCCATCTTTTAATCATTGAATATTAAGGGGGCAGAGTCTTTCAATGTACTCTCCATTTCCTCCTTGATTTCTTTAGGCGTTAAGACTTTCAAATGGAAGTATTTAATCCCTGCTCGTTTTCCCATATCTTCCATTTTTGTGAAAAATCTAATGTTGTTTTGTTTAAAATACTGTCGTTTGAAAACTAAACAAGCTATTGACCTGTAACTATGGATTCAAGTTAGTCTAGAGTTAAGGTATACGATACTACCATCTAACTGACCTAGTGGCGCCATATCTGTGTGAGACCCGGGACTTATCAGCCGACCCTAGTAGATAATCTTACCCAAGAAGAAATTATAAATGCAACTGGCATACCACTAACCTAGGTGAGGTATCCTATACTGAAAACAAAAGTAACTTCAGTTTTTGCCGATGTCAGTTTTGCGAAGGTACCACAGATTAAAAGAACAAGTTAGAAATAGATAGGTAGAGTCAGACTGAAAAATTCAATGCCATAGCCGGGATTTGAACCACGGATCCTCCTAACATTTTCCTTTGTTTTTACAGTGTAATTGGACTTTCATGTTTACTCAAGGATAGAGTTAAATATTCCGATGTGGGATTGGCTACCTGAACTACAAACAAACTATTCTTATAAAAGATTAATCTTTTACTATACCATGATAATCGAGATAAATATTAGCAGAAATGATCTTCTTACTAGCTTCCTTATAAGTCGAAGAGAAGAATACACTAGCCTAAGCGGCATATTTTAAAAGCTTTTCGCTATGTCTTAAATTTTGTTCTCTTTTCATGACCAGAGGTAAAACAAAAACCATATAAAATGAATGTCGACTTTCCGTTTCATAAAAATTTAAGTATCTTAAAATTGAAACCATTAACAAGGAATATCTCCTAAATGTTTAACTCCACAAAAAAATGAATCTAGACAACAGAAGTGTGTGTTTTAACGAAATCTACGGTTTTTGTTGGTATTTTTTTCTTTTCTTTGTGTAGTTAATTTGACAATTACGATTCACAAGTTACTCCAAAGTCATATACAACAGAGCCTTTTTTTAATAAAATTCAATATATATATATATATATATATGTGTGTGTGTGTGTGATGAACACATTAAATACATTGTATTTTAATCAAAATCGTTAGAAACGTTTTTGAGAAAATGAACATTTCCCAAAAATATTCCATGTAAAGGTTAATTGCAGGTGGAGAGATCTTCTTGAAAATCTTCGTGTCACTAGCTTGGAAGATATTGAACTTAAAAATTAAGTTTGGTATTTGACGGACACACACTCACATTTTTCTAAAAATGCATTTTTATGATTCAAGGGAGTCTCAAAACAAATTTTCGGTGAAATCTTGCTATCGAGTTTTAGGTGGAATACAATACCTTTTAGATGGAATACAATACCTTCTGTTTCTACTATGTGCATTTTTCAGATGTGGTCGAGAAAGTAAAAAAAGAGAAACGTAGCATGACACTACGCAATTCATTCGAATTCATATTTTATAGGAAAATTAAGGATATTCAACTTGCATAACAATGCTATAATATCATATTTTTCCTCTCAAGTGGAACACATTCGCTTTTTTCTGTGTTCTAAATGAATTCTGACCTTCAGGATAATTACAGTTCAATCTACATCGGTAAGGAAATATTTTGTTAGTGAATCTCTCAACGTTAAGGAGATTAAATGCAATATTTATCCACTTAAACTTTCAAAATATACGAATGGCGCAAACGTATGTAGAGATACGTTTATAACGCATTTTAAGCAATTCGAAAACTTGCTTCTCTCTCTTTCTCCCTCTCTCTCTCTCTCTCTCTCTCTCTCAACTTCTCTTCAATCCAGTATAATAATTACCAATCAGGAAGAGCAATATAGTTCCTGGTATTACATTTATTTATTTTGACTAATGGTTATTAGTCTTCTGGCTTCCCAGTACAATTGTATATTTGATTTGTCCCAAAATTGCTGAGGAGCGGATGTTCCCAGATTTCAGGAGATATAGGAAGATTATTGGTTACAATTTACAGTGTTCTAATATGTGTAGTTTTTACAGTTCCAGTAATTTATCGCATTGCCTGATTTTGTACTACTTCTAACTTTTTGGTGTTGTTTGATATCAGATTTGCATATATAGAAATTAAATTACTTGACAATTATGCTAAATTGAATAATTAGATTATAATTATTTCTTCCTTTACTTCATACATAGTACATAGAGAAGGTATTGTATTTCACGCAAACATTTGAAACCGTGGTTCATTGGCAATTCACGTTTAGTTCCCCTGTTTAAGGAAAAACATTTTTATTAGAGAAAGGTTTCTGTGGTGGGTTCGTGTCAGAAAAGAAGCGTCGATTTAATACGAAAATTAATATTTAAGTTCATTTTCCGGTGATGCAACATAAAGGTTTTCAAGGAAAGTCACCCTGAAATACCCCTTGTGTGAAAAAGTTAAGACAATTTTTATTTTCTCAAAAATAGTCTATAGATTTTGATTAAAATACAGTATATTAAAGATATACGACAAATAATGTCCTGTGAGCAATTTTCTGTGAAACGTCTATAAAGTTCTCTTCATTATAAATGGCTTTTGCATAACTGGTAAACTGTAAGACCTACACAAAAATTACCCACAAAAATGTAAATCCCGTTTTAAAATACATTGTATCATATAGAATGCTATGTGTAGTTAGCGATAGTTAATACCTGTTCCTTAATTTTATAATACTTATAGTTTTCTGTCATCCGTTTATCATTTGTTTTACTCCAGATCATTCCAGTGTCAATCTGATAGCGACAGCTTTTAAATACATGTCTATCCTCTTAGCCTGGTGTATTCCCTTCTGCTCACAAGGAATCAAGTACTAAGAGAATTTCCGCTGATATTTTCTTTTTATCTCGATTATCATAAAGTAGATGGTTGAACAATTTTTCGTAAAAATAGTTATTTTGTAGAGCAGGTAGTGATTGAACTCTTTAGAGCTTTTTCAATTTTGAAATGCATACTTCACAACACTTTCAAATGCAACGAACATTACAAAACAAAAAAACAAAACAAAAAACAAAACAAAACAATAACAACAAAAGAAAACCCTTTCAGTACAGCCATGTGATGGACCCCGGGATTTCAGAAGCCAAAATGGTGATCAGTGGCCCTTAAAGAACATTTTTCTTATTGTGTAGAGGTTACAAGTGAAATTATATTGAAGAGCAACAGATTGTCTCATTACTTTTATAGTTCTAAGGTGCATAGAATGCATTACCTTTACAATCATATTTTTTTACTTTCTCTACACGTTCTGTGTACATAGTATGTAGAGAAGTTTTGTATTGCACCCAAAAATTCGATACCGAGATTTCACCGGAAATACATCGTTTGAGACTAGAAAAATGTCCGCGAGTGTGTGTGTGTGTGTGTGTGTGTGTGTGTTTATTTGTCTGTGGGCAACATAGCTCAAAAACGAAAAGACCATTAAATACTAAACTTGGTATTTAAATTCGGTATCTTCCAAGGATGCAACCGAAGATTTTCAAGAGAACCTCCGAACGCCCAACTAACCTTTACATGGAAACATTTTCGAAAAGTTTGTTTTTCTCAAAAATGGCTCTGGTGATTTTGATTAAAATCTCTTATATTTAAGATATTTACATGACAATATATCTTAAATTTTCTGGGAATAGCCTCTGAAGACACCTTATTCTGAATGAATTTTGCGGAATTTTGCATTATTGGTAGACCGTAACAGATAGACAAAGACTTACTTAGCAAAAATGCACATCTCGTTGAAACACACAATTTATGTTATATACATTTTTTTTCGTGGGGTTGACTCTTTTTGAGATATTCATTGTTATTAGTTTCAGCTTTAAAATATTTTTATTTTTCTCAGAGGGGAATCTATCAACTCCTGTCTATACAAACAAAGGAAAGTCAATCACATAGCAACCAGCTGTTAAAATAATTTGACTATCACTTTAACATATGGTACTGCCTTATTTCGCTTCTACTTACAAGTGATAAGACTCTGCTAATTTGTACTAATTAGAATGAAGTAAATAGAACAATAAGCTTTTTAACAATACTTTATTATAGGGATGTAGAGAAAGTCATGGAATGGAACACATAAGATTATTATGTATATACTAATCGAAACGGCCGCTATGCTCGCTTATAAGTTTTAAATTCCGAGATTCTGCTGTCTCACTTTCTCATTTAACATCCTATAGATATGTTTTCTTCTTCTTTCTATATTTACCCTCCTCGTATGCAAGGGTTACTATCTGGGACTTACAAAACAGCATTTGGAGTCACACGTAGAGAGCATCCAGGATGGACGGTTAGCCACATGCCTGGTATGAAACAGAGGAAGTGGGCGACATGAAATTTCGTCCACCATAACCTCACATGCGGTCCCTTGGGGTCGAACCCGTGCTCCTAGTTGAGAGGCGACGGGTCTAACGGTACCTGCTATAATCTTTATGTCATATAAATAAATCTTTAAAAGGACACTTTTAATCATAAATAAAAAATTAAACAAATAAGGATAAATATAGAATCCATTTCACGTATTCCTCCATTTTCTTTCTGTTTCCCCTATCTCTGATTCCCTTTCGCTTCACCGCCTTCGTTCAGTCGCTCTGATGCCTTCTGTGCAACTGAAACGTAATACTGTGTTCAAAACCGATAGCAAAACTAGCTTTTCAGGGTATAAATAAAAATTAATATATAATACATGGAATTTATGCATGTTCTTTTCACTTATTACTTTCTCTATACGTACAATGTACACAGTGTATAGAGAAGGTATTGTATTGCACCCAAAAACTCGATACCGAGATTTCACCGGAAATATATGTTTTGAGAACCCCTGAATCCAAAAAAGCATTTTTAGAAAAATGTTCGTGTGTGCGTCTGTCTATGTGTGCCTGTAGGCAGCTTAGCTCAAAAATGAAAAGACCGTAAAAAATATTTATTATAATATTTTAATAACTCTTATGGAAGAACGTTTTGCTTTATTTCCTTGGTCTTGTTGTACTTTATAGGGCGGGCACAACATGTAGTTCCCCAAAGAAAAAACATTAAACCTAGTAAACAACATTAAAACAACTTCGTCTTGATTAACAACTGAAAATATTATCCTGGAAGGTGGTATATTTTTCAAAGATGTTAAAATGGTAATCAAGGAGTGCGGAATTGACAGGGTCCCTGTATTGTGTGTAAACTGTCTTATAGGATGACCATGTACCAAAAAGAAGGTAGGTACAAAGGTTTTAAACATCTACAGTAACTATCTGGCACGTTTCTCGGACATTCCGATTAAGAATTGAGCCAAAGGGTTGTTTTAGAATCCCCAACATTTGGAAGACTATTGGGTTAGTGGGGGAGAAGTCACGAAGTCAGCCGTGACGCCGATGTTTCGCATGCTTTTCCATCAATATCAGGGAATTTTTCAACCGTTATTAAGGGTTGCTTGTCTGTACGAAATTACATTGCAAGAGGTAAAGACGAAAATTCACTATGAAAATCTTTCGTTTCAAGTACAATTATGTTATAAAGAGCAAGGTGCACTAAAGGAAAAAATGTTGTCACTCAAGTTAATAAAACGTTGCCTTAGAACAGTCGGACACTCAGCTAGTAAGTTGTAACAAAATTACTGGAAAACTGAAAACAAAACTTTCAGCGTGCTCTCTCATTCTATCTACCTCCAGATACCTGTTGTTGATGCAATAAAATATGTGTGGATTGCATGAATCGTCTTGACTGCATGTCACCTAAGTCGATGAATTTAATTCAGTTAATTGAGAAAACCATTAAAACAATTAGTGTATTTCCGGAAGAAAGAAGAAATAGCACGAGTACACTAATGGTTTCTCGCCCAACCTAATGTAATTTTCATAAATACTGGTTTAGCGAGGTGCAAACTCTGAGCACAGTAGGAATGGTCGTCATCATTGATCTCTGTTCAAAACTATCACCTTCCTCACCATAATTACATCAGCATCATAGACCTAAGTCTGGTAGCATGTTTATCTTCAGGGAAAGTTTTCTCAAACCTTTTCAGTCGAATATCAAATCTCAAGCGTTTCCTACTTAAAAGGTATTGGCTAATATCTATTTTATGTTTCAATAGATACTGCGTTTTATCTTTAGTTTAATATTTTATTCGTCATATGCAATCAACTTTAGTCTGAAGACAAATTATTCATTAACTACTACAAATACAATAATGAGTCTGACGATGTTGTGAACTGTCAACATTTTGAATTTTTGTTCATTATCAATATTGTATTTACTATTACTATGTGTGTATTATTACATCATGTTTTAAATAAACTAAAGTATTGTTAAACTGACAGTGGTCTTTTATATGCATAATCAATTTCAGAACCGAAAGCAAATTAAATATTATTGTTGTTAGATGTTGTTTGTACTATCATAGTAAACAATTTACAGTTTTCAGTTCATCGAATATTGTTCTTAAAACTGTAATAAAACACATATGTTAGTGGAAGATTGGGCGGTGCTGTGCAATTAGCTGTGGTTGCCAAATTCGTTAGGTTACAAACCACAATACTAAACAAAATATGATGTGTTCCATTCACATGACTTTCTCTATATCTCTGTAAATTAATATTGTTAATAAGCTTATCTTTTATTTATTTCATGCTAATCGAGAAAAATTAGCAGAAATAGTCTTATTTCTTAGGTTAAAGTGAAAGCCCAAAGCTGGTTGCTATGTGACTGATGTTCCTTTGTTTGTATGGACAGGAGTTGACAAATTCCTGTATGAGAAAAGTATAAGTTTTTCCAAGCTGAAACCAAGAAAAAGGAATATCTCAAAAACGATCAACTCCACGGGAAAAATGCATATAACATAAATTGTGTGTTTTAACGTGCTCTATATTTTTTGTGGGTTAAGTTTTTGTCCATCTCTTTCGGTTTAGTAGTTATGAAAAATTAATCCAGAATAAAGTAGTCTTTAGAGGCTATTCCCAGGAAATTCAAAATATACATTTTATTTGTCAGGTAAATAACTTTAATATACGATATTTCAATCTAAATCGTTAGAGCCATTTTTTAGAAAATCAAAATTTTCGAAAAACGTTCCATGTAAAGTGTAGTTTGGGGTAGGGTGATCTTTCTCAAAATCTTTGTGTAGCATCCCTGGAAGATACTAAACTTAAATACCAAGTTTGGTATTTTACTGACTTTTCGTTTTTGAGTTATCTTGTTCACAGACACACGGACTATACAGGGGACCCTAAAACATATATTTCCGGTGAAATCTCGGTATCGAATTTTTTGGTGGAGTGCAATACATTCTCTATACACTATGTACATAGTGAGTATAGAGAAAGTAACAAATGAAAATGGTTGTATTATTATTAAAATTAATAATAATGATAACAAAAATGCAAACTTGAATTCACCAATGCTGTTTAAGTGCACTACTCCCTTCCAGACAGCGTCTTTTCAGTGTTTGTGGCGAATATAATGTGTTCAAGCAACAATGGCAGCTGAAATTGTTTCAAATTCTGGAAGTTGTTGCATGCACAAATATACCAGGCTGACATTTTGCTCCATGTTCTAATGGCGCATTCTGTGTGCAAGACAAGCGGTATCGCATGTACGTTTTGCCAACTTATGCTTTAGCTAGATAATTATGTGATCGCTCATTGTAGACGTTAATGCTTTGAGGTTACTGACCGTTGCGGATTTCTCCTTTTTAATTACTGGCCTAAAATGTTTTCTTTGGTATTTGGGAGTCATTTGTTAACCATCTGGGTCGGAGGAATTCTCAATGTGTGGTATTGCTAACATTCTTCTGTGAGCTAATGGACAGATGTGATGAAGCCAAAGGTACCACTGCGGCAAGAACAGGCTTGAGCAATGTTTCTTAAAATACGACTTGCCGATAATACCGGTACAGAGAGACGAATAAGGGCAAGAACAAGAGATGAAGACCTAGGTGCGACCATGTACCAACCAAATGTGCCCTAGATGCCATAATGTCACAGTTGTGTTACATGTCACACCCACATACCTCGGAGCCAGTAGAAAGAGACGAGGCCTCTGAAACAAGAGGAAATGCAAGAGGACAGCAAAGTGCACACAAAGAGGGGGAAGAGACCTTGATGCGGGTTAATAGCAACAGGCCAGCCCAGGCGATGTTGAGGATACTTTCTGTGCATTCTGGGTCACCTCACAGAAAGGCAGCTGCTTTCCTACAATACATCAGCATAAGTCGTAATTTTTATCTAATTATGTCCATGCCGTTTCCAAATGGTGTTAACCCCTAACACACTCTCCGGGTGCTGAGCAAGTAATTCTATTAAATATTTACCTGTAATGCGGAGGAAAGGTCGTCTCCTTAGCGCGGCGGTAGCGGGAGACCTGGGTTCGATCCCCAGTACCGGCGTGGGGATTTTTCCCCCGCTGGGAGACCTGGCCCGGGGCTAATTGAGGAGCTACTTGATGGAGAAGTAGCGGCTCCAGGTCATGAGCATCGCATTAACCGGCCGGGGGGACTCGAGGCGCTGACCACGTCTCACCCTCCAACACTGCACCCCATCCACGACGTCTGCAATGGACCGAGATGGGGGGTGCAGCGGCCGGGCGGTAGGCCAAGGTTCCCCGTGAAGTTGTTATAATGCAAAGGAAAACCATTTTTTCCTCTCTCCAGCATTCTGGCTGATTATACACTCCACTTTATAGAATTCCAATACTGTATTTATGCTAAAATATTCTCGACAAAGATTAAAAGCTTGTCTGGTTAATAACACTACAACTTCCTATTAATCATCTAGTTTTCAATTAATGGATTTATCACATTTATATTAGTTTTGCTTTAAAAGAATTTAAGGTTTAATCTATTTGACAAACATAAAAACTGACTTTTCTTTTTGCCACAATGAGCCATTAAATTTAAACCACTTACATTTTTAAAAGCAAAGCTATTCCAATAAATTTAAAATCTCTTTGAATGAAAAAAAAAAAAATAGTAAGAAGGAAAGAATTAAAATGGCGTTCCAAAACGGTACTTGGTTTCTTTTGGCGAACTTGCAAGTTCTTAAAGACGACTCTTAAGATATAATTACATGTGATTGTTTCTTTAATTGTGCTTCTCAAAGCTACATTTTAGCATGTAAGTTGCCTCATGCGCAAAATGTTTCTTTCTATTTTGGATAAAAGTTTGGCGAATATTTTATGTGTTGAATTAATAATAATGATAGTTTATATTAATTCCAGCATTGAATGCAGAATAGCAGCTATAGCTAATTATGTATGCTTGCAAAATCTGTATAGCTAACTGTGTAGAGATGTTTCATAAGTATGAAAATAAAGTGCTGAATTGCTACTTTAACAAAGCTTTTACTCAACAGAGAATATTGAAATTTAACACACATTGCTTTCAAAACGTAAAACATTCAATCTGCTATATGCCAAATTATTAATTTTAACTTATATTTATATTTAGAAGACTACATGGAATATGGTTTACAAAGTTCCTATACTTGAAACAAAATTATTTAAATATTTTTATCTGCCCTCTGCCCTAGTGCACAATCTGCTACGAACATGTTTGTAATAGCATCCCCCAGAAGGGAAAAGAACTCTTGAATAGGTTTCGAATTCTATTTGCATGTAAAACTGTGTAGCGATGTTTTCAAAATAGGAATAATAGTGAAGTATATGAGCATCTGGTTGTTAAAACATCAGTTCTGAGAATTGTTTACAATTGTTGATGATAGGAAGAAATGGCAAAGTTGAGCAGCAGCTTAAAATGCATCACGGGAATATTAAGTTCACTTTTAGAGGTTCATTTTCACTAGAGTGACCTTTGGGCGAGTTTAACTTATATAGTATTATGGTATACAGGTGTTAATGAACTACACCGAAATAATTTGCGAGATTGTGCACGTGACTGATATAAGTAATTTGAGATCGGCGATGCATGGTCCCCGGATAAACATAACGCAGCTACATAGCGTTAAACGTGTGGGTATCAGGTGCTGATAAGTCAGTGTTAAAGCAAAGCAGGTTGAAAAAATGACTTAGAATGTCTTTAAAACTGCTGCCCGAGTATAAAAATATCGATTTTTAGCAGCTCGTTACTAGCGTTCTCAAATTTAATGTCGCGAAAATCTGTAAAATCTCCAACTAATCACTTGACAGTGCGACACTGAGCATTCATTAACTACGTTTTTGAGTTAACTCTGGAGGCGTTTTTTCAACTGCTCTTATGGCTTAATGTATAATGCGGAAAGCTGCTTTCCCAAAAGTCATGGTTTCGATTCCTGTCATAGAGTAACTGTTTTTTATTATTATTTTTTTTTTCATTCTAGACGAAGTGCCGCGATTCTTGGCGTACTGGCTCTTAAGAAACTTATAGCAGTTACTTCGAAATTTCAATAAACAGGCCATAAGTCTCCTATCTCAAATTACTTATTTAAGTGAGCTACATATTCTGTGACAATATTTCTGTAGTTCTAGAAACCTTCTGTTTTCCGGCAGAAACTAACGTTTGTGCATGGATATCAAACACCTGATGCTATGATAACAGACCTCTGTGCTGTGCTGGATAAGTCAAATACGAAGAAGCCGTAAATCTCAGGTAACACGATCAAGTTATTCTTCCAAGCACACAAAGACGTCAAATGGGATTTGTGTCTGGAGTTCAAAAACGTTCCAACAATGTATGTTCTCATACATTCTAACTACAAATAGTTCAACTTATCAGTTTTAATTAGTTCTCAAATTACATATGTAAAAAAAAACAGCATAATTTGTTACAAAGCACGAAATTTCGCTGGAAGGAATTGTTGTATACAGTGTGACCGCATATATTCAATTATTAGAAGCATTTAAATTTTCGATTTGAAATCTCTTTTAATGTCGCGAATTCAACACTCTCCTTTATAGACCAAATTAAAAACCGGCAATAAGATCTGTCAATGAATTCTCAAACACAATCTATAAGTTATAGTTAAAGATTTATGTGTTTTTAAACTGTAAAATACAATTAAATAAAAACTGTGATATGTTTACTTACATGCACAGCGTGGGTGGGAATACTTCTGCTCAAAAGTAAAAATCTGATGTGTTCCATTCATATGACTTTCTCTACATCTCTGTAACAGATTATTGTTAAAAGTTATGCTTCTATTTACTTCATGTTAATCAGAAGAAAAAAAATCTGCTGTGTTCCATTCACATGACTTTCTCTACATCTCTGCAACAAATTATTGTTAAAAAGCTTATGCTTCTATTTACGTCATGCTAATCCAGAAAAAAATTAGCACAAATAGTCTTATTACTTGCTTCCTTGTAAGCAGAAGGGAAACAAGGGAGCACCGTAGGTTAAAGTGATAGTCAAAAGCTGGTTGTTATGTGACTGAAGTTCTTTTGTTTGTATGGACAGCAGTTGACAAATTCCTGTATGAGAAAAGAATAACTTTTTCATAGTTGAAACAAAAAACAAGGAATATTTCAAAAACGATCAACTCCGCGAAGAAATGTATGTAACATAAATTGTGTGTTTTAATGTGCTCTACAGTTTTTGAGTGTTACGTTTTTGCCCATCTCTTACGGTTTAGTAGTTATGCAAAATTCCGTGAAATGCATCCAGAATAAAGTAGTCTTCAGAGGCTATTCCCAGAAAATTCAAGATATACATTTTATTTGTCAGGTAAATATCTTTAATATACGATATTTTAATGAAAATCGTTATAGCCATTTTTAAGAAAATACAAATTTTCGAAAAAAATTCCATGTAAATTTTAGTTGGGGGTGGGGAATTTTCTTGAAAATCCTCGTGCCGCATCCTTGGAAAATACCAAACGTAGATCCCAAGTTTGGTATTCAACGGTCTTTTCGTTTTTGAACTATGCTGTCCACAGACACACAGCCACACACACACGCACACACACACACACAGGCACACACATACGCACACACACGGACCTTATTCCAAAAATGCTTTTTTTTTTTGGATTCAGAGGGACCCAAAACATGTATTTCCGGTGAAATCTCGGTATCGATTTTTGGGTGCAATACAATACCTTCTCTATACACTATGCACATAGTACTTGTAGAGAAAGTAAGAATAGCAGAAATAACCTTTTTACTTGCTTCCTTGTAAGTAGAAGCGAAATAAGGGAGTAGCATAGGTTAAAGTATAGTCAAAAGCTGGTTGCTATGTTTGTACTCAAAGCAGAAACAAAAACAAGGAATGTCTCAAAAACGATGAACTCCACGAAAAAAATGTATATAACATAAATTGTGTGTTTTAACGAGCTCTACATTTTTCGTGCAGTACGTTTTTGTCCTTCTCATACGGTTTAGCGGTTATTCAAAATTCCAGAATAAAGTACTCTTGAGAGACTATTCCCAGAAAATTTAAGATATACGTTTTATTTGTCAGGTAAATATCCTTAATATATGATATTTTAAACAAAATCGATAGAGCCATTTTTTAGAAAATAAAAATTTTCGAGAAAAAGTTGCATGTAAAGGACAGGGGAGATTTTTCTCAAAATCTTCATGTCGCATCCCTGGAAGATACTAAACTTAAATACCAACTTTGGTATACTACCGACTTTTCGTTTTGAGTTATCGTGTTCACAGACACACGAGCACACGGACACACACGCACACACCATGGACCTAATTCTGAAAATACTTATTTTTGGACACAGGGGACCCTAAAACATATATTTCCAGTGAAATCTCGGTATTTAATTTTTCGGTGGAGTGCAATACCTTCTCTATACACTATGCACATAGTACGTGTAGAGAAAGTAAGAATTGAGGTACAATATTTCCTGATTTTATATCATCAATTAAGATATAGGGGTACAGAGGAATGGTGGGGAAAATATTTACCACGAACCTTTACCACCGCGAATATAGAGCTAGAAGTATGTTGGACACTACTGGCGGGCACGGAAGACGTGGACGGTCTAGGTAAATTATACTTAAAGCATTATAGCTGAGATCTGAGATGGCTGCAATAGAGAAGGGGGGGGGGGGGAGAGGGGTAAGAACAACTAAACAAAAGTAATTACAATGTTTTACATACATATATTTTATGTCATACTTAGCTCATTGTTGTGTTATGCTTTTAGATATCGTGTATATATTATGTGTATAGATTTTTTAAGTGTATTTATTTATTATACATTTATGTTTCTGAATAAGGTGTACTCTGTGCTGTAAATTTATATTGCTGTATTTGAATATTTTTGTGTTTTTATTTTCGTGTTTACTCTTCTAATTCTTCGTTGTTGTTTTAATGTTGCTTTTTTTATTGTGTGTTACCTTTGTCTTTTTATTTTCGTGTTTACTCTTTTAATTCTTTGTTGTTGTTTTAATTTTGTTTTTTAGTGTGTATTACAAAAGCACGTCTGTGGACCCGTGCGATTGTTGAAGTTCAATTTATGATATTATTATGTCAATAAATACACTTATTCAGTCATATTATCAATTAAATTTGTCCCTTAGTTTCATTAGCGATATATTTGAATTTGTTGGTATTAACGGTGAATGTTTGTTTAGTTCTGTCAAAATATGATTCCATTAGCAACAGGAAAGGATTGGAGGTCCCCAATGGGAGTCTGTGCTATCAGAAAGATTCCCTTGTTGTATGGAAATTCTAATGTAGTAAGTTACCCGAGTCTTTAAGAACTGATATTTATTTTGTAGGATTATAAAGAATCACACGACTGAAGTCCTTTACCTGCGGAAGAACCTTGTTTCTTCTTTATCTTTTGGCTTAGCTCTATCAAAGAACTGCCACAAAAATATCTGATGTGATCCATTCTACATATTGTGCAACAAAGTATTCCTGTAGGAACAATTTATTCTGCTATCTACTAATCTAGAAAAACGTAAGCAGAATGTTTTAAATATGTAATTCTTCTGGATAAAACAGAAAGAATATGAAGCTATAGCGAGTCAAATTGAAATTTGGTTGTTTTTGCACGGGTAGGAGGAAAGAAAGAAAGAAAGAAAGAAAGAAAATAAAAGTTTTATTGTAATTTACATTATCTTTTGTACAGCGATTTTTTTTATCTCCTACGTTTTACCAGTGAATGCAAGTCATTCAGAGTGAAGAGAGTACCTTGAAAATTCAAAATATACCTTTCGCTTTTTATGAAATTATCTGCTGAAATATATATTGATCAAGGTCTTTAGAGCCATTTTTGAAAAAATCAAATTTGATTCTTGGAAGATGCTGAACCTACACATCAAGTTCGTATTTAACGGAATTTTCGCGTTTGGGTTATGATGTTCACAGATATCTACATGTATGGACCCCCCCCTATTCCCCCACATATATTCACGGACATTTTTCTAAAACAGCTTTGTTTTAATTTTTTATTTCAGGGAGCTCAAACCATGTACTTTCAGTGACATATCGATATGAAATTTTGGGTGAAACACAATATCTTTTCTACCTCTTATATACATTGTACACGAAGATGACATCTTCTGTTGTTTTCTGGCAATAGATGAATGAATATGCTGAGTGTGATATTTAACATAACATTGGAATTCCAGGGCTTCATACCGTTGTTTAAGACATATAGTTACTTAAATTACATATTGTAAGGTATAACGGCTTCAGGAAACGTAAGTATGAAGACAATAACAAAGCAAAACTATTTTTCAAAGCTAAATATTTATTTATAACTAAATAAGTAACAGACACGCGGATCGAAATGAAGAACAGGAAACACTACTGCTCTGCTAATTTCAGAACTAGTCACTCTCCACGCAGTTGACCGCAGTTCGACCCTATAGACCGGATATGACGTTGTGGGCTTGAGGCGTACGTCAGGTTTCTCCTAAATGGCCGCTCGCCAAGGCGTCTCGCTTTGGTGTTTCGCAGCGCAGGAGATCGTGGGTTCGAGTCCCGTCTTGGGCATGGGTGTTATATGTGTGTGTGTGTCAAAAGATGAAAACAGCAATTCAGTAATCATACAGAAAACAAAGTAAAAACATTAGGTAAATAAAAGTAGGGTATACAGCGCCGGAGTCTCGACCATACTCCGAAACTGTAGTTAAAAAAAAATGCATCGATTTCTCATATCTCTCACCATTCAAGCTTCATTATACTAATCGTCACAGCAAGATTTCGAAATCTGACTAATATCAGAATTTCCTTTACATTTGTGATACTTTTAATTGTTTTCTCACGGAAAACGTGTGTAGGACAGGAGTTGGATAAATAGAGTCAGGCTGAAAAATTCAATGTCATAGCCAGGATTTGAACCACGGACCTCCCGGTCACTAACCGGTTGCTCTACCACCATGGCAACATACAGACATATTGAATTTCTCAACTGGCTGTCATGTTTCACAAGGTGATCTCATTTTATTTTGACATGACAACCCCAATGGCGACTTACAATGTTGTAAGTACTTTAAGTCCCAAGATTCATAATTTTAGCCAACTATTATGGACAAAAGTGATAATCTTAATTCTTTTCTCACGGAAATCGTGAGTAGAACAGAAGTTGGGTAGGTAGGTATAGTCAGACTGAAAAAAATCTGATGTGTACCATTCACATGACTTTCTCTATATCCCTGCAACAAATTACTCTTAAAAAGCTTTTACTTCTATTTACTCTATGCTAATCAGAAAAAAATTAGCAGAAATAGTCTTGTTACTTGCTTCCTTGTAAGTAGAAGCGAAATAAGGGAGTACCATAGGTTAAAGTGATAATCAAAAACTGGTTGCTATGTCACTGAAGTTCCTTTGTTTGTATGGACAGCAGTTGACAAATTCCTGTAAGAGAAATGTATAAGTTTTTCACAGCAGAAACTAAAAATAAGGAATGTCACAAAAACGATGAACTGCACGAAAAAAATGTATATAACATAAATTGTGTGTTTTAACGTGCTCTGTATTTTTTGTGTAATAAGTTTTTATCCATCTCTTACGGTTTAGTCGTTATTCAAAATTCAATAAAATTCATCCAGAATTAACTACTCTTCAGAGGCTATTCCCAGAAAATTCAAGATATACATTTTATTTGTCAGGTAAATATCTTTGATATACAAAATTTTAATCAAAATCGTTAGAGCCATTTTTGAAAAAATCAACATTTTCGAAAAAAGTTCCATGTAAAGGGTAGTTGGGGTTGGGGGGATTTTTCTCAAAAATCTTCGTGTCGCATCCCTGGAAGATACTAAACTTAAATACCAAGTTTGGTATTTTACCTACTTTTTGTTTTTGAGTTATCGTGTTCACAGACACACGGACACACATACACGGACCTTTTTCCGAAAGTGCTTTTTTCTAGATAAAGGGTACCCTAAAACATATATTTCCGGTGAAATCTTGGTATCGAATTTTTTGGTGGAGTGCAGTACCTTCTCTATACACTATGTACATTGTGCGTATAAAGAAAGTAAAAAAGTACTTACAACATTGTGGTTCAAATCCGAGCTATGGCATTGAATTTTTCAGTCTGACACTACCTAACCAATTCCTTTACATTTGTTCGAAGCAACCAAAAAAAGGAGTTTAATTAGGGTCGTAGCTGTTTTTACCTTGCACGTCGTGAACATTGCGTAGTGTCTAACGAGCGGACCATAATCGGAAGGACTTTAAATCTGTTACTGTACAAATGTAACTATGCAGCTTTGCTGAATGCATCAACAAAGTAATTAGGTTTGATATTCCAGAACTTGACGATAAATACTGACATAATGATGCAAATGTGAGTTTGTGACGGATTGATTACACTCAACAGCAACAAAATGATTCGCCACTTACATTTATAAAACTAAAATTGTTCCTCTAAACCTTGAGGTTGATAAAGTCTTCTAAAGATGAACAACGATGTCAAAATTATAACCTATTCTTAAATATCAGAACTTTTGTACAGTATAATAAGCAGGAATGAAAAAGATACAGAATATGGCTCAGCGAATCAAATAACAGTAATTTTAACTTTCAGCAAAGCTTAATAGAAACAGCTAATGTAGATCCCAAGTATTAACTTCACTAATATGAAGCTAAGTGCGCTTCGTTAATTACTTATTTTGGCAATAATTAAAATGCAAGACAATAAAATACTAATAAAATTACTTTTCCAAACATATACAAATAGCAAAATACAAATAGGATTTTCTCACTCTTATCAATAAGGAAAATCCTAGCTTCCTATGCTCTTACCTAGATAATATGTTATGCATTATTATTATTTCATTGACCTCATTTTCAGTGCCAAGCATCCATTTCCTGCACTAAGAAAACATTGGGAATAAATTGTTTATTTCACAGACAATACTCTTATTAATTTCTCTACACGCACTATGTACATAGTATATAGAGAAGGTATTGCACTCCACCCAAAAATTCGATACCAAGATTTCACCGGAAATACATGTTTGGGTCCCCCTGAATCCAAAAAAAGGATTTTTACAAAAAGGCTCGTGTGTGTGGTGTGTGTATATCTGTGTGTCTGTGGGCAGCATAGCTCAAAAACGAAGAGTCCGTTGAATACCAAACTATGGATTTAAGTTTGGTTTCTTCCAAGGATGCGACACGAAGATTTTCAAGAAAATCCCCCCACCCCCATCTATCCTTTACATGGATCATTTTTTGAACATTTTGATTTTCTCTAAAATGCATCTAACGATTTTTATTAAAATATCATATATTAAAGATATTTACCTCACAAATAAAATGTATATCTTGAATTTTCTGGGAATAGCTTCTGCAGACTACTTTATTCTGGAGGAAATTTACGGAATGTTGCATAGCTGCTAAACCGTATGAGATACCCAAAAACTTACCACTCAAATAATGTTGAGCACATTAAAGCACCCAATTTATGTTATATTATTTTTTGGAGCAGTTGATCGTTTTTGAGATATTCCTTATTTTTGGTTTCAGCTTTAAAAAACTTATACTTTTCTGATGCAGGTATTTGTGATTTTTTTTTTGATTAGCATGAAGTAAATGGAACCATTAGCTTTTTAAGAATAAGTTGTTGCAGAGCTGTAGAGAAAATCATGTGCAAAATGAGGTGTAATTCTCCTCAACATTAATATGTATGCATAACGAAACATTGCCGCCGGGCAACTGTTTCCGATTGGAAAACGATCACAAACTTAGAGACGGACACTAACGTTTTGTTTTTGTCTAAAATGTTAGTATTTGTACAGATCCCATCTAAAATAATCATGCGTAACAATTACAGACAGCAAAAAGGTAAAAAGGACACAGAGCACGTGTAGCAGGTGTAAAGGAAAACAAGATAAAAAGGAAAACCACTCAGCACATTTACCGCAAGGTGTTACCCACAAGTAGCTGTGTGTTAACAGGTGTCGGTCTGTGAAATGCGGTCGATCTAAACCTTTCGAGTAATCGATATATAACAAGATCTCAAGTGCAAGGCTGCTATTAATGATATCTTTTACTTGTTTTCTGGTTGTACTTTCGAGCAGCATTACAGCACCTGTTCAATGTTTGTTTTTGGGGGCCACTTCTGAATGAAGGTCCTTCCTCGTGTAATGAACTACACCGAAATAATTTGCGAGATCATGCACGTGACTGATATAAGTAATTCGAGATCGGCGATCATAATGCAGCTACATAGCGTTAAACGTATGGGTATCAGGAGCGGATAAGTCGGCGTTAAAGCAAAGCAGGTTGAAAAAATGGTCTAAAATGTCTTTAAAACTGCTGCCCGAGTATAGAAATATCGATTTTTAGCACCTCTTTACTAGTCTTCAAGATTTAATGTCGCAAAAATCTGTAAAATCTCTAAATAATCACTTGACAGTGCGACACTGAGCATTCAGTAACTACGTTCCTGAGTTATGCAGCCTACTCTGGAGGCGTTTTTTCAACTGATCTGGTGGCTTAATGCCTATAGCGGGAAGCTTATATCCGATCATGATTTCGATTCCTGTTATACACTAGATGTTTTTTATTATTTTTTTCATTCCAGACGAAGTGCAGCGGTACGTGGCGTACTGGTACTTCAGAAACTTATAGCCGTTACTTCGAAATTTCAATTAACAGGCCATAAGTGTGCTATTTCAAATTACTTATTTAAGTAATCCTCATATTCTGTGCAAATATTGTGGTATAGTTCATTAACATCCTGCATATATATAAATCCCACGTCACTGCAGTCTGTGAGGGGTTCGCACTGCAAACTGGACTACCAGTCTCACGCCCACTTAAGCATGGCATAGCTAGGAATCATCCAGCTGATACGGGAAGGTGATGTAGCCTGCAGCAGGAAATTTGACTGCGACCGTTGCCTATCGCAGCTCCTCACTTTCTTCAGGATGCTGAGCGGTCCTATACTCGGGATTTAAAATCCTTACCTCTATAGATGTGATCGAACTCGGCACAATCCGCGGGAAAACATCACGCTCAGCACATTTTCTCGTCTTGTTATCAAAAAAACTTAAAATATATCAAACACCCTTAATTGTTACATATGGATCATTTATGGCATTTCATGTACTTTCTTGATGACGAAAAGAATGTTTTCAATATATTGGACCTAAGATTTACTATTTATTTGCGTTTAAATTCGAAAGACAAGAAACAGAAATAACAATCATTTATGGAAAACAATCCATTTAGTTGAAGATTTATACTGAACCAAAGGGTCAGAAACAGATTATGAGAGGATATAGGTCATACTTACAGCACAAAGAAAGTAGTTTTTCTTCGCATGTAACTTACTAAATAGGTTATTTGAATGCCAGTTTTATTAGTTACACAGCCGAAATCCCCGGCTTTCATGGCTTAGAAAATCGGATAACATTTCAGTTTGCCTATTTTTATAAAGGTCAAGGTATGTAATGTTCGAAGAGTTTATTTGAGAAAAGCACAAACGAGGCTGTTAATGAATGCTTTATCTAAATAACAATAAAAGGTTAATTTTTTTATTCCTTTGAAGAGTGGTGACAATAGTCCTCTACGAACGGGACAGAAAGTTGAACAATGCACGCAGGAGGTGATCTGGAGACTTTTCACCACGAACTGGCTTCTTTTATAAATATTTTCGCTAAATAAAGATATGATGTCTCTACATTATGTACAAGGAATAAAAATATGGAAAAATACTTCAATGAAAAGGAGCATGAAAATGTTAGATTGGGGACAATAAAATTAATCTTGAAGCTTTTGAGCATGAATCTAATCTTCGGAATTTCCTTGCTAAACGACACAATAAACGCCAAATTACGGACAAAGCGGTTGTTCCATTTAGAAGTTTTCACTGTAAAAGGAGTTTGAGGCGATTGTTAAAAATCTTCGCATCTTGGCATTTAACTCTTTTTTTCATTTGTATAGCGCCCTTTAACTTCAATGGTCATATCGCGGGCTTTGACTTGTGAAACTCTAGGTTCAGAACATTACATTTATAAACTTTATATTACTAAACACACGCTAATTTACTCTCACATTCATACTTGCAGACTCTATGGGGGATAATAATTCTGGTTAAAGTAAAATTCCAAGCCCCAGCCGGGAATCGAACCCGGGACCTCCGGGTGAGAACTCAGCTGGCCGACCACTCAACCACGGAGGCAGCCAACTTATTTTTGTTATTGAGTTATCGTGTTCACACACACATACTCACACCCGGTCCTTTTTCTACAATGTTTCTTTGTTCTGACTACATGAAAGCATATATATCCAGTGAAATCTCGACTTCAAATTTTTGAGAATACAATACTTTTATTGCTTATTATATATAACAGAAAAAGTAAAAATGCATAAGTAATCAATGCTGTTAACCGAAACATTGTATTTATATTCTTTTAGCCTTAAGTTGCATTGCCCAATAGCCTGAATTTCTTTGGAAGCATTTAAGAATTATTACGGAAGACACTTACAGAATTAAAACTCTAAGGGCACTACAAAATACAAACACATATAAAGCACTATCCATGGAAAAGCAGTGTTCATAAGTACCGCAGTTTATAATGGTTTCTCGTTACGTAGCTGAAATTCACGTCACTCGTTGCTCTTTTAGAGAAAATAGGTTAGAAACGCCACTATAACATAGATTATTATGAGCATAGGTATTACAAATTTTAGTTGACTTGCAACAATATATGGTTAAAAAATGATTTAAAACCTGCATCAATATGAGCTTTAGGTTTCATCTTCCTTTTTACAGTAAGGATGTTAAAATTTAATTCTTGTTTTTTTAAATGTTTAATTTGTATTTAATTTAGATAATTAATAACGAATAGATGATTAACTCAGTGATAAAAAATTAGTCACGCATTCTGGCGATCGATGCAACTCCAAACGTTGTTATACGGCATGTGTAGAAACTTGACCGACTTCGGTGGCTCAATCACCAAAGTAGCGCCCAGCTCTGCCTACTCTCCAGGTGATTCCAGGCGGCCAATTTTCTCGAGTTTACAAGCAGATCAGAAATCTTGCTGGTGGTTCAAATGTCTTCTAAAATCTATGTACCACTCCAGAGTTCTTGATCTGGCTGCAATCTCGAGTACAACTTTCTTTGCCATTATTATTCCATGGTTTATTTGGGAATTCTTGGTTTGTATGCCGGTTGCCTTTATTCGTATGTGAATATCGCTGCTGACAAATACGCACACCTGCACATTTTATTATTCTTGTCTTCTTTCCTCATTTGCTTATATTTAAAAAGCGTACATGAAAGGTGAATTTACCAAAATAAATTACAGTTTAGTACGTAATGCTAAAAGAACTGTAGACACATTTTTAGTTACTAACAGCTTTAAACTACTTTTAATATTAAATTAAAGATATGAGTGACAAACTCCAGGAAAGAATTATAAAGTTGAAGAATAAACAAAATAATTTTAAATAAAAAAGTGTAAGGAACATTTACTTGGTGCCTAATTACAGCACCAAATAAACTGGTATCAACAGTTTAAAGGGCAATTAAAAATCAATAGCGTAAATTCGGCAACTCTGGGTACTCAATTATTTACCTATATAGAAAATCACTTCCCACATTCGTAAAAAAAAAAAAAAATGCATTTTAAATTTGAAAGTATAGACTTTCAGCGTACGAAATACTCCTATCCGTTAAATGCAATTTAGCTTCACAAAAAACGCAGCAAATGCCCATATTTAACAAAAAGTAAAAGTAATATGGGCACAGTAGCTGGGAATATTGACAGTGGGGTTTTAACTGACAAGTTACAAACACTTTGTCTTATTAACAGTTTGTTGTCAGAAACGTTTTACCAACTGTCCAGTTGTAGTACATTAAAAAACGACAATTAAAAACTGTTAAGTCGCTATATAGAAACAACCTTTTGCCCAATACAATACATATCAGATACATAGATTATAATTATTCATAGTGCTAGAAATTATGTTAAGAAAGAACTTGCAAAAGTTTCATTTGCTACGCTCAATACAAAAGCAAAAATCGCCGTTTAACTGAATGCATTCCTCATAGAACCACAGGAAACATGAGCAAGAGCACTGCACCCTTTTCTGATCCTGATTATCCTAATAATAATAATTGCCGTTACAAACGGAACACATGTTTACAATGTCCTACACTTGTTGTGGCTTTTTGTTCCTAAACCTCTTCTCCTGGCTGCCGATTTAACCTTTTTCATTGCTGAATCCACAATTTCTGCGCATGTCAAATCTCTTGCAATGTTGTTCTTTCTCCTACAATTGCTGATGGCGATTTTCTTTTGAAAACTGGTTTCAATCCTCAAAAAGTGATGCTGCTGACCTCGAAGGTACAGATGTAGAAGTTGAGTCATGTGCTACTCTAATACGGTTGTCATATGTTAAAGCAGATTGATTGCAGGAAGGTGTGCTGGAAGATGAATCAGAAAAGCCATAAATTAATCTAGAACGCATAGATGACCCGGGATCTACACCTGAAAATGGACCAAGAAGGGATAGAGCAGGAATGATATCTGGAGATTGACTGAATAATTAGCGAGAAGATAGCCTGGGACACGGAGATGAAATTGAAGACTCAGCATGAAGCGAATTTGCCACTTCAGCCAATAAATACTTCATCACAAGCATAAGGGATCCATTCTGGAATTTTGGATTCAGCAGCATACATTGTAAATATTAATTAAATATTTAAAACGAAAAATAAAACTCTACAGACATCATGTAAAGAAAGATATCCACTAAGATTGGCTATGCCCACAAAATCCGTAATCACACTGCCTTAGTGTAATTTCAGAAATTGGAACCACTGAAAAAGAAACAACGCTCAACCATATTCCCTCGCGCGGGAAATGATTCTACACTAACCTACAAATGAAGTCATTAAAGGAATTTTTAAAACTAACCTGATTTTGCATGTGTAATCCTAAAAATAAACTGAAAATTAATAACAACCCTAATATTGCAGAGCAGACAATCGTAATTCCCCTAGATTAGATTAGATTAGATTAGAGAGCATTCTGTAGGTTCGTTTAGGCCAGGAAGCCACTGAACATAGAACTTGTCAAGGCATATACATGGATATACTACGAAAAAAAAACCAAGAGTATCAAAACTTGGTGTTAAAATGTATAAATAAATGTAATTTCATTATATGTAACACTGATGTAATGTCAGATGATAGTTTTCTAATTATCGACATAATAATTACTACTAGTAATTATATAAAACTAAAATATGATTATTGTATTATGTACTCTTCATAAATGTCAACAAATTACAATACATATTTACAAATATGTTATAGGATTTACAATGCAGAAATTTACAATTATTACTAGAGAGTAAAATATCAAAGCATCAGGCTTTACAGACCCTGTGTCATTTTTAAATACTAAAAAATTAGTTTCACACATTCGTGCAAGTCAAAGTATACATGAGTTTAATTTGAATATAAAACACACACACTAATGTACACAAAATGCAATACATTGTAATATTTATAAATACAATACAATGATTACTACGGTATTGCCAGACAGATTTGCCACTTAATTATTCATCTACAGAGTAAAATTATTTATTGCAGAGGTACTCCTTAAGAGAAACATTAATGGCCCTGAAATTTCCAACATAAAACCATGACACTTATTAATAAGGACTTATGTTATCGGCTAATTAAACAGCATTCAGCATAATATACAGACACCATGACACCTCAACATGACCAACATCACACAACGAATGTTCCAAATCAATAGCATTGCTTTAAAAATGGCAAGTTGCTTAAATGTGCCCATATTACTTTAGTGTCCATAAATGCCAAGTTTACCCTACTACCATTTGTTCCTTTACACTTGCAGACAAGATAACTACATAACATTAAATGTTATTTAGCAATTATACACTATCATTCTAAAATCGATATTGAGGGAGTTTAAAATGATCACAAATTTGCTTTGGAAAATTCTGTATTTATGTCCGGTACTTGGAACTGTATAGGATTCATACAAATTGGTCACACAAAAATTTGAAATAATTATGATGTGGAAAATTAATCTATCCTTAGCAACTTTTACTAAATACAAAGGAAAACCACTATTTATATAAACAATAAATTGAAGTTTGTTTTACTGGAATTTTTGCAATAACATAGCTGCAGTTAATGTATAAATACTATATATATAGTATACTGTACATACATATATAGTATAGTGTATAGTATACACTTAGTACTTAACATGCATGTTAAATGCAATTCATTAATTGTGAAATTCAATGTTACTATACCAGCCAGTTTTATCACTAATCTTGTTTCATATGTAACAATTACTTTTCGGTGTTAAAAACAACAAAAAGGTGCTGACAACTAAAATTGAAAAGAATAATAATAATTGCAGTAAAATAAAAGGACGTGGAAAAATGTGAGAAAGGAAGTAATATTTACAACCATAGATGAATATTTATGAAGTTGCTGCATATTATGTGATGCCATTTACTTTGAATTATTCAATTTTCTGCAGATAAAAATGAAATACTGGTCAAAATATAGTCTTATTTGTATTAAATATTAGGTGTTAGTATAATATGTCTTGCAAATCTTCAATTCTGAAACCAAAATTGCGAATGTGTGGACAAAAATTGAACCATATTAAATATCAAATTGTGTGTTCTATTTGATTAAAATAAATTGCAAATGTGTGGATCAAGGTTAAAACACATAAAATATAAATTTATGGACCCTACTTGATTAAAATAAATTGAAGGTACGTTAAATTGTAGAAGGTTCCATTGAGCCATTTCACAGAGTGCTACAGATAAAATAAATGCTAAAAATGCTAAAAATGCTAAAATTAACTTATGGAATTAAAATGTACTTATGGAATGTGCAACAAATTAATGGAATAGGTCACAAAGAATCTTAAAAATTAATCATTGCATAGTGTTTAGATATATTAAAGGAATAATATTAGTAATTCAATGTTTTCTATATGACATTAGTTTTAACTAGGTACTTTGAGCCTTTTTTCCACCCATTTTAAACTACGTGAAGATGATAGAGTGATCATGTTGGCAATGTTACAAACAGCAATTCACTAGAAAGGAAATATTTTCATCCAATGTAATATTTATATGAATACCTCTTTCATTCTATAATTTATACATTTATACATGATAGTTGGATTCAGCAAACAATGAACATTTTTTTTCTCTCATAAACACCAAATCATTGCTAGAAGAAAGTTTGTGTTTTGGAAACCCCCTTCCATATTAATTCAGATTACTGAAACAAAATCTGTAAGTATAAAATTAAAATTTAAGAATATTTAAACTCATATTAATTCATATACTTATAACTTGATTTTTCTACATATCTGCAACAAATTATTGTCAAAAAGCTTCCATTTACTTCACGATAATCGAGAAAAAAAGAATAGCAGAAATAGTCTTATTACTTGCTTCCTTTAAGTAGAAGTGAAATAAGGAAGTACCATATGTTTTAATGATAGTCAAAAGCTGGTTGCTATGTAATTAAAGTTCCTTTGTTTGTATGGACCGGAGTTCACAAAGTCCTATGTGAGAAAACAATACGTTTTTTAAAGCTGAAACCAAAAACAAAGAATATCTAAAAAACGATCAACTCCAAGAAAAAAATGTATATAACATAAATTGTGTGTTTTAAAGTGGTCTACATATTTTGTGAGGTAAGTTTTTCTCTATCTCTTACGGTTTAGCAGTTATGTAAAATTCCGTAAAATTCATCCAGAATAAAGTAGTCTTCAGAGACTATTCTCAGAAAATTCAAGATATACATTTTGTTTGTCAGGTAAAGATCTTTAATATATGATATTTTAATCAAAATCGTTAGAGCTATTTTTGACAAAATCAAAATTTTCGAAAAATGTTGCATGTAAAGGGTAGTTTGGGACGGGGTTATCGCTTTTGAGCTTTTTAGTTAGTGTTCACAGACACACGGACACATGGACACACAGACAAATACATACACACACACAGACCTTTTTGTGAACATGCTTTTTTTTTATACACTTGACTCCAAAACATATATTTCCGCAGAAATCTCGGTATCGTATTTTTGGGTGGAGTGCCTTACCCTCTCTATACACTATGTAAATAGTACGTGTAGAGAAAGTAAAAATGGATCCCTATATTCAACACCAGAAATTTTTTCTAGCTGCGCTACTTCATTCTCATGTCTACTCTTTCTTTTGATTGCTGTAATTACAGTGCAAATTACTTTCAATTACAAAAACAGCTAAAATAACATTTAACTGTCTCAAACATAATATTTCATATTCTCTAAAACGATAATTTAAAATGCAAAAATATTATGCTGTTTAAATGGCTTGTAATTCAGTTACTGTTTAAATATAAATCATTGAATGTGCGTATAGGAACATGTTATACAAATAAAAGTTTTTTAATATAAAGTTGTTTTTATGGTAGAAATAAATAGCTACTTATTATATATTGTGACAAAAAAAAAAAGAAAAAAGAAAGAGGTTGTTCCAGAAGGTTGCCAAGTCAGGGACCTATTTCTGTTAGTAAGTAATGTAATAATTATACAGTACAACACTATAACAGCAATTCACTTATAAGAAATATCCTCTGCCAATGTCCTACTGAAAACTAGATTTATTTTGTGAAACTTTAGTCACTCGTAACTACTGATTAATCTTCAGAGAGTGTAATTCTGTGCATAATTTCCAATGTAGCAGTTCCCATCTAGCATTTGTTGAAACCTGGTAGTGCCTCTATAACTGAAATAAGTATAATACGGGCCTCTCACTGAAAACAGCATTTAATTTTGTTTTCTATTTCTCCAGAAAGGCTAATACACTTGTCATATCGCTGTTAATACAATTAAACCATCTCTGTAGTGCGATTTATCAAGGTGTCCTCAAAATAGTTGTTTACCGCATCAGTGACCTCCTCGTTGCTGTGAAATCTTCGTCCTCGAAGAAATTGTTTGAGGTTTTGGAACAGGTGATAATTACTGGGTGCTAGATCTGGTGAATAGAGTGGATGTTCAAGCAATTCAAACTTTAATTCAAGACATTTTTTGAGGTTTTGGAACAGTTGATAATTACTGGGTGCTAGATCTGGTGAATAGGGTGGATGTTCAAGCAATTCAAACTTTAATTCGCACATTTTTCTCATTGTAATGACTGAACAATGGGCCTGAGCATGTCGTGATGCATTTTTTTTTTTTTTTTTTTTTTTGCCAAATGAGGTATTTTTCTTTTCACCTCATCGCTCAAACGTTACAGTCAGCTTACATGGTAGTCACCAGTGATACTTTTACCCTTTTCCAAGTAATCAGTAAAATTATTTCCCTGTGCATCCGAGAAAATATTCGCCTTAACCTTGTTAGCTGACAAAATTGACTTTGTCTTTTTTGGAGTTGGTTCACCTGGCGCAATCCACTGTTTTGAATGTGATTTACTTTCTGGAGTGTAGTGATATATCCAAGTTTCATCCATGGTAATATGCTGTCTCAAAATCTCACTGGGAGTTTTACGATAGAGCTCCACATTCTTAACAAAAACAGATTTTCTTGGCAACTTTTGATCAGGTGTCAACAAACGTGGCACCCATCTTGTGAAAACCCAAAACATTACTTAAAATATCACCTGCACATTCTTTTGATATGCTTACAGCCTCTGCTATCTCAAACATCTTTAATCTACGGTCTTCCAGTACTAAACGATGAATTTGTTCAATGATCTCTGGAGTTGTCACTTCTACAGGGCGTCCAGAGCGAGACTCATCACTAGTGCTCGTATGTCCCATTTTAAACTCTGCAACCCACCTTTTAATCATTGAATATGAAGGGGCAGAGTCTTTCAATGTACTGTCCATTTTCTCCTTGATTCCTTTAGGCGTTAAGCCTTTCAAATGCAAGTATTCAATCACTGCTCGTTTTTCCAAATCCTCGATATGGAAACTCTAAAGTGGTCTTGTTTAAAATGCTGTCATACGAAAACTAAACAAGCTACTGACCTGTAACTATGGATACAAGCTAGTCTAGAGTTAAACTTGACGATGCTATCGTCTAACTGACCTAGTGGCGCCATATCTGTGCGAGGCCTGGGACTTATCAGCCAACCTCGCAGTATGTGGCTAGCAAGCCTCAAAAGAATGAAGCAGCTGACAAACCTAATATATTCTCTACAGCTTAAACACTAAAACATTTATCTTATGTAGCATTTTTCAAGTGTAAATGAATAAATAGATTCAAAAAGATATATATGAATCTTTATTTGATATAAATAGAAACTGGGAAGTCATAGAAACCCATTCACGTTCTACAAAAAAATAAATTGCACATTATACGTAACACTAGCACTTTGCATACTAAATGTTATGCAACAAGATATGTAACATAGAATCATATATTATTTAAATATACATATATTATATATGTATGCATGTATTTATTCTCTGCAATTAGGTACTGTCCGGTGGCAAAGTGAAATGTACAAAATTCAGTTACAATAATAATCTTAAGTTAAATTAAAAATATTAATAAAACTAACATATTACATATACATTATTTTTAAATGCCTAACTACTTATTATTCAGTATAGCAATACTTATGTCAACTACCCGCTAGTTTATAAAGAGTTATTATGAAGCCTCAACATTAATGCTAATACAGTTTTTTGAAATCCTTAATAACTTCACAATATTTACTCAAATTAACTAACATTTGTTCTCTTTAAATTATTCCTAAACAGAGGGCAGCCCTGTAAGGCTGCTATAGGCAATTTATTCAATTCTTCAATGGTCCTATTAACAAACGAACATTTTCCTACGTCGGTTCTGTAATAATGAAATGCTTACCTCCTAATACACCTTCAGTTTTTCCCCACAGAAGAATAAACACAGAACTTTTATTTAAAGCCACAAGGAGATGATTCAAACCTGGCGGTAGAGTTTTATGGTCATAAATATGCGTCCTTAGGAAGATGGTCCCGTTTAGTACATTTACGTCACGTATGAAAACCTCAAGCTTATAAAAATGCCTCTGGGCTGCTTCAGCGATTTTTCACGCCTAGTATAGAATAGGACTCAGAGAAACGCATAAGTTACAGAGCACCTATAAATAAAACTCAATTTCATTTCATTTTGTGAAATCAAATAAAAAGTTCTAGAAGTATTTTATAATATTGTTAATCTATTACAAACATAGAGTAATGTGTTAAACATATAATAGGGTCAGAACAATTGAATAAAATTCCATTGTAACTAGACTTGTGATTTAATAGCATACTCTTAACAATATTGCACATATTTTAGCACAGTTTTTTAGATGACAAAGTAAATATCAAAATCATACTTTAAAGACTGATCTTTCAAAATCAGATATACTCGTATATTGAATACTTCTCACAATTTTCTTTCGTTTTTTTTTAGCAGGGATCTCTACTCGCTGACACACTTTTTTTTAATTTATTTATTCATTTTGTTAATTACAAAAGGTATAATTTATATTATAAATACAGTATATCAGTTCACAATTTTTTATATATAGTTATGAACAATGTTGTCTGTGCGTTTAAATTAAACATGTGCAGGAAGATGGTAACAAAATGAGGTTTTGTAATCGCTATAGAATGAGCAAGGCAAAAGCTGTTGCCGACTGCAGTGAAAGACGCCTGCTTATGTTTTTGCAGATCTTCTCTTGCTGCTCTAAGATGACAACGTAAACCGTCGACGCTGGGACGCGTTTCAGACAGCATATAATGCTGAAAGCCAAGTGCGAGCCACACCTGTGCGAAGCGGTCGGTAGTACTTCGAGTCTCTAGTTGTAGTAATGTGCGAGCATAATCGTTGGGATTTTGCGAAGGAGCAGGACGGTGCAATTGCGAAACAACCCAGTGCCAGATCTGTCGTGCTGTTGTGCAGGTAACAAAACGATGGCGCAGAGTATCCCGCACACCGCAAATGTTGCATGTGGGGGGCCTCACCATGCTGTATCGGAATTTTTTATCCTCTGTAGCCACAACATCATTGATGACCAAATATGCGCACGTAGTCCACTCCGTAGAGATGTTGCGCAAATGGATGTTCCGCCATACCTGACACCAGGGTCTGTCGGGCATCCTATCCTCCACATGAATTGGTGCAAGCAGCCGCTGTAGGAAAAGCTTGTAGAGCTCAGTTGATAGTCCTCTAGGTTGCTGAGGTAGGACATCGACATCAATGCCATCCAAAACATGGAATGCTCTCTTAAAACCCGCAGGAACAGCCCGAACTGGAGTTCCAAGAGAATTCTTGAAGGGTTCCCAAAATGCTATTTCTTGTTCCTCTCCATATCCCCTAGTGGCAAGTATAATAGATTTAACAAGAAGCGCTTTACTCTTAGGTCCCACTGCAATTAAACCTAAGCCACCTTCGTTACGTTTTCGCCACAATTGGGTTTTAGCTTTACGAAAGGGCTGTGCTCTCCATAGATAGTATCCAATAAGTCGCTCAATTCGGGAGTCGTGTTTTTCAGGCATTGGTATTATCTGCGCCATATACCATAATTTTGCCAAAACAATCTGATTGATGTGCCACACTTTCTGTAGAAGAAGATCGGTGTTTAAAAGTGTTATGGGTCTATAGTCCCAGACACTCATTGGAGACCTTTTCTTTGGGATTAAGATGACGATGCCATCTGCGAATCCAGGGCAACAGTTCGATCCAATAAGGATCTCATTCACCAACTCTACAACTTCTGCTTTGATTATACTCCAAAAGGTCTTGTAAAATGAATATGTGAGGCCATCTTCTCCTGGGCAGGAATGGAGGCTAGCGGAATTAATGGTTTGCAGAATCTCGGTGGCAGAATATCGCTGCTCCAAGGAACGCTGTTCCTCGACAGTTATACCGGTGTTAACATATTGGAAGAGCTCCTCCATGGCGTCATTGCGAAGGTCAGTGGTGTCAAACATGGTGCTATAAGATGTATGGATAGTCTATAGGATTTGAGGCACAGATGTGACCTTGGCGCCTACCGGTGTCAGAAGAGCATGGATGTAACGACCACTACCAGCACACTTCTCCTTAATGGTATGAAACAAAGAAGCTTTCTCCTGTGCCACGACGGAGTCATGAGTTCGCGAACGGGTCATAGTTCCCGCCAAAACATGTTGCTGTATTTCCACGAGCTTCCGCTTGACAGCTTGAAGGCGCTGGGATTCGTCCTGACCACTCTGTTGTCTAGAGAGAAGACCCATTAATGTTTCTTGGTAAAAGTCGAAGGTGTGACGTTGTTCAATTGCCCTCTCATGACCTTTGGTCTTGAAGAAGGTCATAATACCAGGCTTAAATATACGTCGCCATTTCTCCACCACCGACAGCGGGGAGCGTCGAGCTTTATCCTGAAGACTTTGCCACAACTTGGCAAAATCAGCAGCAATAATGTTGTCATGTAATAAAGCTCCGTTTAATTTCCAATAACCTCTGCTATATAGCGGAATGCGACTCTCAGCGATTAATTGCAGTTTGACAGCATGGTGGTCAGTAAAGGCAACAGGTAAAACTCGCACTGTGTGAATCGGAGAGTTGAACTGAGCGCTTAAATAGAAACGATCTATTCTTGAGGCACAGTTCGCTCGACAGTAAGTAAATTCTACAGACGTAGCGTTCATATGTTTCCAAACATCACAAAGACGTAGCCCGGTTACCAGCTAATCCAATGCCAAAGCCCTGTTATAACCAGGACGCTGATCCTTAGCATGTAGTACGCAATTGAAGTCGCCACCTACTAAAAGCAGGGCATAATTCCATCTCAAATAATAGGGTAGAACGTTTGTTATAAATTCTTCTCGCTCATGGCGCCTTTCACTCCCTGAAGGCAGGTATAGGTTAAGTAGCAGCATGTTGTCCATTCTAGCACTTATAACACGGCCACTAGGATGCATCTCTATCTCGGCAAACGTCAAACCTGCTCTGTACAAAATAGCAGTACCACGCTTATGTTCTCCAACATTCACCACACAACTGTACTGTGGACCAATAAAGTCAAAGTCGGTTATGTTAACTTCTTGGAGGAAAACTATATCTAAATCATGAGTCCGCACAAAATCACGTAAAAGAGCCTGTTTGGTAGTGCAGCGTAGGGAGTTGATGTTAACAGTGGCAAAGGTACGTAAGACAACCATTAAAAACAAGGCCAGAAGTAAACCAGAGCAGGTCATCGTCCAAGATGTATCTAGTCATTTTCAACGGCATGAATATGTGTTCGTGATACCCGTGGAAACTTTTTCGGTAGGATTCCAGACCGAGAAGGAAAGTGCTTCCTGAGTCGAGGGTCTCTCACGGTCTCCCACGCGATGTTAGTCTCCGTTTCTTCGGTGCCCTGCTCCTCACTAACAGACAGCGGGCGTTCTCTCCTAACCGGCACAGGTTCGTCGGAATCCATCTCACTCCATTTCTGGTGTTCAATTATTACAGTGTCTGGTGTATCGCAGGGGCCAACCATGTTCTGATCACCACTATTAGGCCCCACAACTGCAGAAGATCGTGTAGGGGATGAGACACCCATTTCTGCTACTTCTGAGGGAGTATTGACAGCTACCGGTGCGGACACAGAAGTCTCCTGCACCGCCACATCGTTACGTATACAGCTGGTATTCGGGTAGACTTCCCCTGTAGGTTTGACGTTACAAACAGGCTCTATTTCACTAGCTTCAGTAGCGGGCCCATTTGACGCACCTACTGTTTGTTTACATTCCTCTTCCGCCCGAGCGCTAACTTGACCTCTCACTACTTCGCTGAGTAACACAGCCCTGCGCGAGACAGAGACAGGCAGTACAGACTTTTTGAATGGACAGTGTGAGCGAAAATGAGAAGCTTCCCCACACACATAGCATGTTTACGGTTGTCCTAGATAGGTCACACCAACAGGAAACCCACGCACTACTACTGTAGATGGAATTTCCTTTTTTAATTCCATTCGTACAGAACGAACACTAGACTTGACGGGGTACTTATAACCTGCGTTCCATTGTTCCTCTTGAACCTCTAGTATTTTCCCATATTGTGAAAATTTCTGTTCCAGAAACGTGTGAGTGATCTCAGGCACTAAATTGAAAACCCGGACATTTACAATGCGGCAGTCAGCGGGCCCAATATTTACCGTTAGTATTTCACCATTTTCATAACTAAACTTTGCCGCCCCTTGAAATTGCAGTAAATATCTTTCATAGTGTGTTACAGATATAAATTTTATAAAAGCTGATTTTTCTCTAGAATGAAACTGTAGTGTATCTACCTGATCAGGTGGTATTTTCATGTAGTCATGAATCCAGTCATGCACTTCCATCGCGCTGGGTCGACGTTCAGCTCCTCGAAATGAGATTAGCAAAGTATTTTGCCATCGTATTGCCTCCATCATTAGAAATTCTTTCCTTGTAGAACTATAGACTCACACAGAACAATCTATTTGGCGTTCCTTAACGCCGCTCGATTACGCGCAACACAGCGGACAAACAACCTCTCGGTCCGCAAGCCGCAGGCAGACTGTGACATCATTGAGAAAGTCCACGAGGTATAGACTCTCCAGGAAGATCAGCGCCTCCTTTCCGTTGTGATAAGAGCTTTCTATATAATAATGCACCTACAGTTTGCGTATTTGAAGCGATTATAGTATATACGTAAGCTTCCAACTAATTTAAGAAAGCACTACTTCTCGATTTAATATTTCTGCTGCCCCGCCTAACAATGCTGCCGTACTTGAGCGATATCTTAAAGTAAAGCACAAAGGAGAGAGTCAGAGAAAAAAGATCTGATGCAATACATTCACATGACTTTCTCTATATCGCTGCAGCAATTATTGTTAAAAAGCTTATTCTTCTATTTACTTCATGCTAATCGAGAAAAAAAATTATCAGAAATAGTCTTATTACTTGCTTCCTTGTAAGTATAAGCAAAATAACGGAGTATCATAGGTTAAAGTGATAGTCAAAAGCTTGTTGCTATGTGACTAAAGTACATTTGTTTGTATGGACATAAGTTTACAAATCCCTGTATGAGAAAAGCAAAATATTTTTAAAGCTGAAACCAAAAACAAGGAATATCTCAAAATTGATCAACTCCACGAAATATATATGACATAAATTGTGTGTTTTATCGTGATCTTCATTTTATGCTTGGTAAGTTTTTGTCTATCTCTTACGGTTTCCCAGTTATGCAGAGTTCAATAAAAATCATCCAGAATAAAGAGGTCTTTAGAGGAAATTCCCAGAAAGTTATAAATATACATTTTATTTGGCATGTAAAAATGTCTTGTCGCATTCTTGGAGGATAACAATCTTAAATGCCAAGTTTGGTATTTAACAGACTTTTCGTTTTTGAGCTATGCTGTCCACAGACACACACGCACACACAGATCTTTTTCCAAAAATGCGTTTTACTTTCTCTACACGTACTAAGTGCATAGTGTATAGAGAAGCTATTGAAATGCACCCAAAAATTCGATATCGGGATTTCACCGAAAATACATGTTTTTAGACCCCTGAATTAAAAAAAACGCGTTTTTAGAAAGATATCCATGTATGCGTCTGGGCAGCGTAGCTAAACAAAGAACGTTAAAAACCGAACTTGGTATTTAGATTTGGTATCTTCCAAGGATGCGACACGAAGATGTTCAAGAAAATCTCTCCTCCCGCAACTATGCTTTACATGGAAACTTTTTCGAAAAGCTTTAATTTGCTCAAAAATGACTAACGATTTTGATTAAAATATCGTATATTCAAGCTATTAACCTGAAAAATAAAATTCATATTTTGAATTTTCTGGGAATAGCTTCTGAAAAATACTTTATTTTGGATGAATTTTACGGAATTTTGAATGAATTTTACGGAATTTTGAATAAAAGCTAAACCGGAAAAGATAGACAAAAACTCACTAAACAAAAAATTTAGAGCACATTAGAACACACAATTTATGTTATATATATTTGTAGAGTTAATTGTTTTTGAGATATTCCTTATTTTTGGTTTCAGCTTTAAAACAACTATACTTTTCTTATACAGGAATTTACCAACTCTTGTCCAAATAATAAGACTATTACTGCTAATTTTTTCTCGATTAGCATGTAAATGTAAGCATAAGCTTTTTTTTTTTGGTAGTGTTTAACGCCCGCTTTAACTACTAATGTGACACTGATGACACATGAATGATGATGGAGAACCGGTGGATTGAGATGGCGGGGGAAACCGGAGTACCCGGAGAAAACCCGCTCCAACGCCGTTTTGTCCACCACAAATCTCACATGCGGTCGCTTGGGATCGAACCCCGCCGTCTAGGTATAAGCTTTTTAACAATAATTTTTTGCAGAGATGTAGAGAAAGTCATGTGTATATAACACATAAGATTTTTTTTTTTTTTTTTTTGATTCAGGGGGACGCAGACATGTATTTTCGGTGTAATCTCGGTATCGAATTTTTGGGTGGAATGCAATACTTTCTCTGTGCACTATGTACACAGTACGTGTAGAGAAAGTAATAAACTTCTCTTACTTCCTTCTGTAACGGCTGTGAAAAAGTCTATTTTATTTGATAAACATGTATTTTGAATAGTATAGTTTTCTATTCTTCTTTTCATTACGTTATTTGTTGTTGTTCACATTCATATATTTGCTTTATCTCGAATTCTATCCATAAACTTTGACGAGGGAATCGAATTTACAAATTTGATTATATTGTGTCTGTCCTTCCCGCCAGTAGTAATATTGTTGTTGGCCAATGCCAGCTGTTGCGCATGCCTTTAAAAGCGAATTAGTTAATTGCACAAGTATATTTGTCGCTAGTTTAAATGAAGTGGAACTGGCAGAGCAAGTGCGAAGATCGAACCTGAGGAGGGGACGTGCTCAGATAGAGCTGGCAATAAACTGTCATAGTTGGCGGAGCATTATGAGATGGACTTTACAGCTTTTCGTATTAGTTTTCAGGGTTAAAGACCCATTCAGTGGTTGCCCTCGAACCTGTTCATGGTATGCACTCGTTACTTTGATTGTTTTCCACTCCACTTGTCAGCTCGGTCATTGCATGCCTCCGTCTCTCCTCTGTCCGGGGTTGGGTTCCAATCCACCTAAAGGTCACATTCACAAAAAATAAATAACATAAAAAAGGTACCGAGTACCCCATACATCACCACAATACCGTTCTAGCCTCTGAGGCTATGGATGAATTACTTTCTCTACAACTACAGTGTTTATACTAGCATTTCAATACCGAGATTTAACCTAAATACATGTTTTGGGTCCCCCTGAATCCAAAAAAAGCATTATTAGAAAAAGGTCCGTGTGTGTCTGTAGACAGCATAGTTCAAAACGAAAAGACCGTTGAATACCAAACTTGATATTGAACTTTGGTATCTTCCAAGGATGCGACATGAATATTTTCAACAGAATCCCTCCACCCCGAACTACCCTTTACATGAAAAAATGTTCGACAATTTTGATTTTTTTCAAAAATGGCTCTAACGATTTTGATTAAACTATCATATATTATAGATATTTACCTGACAAATAAAATGTATATCTTGAATTTTCTGGGAATACCCTCTGAAAACTACTTTATTCTGAATGAATTTTACGGAATTTTGTATAACTGCTAAACCGTAAGACATAGATAAAAGCTAACCATATAAAATGTAGAGCACATTAAAATACACAATTTATACTATATACATATTTATTTTTTTCGTGGAGTTGATCGATTTTTGAGATATTCTTGTTTTTGGTTTCAGCTTTGCAAAACTTTTCTCATGCGGGAATTGGTCAACTGCTGTCCATACAAACAAAGGAACTTCAGTCGCCTAACAACCAGCTTTTGACCAATTCTTGAGCCTTATTTCATTTGTACTTGCAAGGAAGCAAGTAATCATACTATTTCTGCTAATGTTTTCTCGATTAGCATGAAATAAAAAGAAGCAAAAGGCTTTTAACAATAATTCGTTGTAGAGATGTAGAGAAAGTCATATGAACAGAATACATAAGATTTTCTTTTTCCTACTTTGCCGGTGTAACTTTTGACAAATTAAATATAAAGGCTTTCATTTCTTCCATAGCTTTTAAAATCATAAATACCATTTCCTTGACATCTATGTCAATTATTTGTTCCGTGTGACAATTTAATGACTTTATAATTAAGGATATAATATTTTAAAGCTGAAGACAGGTTTGCTAAAGGTAACATTTAGGGTAAAAATAACTGAATCTGTTTTATGGTTTATGATGACGAAAGCTTCAACACAACTGAGTTTCAAATAGACAAACACCTATGTTTGTTTTACTTTTTGTATCCTTGCAATGCAGTATTCATTTATTCTGTTTGAAACTTGGTGTTGTTATATTTTATTGCAGTAACATCAAATTGTGAGTTAACCTACACTTTTGATACTATAATTTTTTAAAAACAAAGTAGAGTTGAACTTTGTAGTAGGTACTATCTGTCATGAAACTAAATCTAATTTTATAGTTAATTTTCTGTATAATAATCGCATTGACTCGGTAGTGGTATATGGCGGCTCGATAGTAGGCCTGAAATATGCAGTAATCTATGATTGGCGAGTGACATGTTGCCAGTTCCTCCAAATACCTACCTGAAAACCTTGAGCAGATGAACGATTGGAAAGTGGCATAACACCAAAAAAAACCTGATGTGTTCCATTCACATGAGTTTCTCTACACCAATGCAGCAAATTATTATTAAAAAGCTTATATTTCCATTTACTTCATGCTAACCATGAACAAGTTAGCAGAAATAGCCTTATTACTTGCTTCCTTGTAAGTAGAAGCGACATAAGGGACTACCATAGGTTAAAGTCATACTCAAAAGCTGGTTGCTATGTTCCTTTGTTTGTATGGATAGGAATTGACAAAGTCCTATAAGAGTTTTTTTAATGCAAAAACCAAAAACAAGGAATATCTCAAAAACAATCAACTGAATGAAAAAAAATACGTGTAACATAATTTTTGTGTTTTAAAGTGCTCTACATTTTTTGTGTGGTTTGTTTCTCTCCATCTCTTACGTTTAAAATTTATGCAAAATTCCTTTAAATTCATCCAGAATAAAGTAGTTTTCAGAGGCTATTCCCAGAAAATTCAAGGTATACATTATATTTGTGAGGTAAATATCTTTAATATATGATATTTTAATCAAAATCATTAGAGCCATTTTTGTGAAAATCAAAACTTTCGAAAAAAGTTCCATGTAAAGTGTAGTGTGGGGTGGGGGGATTTTTCTCAAAATCTTTGTGTCGCATCCCTGGAAGATATGAAACTTAAATACCATGTTTGGTATTTTAACGGCTTTTCGTTTTTGAGTTATCGTGTTCACAGGCACACGGACACACACACATAAGAACACGGACCTTTTTCTGAAAATGCTTTTTTTTTTTTGGATACAAGGAATCCTAAAACATATATTTCCGTTGAAATCTCGGTATCAATTTCTTGGGTGGAGCGCAATACCTTCTCTATACAATATGTACATAGTACATATAGAGAAAGTAAAAATGCCTAGACATACCTTACACCACCTTATTTTAATCAAGTATATTGTGAATAATTTTAAACAGGAATTTTGCTTAAAGAAATTCCAAACAAATAGTAATATTCCATATACTGCTTCAGCTAAACAGGAAATATTTAATTTTAATTATTTTAATAACAACTTTTTAATTTCTCTATACGAACTTTGTACATAGTGTATAGAGAAGGTATTGTATTGCACCCAAAATTCGATGCCGAGATTTCACCGGAAATACATGTTTTGAGACTCCATTAATCCAAAAATAGCATTTTTAGAAAAAGGTCCGTGTGTGTCTGTCTTTCCGTCTGTGTGTTTGTGTGTGTTTCTGTGGGCAGCATAGCTCAAAAACGCAAATACCGTTTAAGCCCAAACTTGGTATTTAGGTTTCGTATCCTCCAAGGATGCGACACGAAGATTTTCAAGAAAATCCCCCCACTCCAAACTACCTTTTACATGGAACTTTTTTCGAAAATGTTGATTTTCTAAAAAATGGCTCTAACGACTTTGATTAAAATATCGTATATTACAGATATTTACATACCAAATAAAATGTATATCTTGAACTTTCTGGGAATAGCCTCTGAAGACTACTTTATTCTGGATGAATTTTGCATTATTACTAAACCGTAAAAGAGGGATAAGAACTTAACCCACCAAAAACACACAATTTATGTAATATACATTTGTTTTTCGTGGAGTTGATCGTTTTTGAGATATTCCGCTTTGAAAAACTTATACTTTTCTCATACAGGAATTTGCAAACTCCTGTCCGTACAAGCAAACGAACTTCAGTCACATAGCAACCAGCTTTTGGCTTTACTTTAACCTATGCTACTCCCTTATTTCGCTTCTACTTACAATAAACCAAGAAATTAGACTATTTCTGCTAATTTTTCTTCACTAGCATGAAATAAATAAAAGAATAAGCTTATTAACAATTACTTTTACAGAGATATAGAGAAAGTAGTAATGGTTAATTTGACTTGCAATAATATGTGGTTGAACCATTCTTTTTAGACCTGAACTGTTCTTGGTGAAGGGACAATTCATATTGATGTTGTAATTACTGCATTCTTACTATTATTATCCCTTCCAGTTCTAACAGCAGCTCTTCTTCACAGAACACACAATCTGATGTGTTCCATTCACATAACTTTCTCTGTATCACTGCAACAAATTATTCTATTTACTTCATCTAATGGAGCAAAAATTAGCAGAAATAGTCTTATTAATTGCTTCCTTGTTAGTAGAAGCGAAATAAGGGGGTACCGTAGGTTAAAGTGATAGTCGAAAGCTGGTTGCTCTGCGACTGAAGTTCCTTTGTTTGTATGGACACGAGTTCACAAAGTCCTGTATGCGAAAAGTATAAGTCTTTATAGCTGAAAAAAACAAGGAATATCTCAAAAACAATAAACTCCACGAAAAAAATGTATATAACATAAATTGTGTGTTCTAACGTGCTCTACATTTTTTGTGTGGTAAGTTTTTCTCCATCTCTTACGGTTTAACAGTCATGCAAAATTCCGTAAAATTCATCCAAAATAAAGTAGTCTTCAGAGGTATTCCCAGAAAATTCAAAATATACATTTTATTTCTCATGTAAATATCTTTAATATACGACATTTTAATAAAAATCGTTAGAGCCATTTTTTAGAAAATCAAAATTTTCGAAAAAGGTTTCATGTAAAGGGTAGCTTGGGGTGGGGTTTTTCTCAAAATCTTCGTGTCGCATCCCTGGAAAATACTAAACTTAAATACCAAGTTTACACGGACACACGGCACACGGACACACACACGGCCTTTTTTCTGAAAATCCTCTCTTTGGATACAGGGGACCCTAAAACATATATTTCCGGTGAAATCTCGGTATCGAATATTTTGGTGGAGTACAATACCTTCTGTATACATAGCACGTATAGAGAAAGTAAAAAGTAAAGGTTTTAAGCAGATAAAGTAATATGACTAATTATTGTGCTTGAATTTAGCAAAGGGAATGATGGCTTGGAATAGGTGGGTATTAGGGAGTTATCAGGAGGAAAACCATAGCTCGGACATTTCACCACTTGAGGATGGGTTATTCTCCATGTGCATGAAGAGCGTTAACACCTCTATGCATGATACATCTATGAGCCCGAGAATTATAAATAGTGTAATGTTTTCTCGCTATCCAAATATCGTGCGACTTTTGCTTTCTATGGGGAGCTATAAATCGCTGCGAGATACCCACAAACCCAACAGTTGTAAATATGTGTGTAATAGTAACAAAGTATCCTAGGCAGCTTCCGATGTGCTAATTTTAAGCGGAAACTTTGTGTTTGTTAAGCATGTCTAGAAACCTGCACACACGCGCGCGCTCACACACATATACATACACACTTATACTAGATGATTTTCAGCAAGTGGTATTTCATTAATGGTTGGAATGATTGTAAATTTGATTAATAATCAAGCTAAACGATATCACTTTTCTAGATAATACAGTTTTTTGACCGTTAATGACTGGGATTCTCACACAGGTAACTTTTATGGAATATAGTGAAACACACAGGAGGTACATACAGAGTGGTTCAAAACGACACCAAACGAAGATGTGGACCTTGTTGGTCATACCGTACGCGATACGTGAATATAATTTTCATATCTAAATTCGGCGCATACAAAAACTGGCATAAAATCACCATAGATGTAAGGCACGTGCCTGGCCCACTCCAAGAGAGATACCGGTTGGTAGCAAAGGTCCCAGTCGCTTGGTGTAGGGGTGGATTGATAAGACACACCGGCGCGGCATAGGTTACCTTAGTAATGGAAAACGTAGCATGTATGGCAACCGTTGTACATTCGCTGCCTAATCCCGAATGTGTACGAGTTTGAAAGTTGCGACATCATGTTTCAGACAAGTCAGCTAATCCGCTGCTCTGCTATCTTCGTTTGTTGTTTTGAAACAGCCTGTACAACCACTTGAGAAGGAGCTGCTTTGAGTTAACATTACTTTTTCTCCCACAGGAGCATTTTTTGAGGGTTGCATTAGCAAAAAGTTAGTAACCCTATTAAACCGGAAATCTTAGGTTAAAGCATCATGAAAATAAGATTCATAATGTAAGATTTCCACTACATGTTTAGCAACATGGACAAACATGTATTATCGTCAAGATAACATCTCAAAAATGTTTCCTGTCATTTGTCCTTAGCAGCGGGCTTACGCGTGTTCATTTGTTTCCATATATTGTTCTTCTCGTGAACTCGTGTTGCAAAACATCATCCCATGAGTGAAACTCTGCTCTTAGGGGTTCCCTTTGCTAATGTAGTTTTAATATGCGTTTAAAATATGTCAAGTATTTCTAATGAAAGCTCTTCTTAAACGAAAATTAGTTCTCGAGTACCAAAATGAGTTATCTTCACAATAAATATTGTCACATTTTCAGCGCGATTTTGCTCAAAATAGTAAAATATAATGAGATTTATAAGGTACCTGACAATAGGCTCATTTTGGGAGCGGTTTAGTACACAGGCGTTTTTTCCACGAATAACGATTTTGTTATAATCATTGCCGTTTCAAGAAAAATAATGATTCTACTTCAAATTTAGAAAAAAAAAAAAAAAAACAACTCAAGTTTGCATTACTAATTAACTAAAAATTAATTTAACAAAAGTGATACATCTCTCTAGAAATAATACTTTGGTTTTTTTAAAATGGCATAAATTTATACCTAAATATTTCATTAAACTTGCACTTTTAAAACCCAAAAGGTTTGAGGTATAAATGTAATTCATTGAATATTTACTTTGTTATTTCATTAAAATGTTTTATACCATGTATATATCAGATATTGATCATATTTTTATAGTTTCCCTTAGATTCTATTGATTAGAAATCATCGGTTTAAGAGCAGGCGTATTTGTTTCTATAAATTCCACAACAATCATTTTGAAACGATACACAATGACTCATAAAATACTCAAACAAATATTACATAATTGTTTAATAAGACATCTTTCACATCTATTCACACGCGAAACTTAAGTTTTATAAGACTTTAAAACTTCAATGTCACGCTTGCAGCTTCAACTAGAAACTCCAACGCTATATCCACTGTTTTAACGTGAGAAATATGATGGGTTCCATTCACATGACTTCCTCTACTCCTCTGTAACAAATTATTGTTAATAAGCTTATTCTTCTATCTGCTTCATGTCAGTTAAACCCTAGCTGAAACTGTCTTATTGCTTAGTTCCTTATAAGTAGAAGGGAAAACACTAGGCTAAACCGACAGTCACATATTTTAAAATATGGTTGCTATGGAATTGAAATCCATCTCTTTGTGTGGCCAGGAGCTGACAAGTTTCTGCATGAGAAAAGTTTTAAGTATTTTAAAACTGAAACCAATAAGAAACATCTCGAAAATGTCAACTCCATGAAAAATATGTATAGCACGTAAATTGTGTAGTTAATGAGCTCTAATTTCTGTGTAGTAAGATTTTGTATATCTATTACGGTTTACTAGGTTATTCAACATTAAAAAAAAAACACCCAGACTAAAAAGGTCTTCAGATGCTATTGCCAGAAAATACAAGATAAACATTTTATATTTGTCATTAAATATGTTAAATACAATATATTTTAATCAAAATCGTTAGGCCCATTTTCGAGAAAATGAAACATTCGACATTTTTTCCATGTAAAGGGTAGTTGAGGTGGAGGGATTTTCTTGAAAGTCTTCGTGTCGCATCCTTGAAAGATTAAATATCAAGTTTGGTATTTAACGGACTTTTCATTTCTGGGCTATGTAGCCCATAGACAAACTGACACATACACACGGACCTTTTTCTAAAAATGCTTCTTTTTTGATTCAGTTGGTCCCAAATTTTGTATTCCGGTGAAATCTCGGTATCGAGTTTTTGTGTACAATACTTTCTCTAAACACTATTTATATAGAACGTGTAGAGAAATTAAAAATATTGAACCTCCTGACATGATTATAGGTTGCCAGTAAGTTTACTGCTTGACAACGTTCATTTCTTCATTCATATGTTCAATCAGTGTTCATAACATTAAATTAGCAGTAATTTGGACTTCTTTTGACTGTGAACATTTGCTGTATACAGTTGACAACATTTCCTTTTGTATTTCTTTTTCCGCCAGTTTTTCATGTTATGGTAGTACATTCTAAAGTTAAAAACTAAGCTAACAGAAAATATTATGAAAAATTAAAATACTTCCGCCACTTAAAATACTTTGTGTGAAGTATGGTATTCAGAAGTCCTTTGGTGTTGACCGAAAATTTTAATCTATCCCGTTGAACATTCATAAATTTAACCTTCGTCCCAGTGGCCAAGTTGGAAGGTTTCTGGCTCCTGGAACTAAAAGTCGAGGATATTTTACTTTATCTAGAACGTGTGTGTGAGTGTGTGTGTGTGTGTGTGTGTTTGTGTGTTAAAACTGTTGGGGTTATGGGTATCTAGTAGTGTTTTAAAGGGCCATTGACATTGAAAATTAACCGTAGAATATAGACACAGAATTAAATGTACCCTGAGCATTCTCAATGACATACGTAAATATAGGCAATAACTAATCAAAAATTAAAACAAGTGACGTGCGCCTTGAGAGTGAATAGCAAACTTAAATGGCTGGCAGAGACGAGAGTTTGGTAGTAAACTAGAGTAGCCAATTTGCTTGGTGTTTTATATTTTAAAGAACGGTTGTCTCGTCGTTCACGATGGTGGATCATCCCCTTGGTCAAAGACGAATTAACCAAAAAGATTTTCATAATCTAATGAGCGCAATGAGAGAGAATCATCAAGCAAAGTCATTTCAATAATACATCGAGCAGTGTTCTCATTGGTTGATTCCCACGTTGCTGTTAACTTTGACACAAAAGCTTGGCGTTTGCAAGCTTCTATGTTATCATACTACGACTATGTGTACGTCAATGTCAATGTAACCATTGTGAATGAGCCTATACATATATTGACTGCAAGCTTCTGTGTCTATGTTACGTCTACGGTTGATTTTCTATGTGCATGGCTCTTAACTCTCTCTATAGAAAGCAAATGTCGCACTATAATTGGACAGTGAGAGTTTGTAGCGTTATACAAATCTCGGACTGATACACGTAGATTATCGTGTATTAAAGTGTTTAAACGTGAATGTGTATCTCTATGTTTGTATGTGTGTGTGTGTGTGCGCGCACACTTAACGACAACAACAAAAACAATCTGATATGTTCCATTCACATAACTTTCTCTAGCTGTTACATATACAAACTATTCGTAAAAAGTTTATTCTTTTTACTTTCTCTATAGGCACTATGTACCGACACCGGAAATATATGTTTTAGGGTACCCTTTATCTAAAAAAAGCATTTTCGGAAAAAGGTCCGTGTGTGTCCGTGTGTCTGTGAACACGATAACTCAAAAACGAAAAACAGATAACATACCAAACTTCGTATTTAAATTCAGTAGCTTCAAGGGATGCGACACGAAGATTTTGAGAAAAATCCCGCCACCCCAAACTACCCTTTACATGGAACTTTTTTCGAAAACGTTGATTTTCTTAAAAATGGCTGTAACGATTTTGATTAAAATATCGTATATTAAAGATATTTACCTGACATATAAAATGTATATCTTGAATTTTCTGGGAATAGCTTCTAAAGACCTGTTTATTCTGGAGGAATTTTGCTTAATTTGGCATAACTGGTAAACCGTAATAGATTGACAAAAACTTACTATACAAAAAATGTAGGCCTTGTTAAAATACACAACTTACGTCATATACATTCTTACCGTTTTCGAGGTATTGATTGTTATTAGTTTCAGTTGTGAAATACTTATACTTTTCTCAGACGGGAGCGTCCATTTTTCTTTTGTTCTACTCCGGGCCAAGAAAAGAAGCGATTTGTAATGGCAATCGCATAACGACAGCTTTTAAAACATTTGACTATCGATTTAGCCTAGTTTATTCCCTTATTTTCTTCCTACTTATAAGGAACTAAGTAATAAGAACATTGTGCTGAATACCTCGATTAGCAAGAATAATCTTATGTAAGAAGTTTGTAGAACGGCTAGAGAAAGTCATGTGAGTGCAACACATCAGATTCTTTCTACATCTTGGTAATCGAGATAAGCATTGGCTGAATTGGTCTTATTACTTGGTACCTTGTAAGAAGAAAAGAAATAAGGGAATAGATTGACTAAAGCGCTAGTCAATACTTTTAAAAGCTGATCGTTATGTGAAATAATTGAGGTTCGGTTCGGCTTACATGGTCCCGTATGAGAAAATATAGATGACTTAAAAATGAAACCAAGAACAAGGAGTATAACATAAATGATATGTTTTATCGAGATCTACATGTTTTGTGCTGTAAGTTTTTGTCTATCTCTTACGTGAACCATTTCTCTATCGTTAGAGCTACTTTTGAGAACAACAAAATTCTTTCCGTGTTAAGGGTAGTTTGTGGAGAGGTAATTTTCTTGAAAATCTACGTGTCACATCCTTGGAAGGCGCTTAACATAAATCCCAACATATTTGATATTGGTATTTAACGTTCTTTTCATTTTTGAGCTATTCTGTCCAGAGACACGCACATACAGTACTTTTTTCTAAAAACACTGTTTTTTTGGACTCAGGAGACCTCAAAACATATATTTGCGGTGAAATCTCGACATCAAATTTTTGAGTGAAATATAACGCTGTGCAGATATATTGTGTGTAGAGAAACTAAACATTCAAGGCGCGAACTTTTTCAATAGAAAATATTGTCTGCTGAATTTTTAGTAATAATAATAATAATAATAGTAATAATAATAATAATATAATTTGTTGTTACTAGTAACACATTTCTCGGAAAACTCAGGGTTTTTGGATTGTGTGTGTGTGTGTGTATTATTTGTTATTAAAAAGAAAATTTGTTGCATTAGCTGTATTCAAGAAATGTTGCTAGTCATAGCCCTATGCACTAGGATAACGCAATACATTGAAAAAGTTCCCGGAATATGCAACACAGAAACAAAATAGATCCCTTCTGCCACTGCGTGTAAAGGGCCTGGAAGTCTTTTCCAGATACCTGTCGTAGTGCCTTTGTCGCATGTACAATTATTTCTTGTGCGAAAATCTATGTCGTCTAGATGTATAGCAGCAGAAATTGATTAGGCCAGCCAGTGCTGAGTGAAATGTATTAGCTACGTACCTTTTGTTTATTGAAATGGGCTCCGGCTAGACTCTATCGGCTCTTCAACAGAGGCCACTCTCTCAGTCGTGGAAAAGAGCAGGCGAACTTGCGTAGACTTAAAATGAATACACTTAAGTGTCATAGTGAAGTTGAATGCATCTGACATTATCACTGAATTTCTGGTTCAAATCAACTTATTAGTGCCACTAGCTCTTACCTAATCTAATTATAATATACGCTCTTATAAATAAATACATAGCTTCAGGTTTAACTACTTCATGTTTAATTACAGAGCATACTTTCTATATTTTCTGAGGTTTTTTCCGATACGCTGAACTTTCATTTACCAGCAGCTGGTAATCAATCTAAGAAAGGAAATTGAGCACTCCAGCTAAAACAACTAAAAATGAAATTAAATATATCTCATCTTTATTTAATAAACAATCCAAATAAATAATATAGTTTCACCTTCCAAAATGTAATACTCATGCATTAGCTATTAATAAAGCAACCATTAACCAAACACTTTTATTAACGCGCAATTTCTTGATACGACTAGCCTGGATTATTTAAAAACACGCCTCAGCTAAGAGTAAGTTTGATAGAGCATTTGGTCAATTCTTAGGCGTGAGTTGCAGAATCACAGGGACAAGTCATTGTTGGTGACCCACCTGATGGAGTTATTCAAATAACAGTTCCCTGAATCTATACTCTTCGGGGGATACTGGCCAAAGCGTCTTAGACTTCTATTGCAAGTACAAAGGTTTCAGAAGCACATTAGCGGTCCTCTAGTACAAAAGGAAACTGGCGAAAACATGCTATTGTTACATTTAGATGCAAACGTAGGAGTTTGCTTCGATCTTCTCATATAAAGAATAAATGCTATATGCATACACAAATTAATTTAAATAATATTTATATACATACACACATATTAATAGAGAGAATCAAGAAGAAGAATTAAGTACTTTTATGCTCCTACGGCGACGTTAGAGTATCTTAGAGTAAAGAACTCTAAATTCTACATGAACTTCCTTCTGTGTCGAAAGAAATACAATATCCAACATTTTTATGTAGAACATTTTCGAATGCTGTTCTCACTTTTGTAGTAACCGAATCTGATGGCGTTTCTTTCAATGCCTATAGTAACTTGAATACTCTACGAAGTGTTTCGGACATTTCTAAGCACTATTATTGGTTTAAATAGATTTTGAAAATTATTCTTAATGTGTAATAGACAAGAAGACATTGTGACGATAGTTATTTTGATATGTTCATTGCAGCGCAACCCTCGCTGTCTAACGAGTTTAGTACTAATTATTTAATCATAGTAAAGTTACTATATCATGTTGTTATCACTCAGTGAATACTTTTGAAGGCGCTGTCAGTGTAATGCAAAGTTCCCCTAATGCAACGGGTTTGTAAGGCGGTACGACTGTACCACCCCTTCCCGACGTGTGCTACGTCGCAAAACCTCCATGCAACTGGCACCGAAGCCCAGTCATCCTTTTACTTTTGACGATGAACGACTCAGTCACATAAGTGATTTTTCTGTTGGTTTCACGCTTACAAATCTAGATTATGTGGTCGTTTTTAACGGTTTTCACATATTAAATTATTGAATGAATTTCATACTGGATGTATAGAAAACGGTTTGGTATTGTTATGTAATGCGGAATGCATTATATAGTAGATTCTTAAAGACAAAATGTGAAAACATTTTCATCTTCCTTTAGTTACTACACGTGACCTAGACCAGGGGCCTTCTCCAGTGAAGAAATTTCTAAATAACAGCAAATATTGTTAATGGACTTATTATTCTTCAAAATCCTCTTTGCGAGTACATTTTTATGCATTTTTCTTAAACATTTTACAAACGATTCTGATCTTCATAATGTGAAATCATGATTAACCAGAACATTTCATTTGTAACAAAACATCATTCAGCAACTAATCTATAATGATTGTCAATTTTGACGCATCTTTATGCAGGAAAGAAACTTAGAAATGTGAAATTTTCCGAATGTATGCTTATAACATTTTTTGACGTTTTCTTTAACGGACAAAAAAGAATGGAGGAAGAAGACAAATTAAATTTTTGGTCGCATAGAGCAAATGTAAGCTCTAAATTTATACGTAACTTAAGGTACATTTTTGGTGCATTAATATTATGACGCTTACCTGAACGAATCAAAGCATGAAAACGTGAAAAGAGTACTTAGTACACTGAAATTTTACCTGCTTTCGTGTTTGAGTGTGTTTCGTTATGACCCTTTATGTTTGGATTTACTCGGCTAATAATATATCTCCAATAATAATAATAATAATAATAATAATAATAATAAAGGAAAATACTACCCACTCTCTGTCTGTTTACCAGACATTTCGTTACGACCCTTTATGTTTTGATTTACTCGGCTAATAATATATTTCCAATAATAATAATAAAGGAAAACACTACCCACTGTCTGTCTTCTTACCAGACATTTTGTTACGACGCTTTCATGTTTAGGGTTTTCTCTGCTACGTAAGTAAATACGGTAAATGTGTTTACGTGTTATCGCTTTTAGGTTTAGACTTATTCTTCTGCGTGGTTTTGTTACGGTATCGTAAGGGTCTAGTTTCTAATGTTAAATAAGAACAGCGTATACACATTACAAAATTAACTATTGGTGAACACTGATAGGTGACTTTCTTCTCTAAACAAATATCTGAAATGGAAAGCAATGTGTGTCAGGTCTCTTGTATATAATCATAGGCTCCAGTGCAAGTCAGGAAACTGCAAGAGCGCGATTCTCACACTGTTTTCGCTGATATGCAGGAGGAGTGTAAAGAAGGTTGCTCGCGCTATTTGCTCATCCTCCATTGCTTCCAATAAGCCGATGAATTAAGCAACCTCTTTATCCTCCAAAGGGTTATATGCACACGTAAAATACGGTGCTCTTGGGCCACCTGGTACATAAAGATCATCACAGTATCTGTTGTGGTTATTAAGGTAACACAAATTGGTTTAGAATATATATAAAAGCCATTGCGTTCAAATTTTCTCCGAAAAACTGTCATTCCTTTTAGAATTTGTCAGCATATTTACTCGTGTTTAGGTAAGCAAAATAAAGCTATTCGGAATCCAACCGACAAAACTTGTCTTCATTACAGAAGTCCTTCGTGCATCATTCTTTGTGTGATATTATAGGTGACTCCTTTTACTTTCTCTATACGTGGTATGTACATAGTGTATAGAGATTTCTCTGAAAATATACGTTTTATGGTATTTTCAGAAAAAGGTCCGTATGTGTGTCCGCGTGTCTGTGAACACGATAACTCAAAAACTAAAAGTCGGTAAAATACCAAACTTAGTATTTAAGTTTAGTATCTTCCAGGGATGCGATACTAAGCTTTTGAGAAAAATTCCCCCACCCCAAACTACCCTTTACATGACATTTTTTTCCAATTTTTTTTTTATTTTCTCAAAAATGGCTTTAACGAGTTTGATTAAATTAACGTACATTAAAGATATTTACCTGACAAATAAAATGTATATCTTTAATTTTCTGGGAATATCTTCTGAAGACTACTTTTTTCTGGATTAATTTTACTTAATTTTGCATAACTGTTAAACCGTAAGAGATGGACAAAAACTTACCACACACAAATGTAGAGCACCTTAAAATACACAGTATATGTTATATACATTTTTTCGTGTAGTTGGTCGTTTTTGAGACATTCCTTGTTTTTGGTTTTAGCTTTATAAAACATACTTTTCTTATACAGAAATTTGTCAACTCCTTTCCGTACAAACAAAGGAACTTCGGTCACATAGCAACCAGCTTTTGGCTATGACTTTAACCTATGGTACTCCCTTGTTTCGCTTCTACTTCAAGGAAGCAAAGTAATAAGACTATTTCTGCTAATGTTTTCTCGATTAGCATGAAGTAAATAGAAGCATAAGCTTTTTAACAATAGTTTGTTGCAGAGATGTAGAGAAAGTCATCTTAATGAAAGACATCAGATTTTTATTAAGCGCATTTTGCATAATCTGTGTTAGATTGCAGAAGAGCCTCTTTGAAAATGTTGTTAGCCACAATTTTCCTGCACGTTTGTTTATATTGCTATAGTTACCCTGGCATTTCCGTTCAGACATCAGCATACAATGTTCACTGTCACTCATAGAAGATGTGTCTTGGCAAGGGTAGGGAGGAAATACGGAAAAAATATTTACCGCGAACCTTTACCACCGGGAATATAGAGGTAGAAGCATGTTGGGCGCTACTGGCAGGCACGGAAGACGTGGGCGGTCTAGGTATTTATACTTAAGGCATGACAGCTGATATCTGAGAAGGCTGCAATAGAGAAGAGGGGGAAGGAGAAGAACAACTAAACAAAAGTGATTACAATGTTTTACATACATATATTTATGTCATACTTAGGTCACTGCTGTGTTGTGGTTTTATATATATTTTGCATATATGTGTATATATATATATATATATATATACATCTTTTAAGTGCATTTATCTATTATAAGAGGGTACATTTATGACGGTGTACTCTGTGTTGTGAATTTAAGCTTTTGTCGCCTGCCTGTACCTATAAGTGCCGCCTGTTTTAAGTGCAACTATACAAATAGGGTTGTTTTCTAGGATTAATTTCATGTTATACAACCTTCAACCATAAACGACAAGTAATCAAGACTGTTTTATATTGTAAAAATATATACAATTTTTGCCCTAAAATTGCAGTGATATTTTTAAATAAATAAAAGAGAAAAGCGACATAACTACAGTCAAATGTAACCCCATTAACTTCCAAACGTGAACCGATTATTTTACTTGGGCTCTCCCGTCACAGTCACTGGGATTTGAACTTGCTACATTTGGCTTTGAATGGATGGCACTCCACTACTTATCACCTAACACTCCATGGCCATTTGAACCACTATTTGGCCATTTGATTATGTAAACTGGTTTAGAAGAATTTAAACTTTTAATTAGGAAGAAAAAGATTACGGGTCTAGATTTATTTTCATCTCTATTTTCTTTATTATTTTATATAATAATTTTATTGATTTATGCCCAAATATTTTTACTAAAACTCCAGTTTTAAACATGAATTAAAGGAAAAACGGCATATGTAGTATAGTACTGCAGGCAACCAATGGTTAAAACTGCTGTATCTGAATATCTTTGTACTTTTATTTTCGTGTTTATTCTTTTAATTCCATGTTGTTGTTTTAATATTGCTTTTTATTGTGTATTACCTTTGTCTTTTTATTTTCGCGTTTACCCTTTTAATTCTTTATTGTTGTTTTAATATTGCTTTTATTTTGTGTATTACAAAAGCACGAAAGGCATGTGGACCCGTGCGATTGTTGAAGTTCAATGTATGATATTGTTGTGTCAATAAATACACTTATTCATTCATTATTTACAGAAGACGTGAGGTTTATTTACAATCCCAACGAGCAGAGTTGGAAATGTTAGATGCGATTTCCGAAAACTAAACGTCCATAAATTGAATAAGACATAGTGCTCTGGCTTGTTGGAAGTGTGAGGTGTGGTGGGGGAGGCATAATGAGGCATGAACTGAGAGGTCAGTGAGCAGCCCAAGACCGGTTCATCCGGACAATGCAGAGGAGGTGGAGGAGGATGGTATCAACTAAACCTGCAGTATCCTACCAGATTAATATTAAAATTATCCCGAATCTGACCCCAAGGTTAGGTCGCCGGCAATCTGTTGAAGTACATGTGTAAAAACATGCTTAAAGCGGGTTGCGGACAAAACCTGTAATTTACCTTTGTCGACATAGCTAAGTCTTTAACCTGTATTTCAAAGCACATGTTGCCACTGGCAACGAAAATATGAAAAGTGCTATGTGTGGATAAAACTCTCTCAATTACTATTTCAAAAATCTGATGTGTTCCATTCACACGACTTTCTCTACATCTCTGTAACAAATTATTGTTAAAAAGCTTATGCTTCTATTTACTTTATACTACTCGAGAAAACATTAGCAGAAATAGTCTTATTACTTGCTTCCTTATAAGTATAAGCGAAATAAGGGAGTACCATAAGTTAAAGTGATAATCAAAAGCTGGTTGCTATGTGACTGATGTTCCTTTGTTTGTATGGACTGGAGTTGACAAATTCCTGTATGAGAAAAGTGTAAGTTTTTAAAAAGTGAAAAAACATAAATTGTTGTTTTATCGCGAGTTACATTTTTTGTGAGGTAAGTTTTGTCCAACTCTTACGGTTTAGCAGTTATGCAAAAATACCATAAATTTCATCAATAATAAAGTAGTCTTCAGAGGCTATTCGCAGAAAATTAATGATATACATTTTGTATGTCAGATAAATATCTTTAATATATCATATTTTAATCAAAATCGTCAGAATCATTTTTGAGAAAATACAAATTTTCGAAAACAATTCCATGGGTAGTTTGGGGTGGGGCAAATTTTCTGAAAATTTTCGTGTCGCATCCTTGGAAGATATTCTAAACTGAAATACCAAGTTTGGTATTTACCGACTTTTCGTTATGAAAAAAAAATTGGATACAGGGGCCCCAAAAAGAAATATTTCCAGTGAAATCTTGGTATCGAATTTTTGGGTGGAGTGCAATACCTTCTCTATAAACTATGCACATAGTACGTGTAGAGAAAGTAGAAATTGCAAATCAAAGCCTACTACGTGTTGATACTAACCGTTTTATCCTGTACGCAAGCTTTGTATTAGAGTCTCAGGTTCGACTCTTAATACTAGTACTTTCCATACAGCACACGTGTACTCAGCTTGTCATTGCCCATAATGTCGTGGGTAGTTGGAGGCAAATGATGCAGATGGCGTGCGGCAGGCCTTGCGCTGCGAGGCAGACGTGTTTATAGTATTTTGCTCGAATACATCAGGGGCGTCGCTTTAGGGGACGCTAGTACCCTGAGCGTTCCCCTTATTTTGTGTGTTTAATTGTTTTATATTTTATTTGTTTTCTATCAGCTTTAAAGCAGGACAATTATAGTATGCAATCACTTAAAAGCGACTTTTTTCGCAGATCAAACTGTAGAGCAGCTCTAGTAAGCCTAACCAGCAAACACAAGATTTACAAGTCAATGAAAACAGCAGCGTGCGCTGAGACGAGTCAGCGTTTCACTGCCAGTATGTGATATGGCTAGCAGGACGTCCCTGATGCTTACCCCTCTCGCTTCCGCAAACCCCTCACATACCAATTGCGCATCATCCGTGTACCCTGGCGTGCTGTTGAGGTAATGCCAATTGTATTTCTTTGTAAATAAAATTGTGGTAGGTGTTCTGCAGTCACTGGTTAATTTAACTGCTTGCCATAATGAAATACAACACGCCATTGCAAAACCTAAGAATGCGAGGTTTTCATTGAAGAGTGTGTCCAAAATAGTATCCAGCTGAATAGAAATGTAAGTTTCAGTGACTCTCAACAGGTTAGTTTGAAAGTGCTGACACATGAAATCATTGACTGCCAAGTTCTTCAAATTAAATTCAGATTTGAAGATTTACCATAGCTCGAGTTTGTAGAATTACTGAATGAAAAAAAAAAATCATGGAACATAGGAAAGATTTTCCTAAGACGAAAGTTTCCAAACTAATAAAGCAGTATCCTGGTTATTTTAATTCAGACGAGCATGAAAATGAGCTTTTCAATATTTGTGCAGATGATCAAAAGCATCTATCACCACAAAATGTATTGAAGTATTTAGTTATAAATGGCTTAGATTTGATGAATGAGGAGGTGACATACCCTGCTGCAACAAGTAGTGAGAGATCAATGAGTTCACTCACGAGAATTAAAACTTACTTAAGAAACTCAATGACCAACCACCCTTTGTGCAACGTAAGCATTTTAGCTGTAGAAGAAAAAGCCATCTTTATTGATAAGCTAATTGACACGTTCACAACAAAGAACCGACGGATGTATTTGCTGTAAGTTTAGGTGAGTGCTATTGATTTCAATATAACCATTAACATTGTTATTTGTTGTTTCCATTGTCAATCTCAAACCGAATTTATAGGCGATAAAATGTGCAACTGCCCGCCTGCACTTTTAATTTCCGGCAGTAGGGCCTTTAAATTATAGCGTTCCCATTATTTTCATTCTACTATACGCCACTGGAATCCATATATATTATCTGAAAAATAAATCAGTCAGCTATTTTGTTTCCTTATTTTCCAGTTTTAATATAAATATTATTTTGATACTAGGGACATAACTGCAAAGTTTAAGTAAGAAAAAAAATTGTGTTGACTGCGAATTCATTTTATATCTCACTGCACTATCAAATTTCTGCTGGGTGTAGTGTTATAAACATATAAATTGTAGGTTAGATTAAAATATTCCAAATAACTACTGTATTAGCAGTTATTAATGGTGTGTATATTATTGCTAGACCATAAATAGTTAGTTGTGTAGCCATTTATATGGCAGCAGCGCTTTCTCTGTGATTAAATCACTTCGCTTTCATCATTTTTCCTTTCTTCCTCTCTATCTTCCTTTCTCCTTCTTAATAATGATTTTAGCTTTAATCATTTTTCCTTTCTTGCTCCCTGTGTTTCTTTCTCCTTCTTAATAATGATTTTAGCTCTCATCATTTTTCCTTTCTTCCTCCCTGTGTTTCTTTCTCCTTCTTAATAATGATTTTAGCTCTCATCATTTTTCCTTTCTTCCTCCCTGTGTTCCTTTCTCCTTCTTAATAATGATTTTAGCTCTCATCATTTTTCCTTTCTTGCTTCCTGTGTTCCTTTCTCCTTCTTAATAATGATTTTAGCTCTCATCATTTTTTCTTTCTTCCTCCCTGTGTTCCTTTCTATCCTTCTTAATAATGATTTTAGCTTTCATCATTTTTCCTTTCTTCCTCCCTGTGTTCCTTTCTATCCTTCTTAATAATGATTTTACACTTCGATTAATTCTGAACTGTCAACCTAACTTCCTTGGTATGATTCTGTATGTTTGAGATGATCCTAATTGGGTGCAGCCTTTGCTGCAATTTTTGTTTGAATGACTTGTGAAAGATGTTCTCAGCTGACCTCATCTTCTGTCATATGTTTTCCTGCTATCAATTGGATTTTCATATTTTTATTCTATTTTCACTTTTTAATTGCACAGAAAATTTTTGAATTTCCCGCACATTTTGGTATAGAGGTATGCTAATTGTAGATAATTTAAAAATATTGTTGAAAATACTCCTGCAGAGTAGATGTTTAGAACATTTTGTTACACTCACTTGGTACAACAATAAAGTTACAGAAGACATTTTTGTTTAGCTATTGGCAGCATTGACATCACTCTTATATTTCCTTCGCGTGTGAGTTTCGAAGTAATGCAAGGTTGTTTTTTGAAAGTAAGATTACTTTTTTTAATGCTTGAAAGCAATTTCTGAAGAAGTAAAATTTTCTATACAAAAGCCCCATTATCTCAGAAACTAATTGGCTCTAAGGACCGAAAATTTTCCCGCAAATTTACACCTAAATAGGGTTTATTTTAATGAAAAGATATTTATGTGTATGGATTAGTTACTTTTTTTAAAATTTAAAAGTCATAAGATTTCAATAAAATTTTAGGGGCTTTATTTTAAAAAATAATTCTTTTCCTTCTAATGAACAGATGCGTTATATTATACCAATAAACAGTAAAGCTATTGCGTATATATCTAAAATATTTAGCTCATTATATTAAATAGATGCTGAGATAATGGGTCCAGCTTTAACATTAGCAACATTTCGTCTGCCCTTAAGCGGAAGGTGGACTTTCCTGATCGTATGTTAGTGTTTTGTAAACACCTAAGTGCCTATGCACACCGATACCTACCTATAACACCTTAGTTGCCTAATATCGTTATTCTTCCTTTTCTCACTCTGCAGTTGGAATTTTAAATATTACGCCGGTAGCTGTAGAGCAGGGATAACCAAAATAAAGAGCAGAGAGGAAGACGCAGTAATTCATTCCACTCCATGTGAAGCCTTGAAGCATGTCACTACACGACGTAATGAAACCCATACAAAGGCCTTCCTTATCTGCATCTAGTATTGTCTTCTATATTACATCGGTAATATTTTTACTTTTCTGCGGATCGAAAAGTAACGCGCAATAAGCTTTTTCTGCCTTGGTATTGTAGTTAGAATGTTGCAATTTCACACACATATAGTTTGAGCTTTCACTAAAGAGAGTAGTTTTTGTTTTATGTGCAGCTCTAGCGATAGTAGCGTGAACTATGGCACAAAGATAGCACGCATGCTACTGTCGTCCACTTTGAAGAGCAGAGAGGTGTAGTTCGATATTTGTGAGCCAAAGGGCATAAACCAAGTGAAATTCATAGGACATGTGTGGGAGTGTATGAGGACGATTGTATAGACCGTAGCAATGTCTCTAAATGGTGCGCATTCTTCTATGAGGACCGTATGAACCTTATTAATTTGACGAGCTCCGGGAGGCCGGTAACAGCTGCAACTCCGCAGAATGTCTGAGGCGGCAATTTTGAATAACGTGTGCAACTGCGAACCGTATCGCAAGAGCTCAACATTTCCTATGGTGCATGTACAATACAGTTCATGACACGTTGACATTTCATAAAGTTAGTGTTCGCTGGTGTTTTATTGGTGGACTTTGCTCACCATAGGACAACAGTGAATGCTGCAGCCTACATTAAAACTTCGGTGAAGTTGCGTCGTACCCTTTGTGACAAACGCCACAACATTAATGCTGAAGATATCAAACTTTTTTATGACAATGCTTACCCAAATGTTGCTGCTGTTGTCAGAAAATTATCAAATTTGGTTGGGAGGTACTCCAGCATCCACCATACAGTCCAGATCTTACACCGTCGGAATTTCATCCGTTTAGTAATGAAGAAATTCCTAGCCAGCCAGCGCTTTGCGACAGATGCGGAAGTGAAATCGGCAGTCCGCAGATGGTTCATACTCCAGGGAAACGGACTTGTACGAACAGGTCACATTGAAGCTGGTGTCACGATGGGACAAATGTATTGAGAAAGTTGGTGACTATGTCGAAAAGTAGGTAAAAGTAAAAGTTCATTTGAGATTCTTATTTTTAACTATTAAACGTTTCTTAAAAAAGCGTTACTCTTCGATCCCCCTTAGTACAATCTAAGTAGAAAATAGACAAGAGTTTTTTTGTTTTTTTTATAGCTTAACGTCCTTTAGTTTAGTTACTCGACATTCGTCTTCTCAGGATAAGGGAAAACCCCGAAAACAACCTTACCCGGATAACTCACCCTAAGAGATTCGAACTCACGACCTTTTGAACATGAGGCAGACACGCTACCACCACGCTACCCAGGCGGGCAGAGAAGAGTTTGTATTTCACCCAAAGACTGGATTCCGAGATTTCATCGGAAATGTATGCTTAGAGCACACTTCAATCCGAAAAGCATTTTTGGAAAAGGGTGCATATGTGTGTTCATGTGTGTGTGTGTAGGTGTACAACAAGTTAAAAAATCTGATGTGTTACACTCACATGACCTTTTCTACATCTCTGCAACAAATTATTATTAAAAAGCTTGTGCTTCTATTTACTTCATGCTAATCGAGAAAAAAATAACAGAAATAGTCTTATTACTTGTTTCCTTGCAAGTAGGAGGAATATAAGGGAGTTTTTCATAGCTGAAGCCAAATACATATAAGGAATGTCTAAAAAACGACAAACTCCATGAAAAAAGATGTAAATGACATAAATTGTGTGTTTTATCGTGATCTACATTTTATGTATAGTAAGTTTTTGTCTATCTCTTGCAGTTTACCAGTTATGCAAAATTCTATAAAAATCATATAGAATAAAGAGGTCTTTAGAGGCTATTCCCAGAAAATTCAAGATATACATTTTATTTGGCATGCTAATATCTTAAATATAAGAGATTTTAATCAAAATCGTTAGAGCCACTTTTGAGAAAATCAAAATTTTCGAAAACTTTTCCATGTAAAGGGTAGTTGGGGTTGGGGGGATTTTCTTGAAAATCTTCGTGTCTCACCCTTGGAAGATACTGAACTTAAATACCAAGTTTGGTATTTAACAGACTTTTCGTTTTTGAGCTATGCTGCCCACGACACACCCACCCACACACTCACATACTCACAGACACACACACGGACATTTTTCTAATTTTTTTTTTGATTCAGGGGGTCCCAAAACATGTATTTCCGGTTAAATCTCGGTATAGAATTCTTGGGCGCATTACAATACCTACTCTACACTATGAACGTAGTACGTGTAGAAGAAGTAAATAGGCTTTTAAATACCAAACTTAATATTTTAGTTCAGCACAGTGCAAGATGCAACAGAAGAGTTTCAAGAAAATTCCTTTTAAATAGAAAAAAATTTGAAATTTTGATTTTTCAAAAAGGCTGTAACGATTTTGGTTAAACTTTAGTACAAGAAATTTGCATAAATATATGTGGAGTTTTCTGTGAATAGTCTCTGAAGACTTCATTGTGAATGACCTTTCACAGTTGATAACCGGAAGAGGTAGACGAAATCTTATTGCACAAAAAATGTGAATATCATTAAAACACGCAATTACAATATTATCTTATACAATTTTTGTTTCTAGAATTAGCCATTTCGGACATATTCCATGATTCCATATTAATGATTTGAATTTAAAAATACTCAAACTTTTTACAAACGGAAATTAATTATTATTTGTTCTTTTATTTTACTCCTGGCCATACAAATAGAATCAAATTCCGATCACAGTACAACAAGCTTTTAAACGATTTGACTATAATTTTAGCTAGAGTATTCCCTTATTTCCTTTCTGCATATAAGGAATTATTTAATAAGATATTTCTGCCAATGTTTACCTCACGAAGTAGATAGAGAAATAAGATTTGGCTTTTACAGAAGAAGTAGAAATAGTCATATCAATGGGACACAGCATAGTTTCTCTAGCACATATGCACATTGCACCTAGTGAGTAGAGAATGTTATGTGTTCCACTCAAAAATTCGATAGCGAGATTTCATTGGCAACGTTGTACACTTCTGAGTCCAAAAAGAAAAACAACAATGTTCTGTCTGTGTGTGTGTTTTACTTGCTCTACACGTTTTATGTACATAGTGTATAGGGAAGGTATTTATTGCATTCCACCCAAAAATTCGGTACCGAGATTTCACCGAAAATATATGTTTTAGGGTCCCCTTTATCCGCTTGTGTGTGTGTGTGTCCGTGTGTCTGTGAAAACGATAACTCAGAAACGAAAAGACGGTTAATGACCGAACTTGGTATTGAAGTTTAGTATCTTCCAGGGATGCGACACGAATATGTTGAGAAAAATCCTCCCACCCCAAACTATCCTTTGCATGGAACTTTTTTCGAGAATTTTGATTTTCTTAAAAATGGCTCTAACGATTTTTATTAAAATATGTATATTAAAGATATTTACATGACAAATAAAATATACATCTTGAATTTTCTGGGAATGGCCTCTGAAGACTACTTTATTCTGATTTATTCGGATGTATTTTACAACATTTTGCATAACTGCTAAACCGTAAGAGTTGGACAAAAACTTACCACACAGAAAATGTAGAGCACTTTAAAACACACAATTTATATTATATGTATTTTTTTCGTGCAGTTGATAATGTTTTAGATATTCCTTAATTTTGGCCGCATCTTTAAAAACTTACGCCTTTCTCATACAGGAATTTTTCAACTCCTGTCCATTGAAACAAAGGAACTTCAGTCACATAGCAACTAGCTTTTGACTATCACTTTAACCTACGGTACTCCCTTATTTCGCTTCTAATTCCAAGTAAATACGTAATAAGACTATTTCTGCTAATTTTTTGTCGATTAACATGAAGTAAATAGAAGTATATACTTTTTAACAATAATTTGTTGCAGAGAGGTAGAGAAGGTCATGTGAATCGATCACATCAGATTTTTTTTTGTATAATCCTTTATTAGCACATGTTCCGTTACATATATAGTAATACTATGTGTTTTATTCTATCCGTTACTTAATTAACAATATTCCTATAGATTAGTAGTAACATTTTTTTTAACTAAGAGTCGTTTACAATTTATATACATATGATTGACAGTAATTCAAAGTTATTAGAATTCACAAATTTGTAAAGGTCCTTTCTAAAGTTTTTAACCATTTTCTTCTTCTGTATTCGCCATTTTCCACCTTTCAGAGTTACCTTTTTTGAAAATATTTCTCTTCCACTTTTCAACTTGATATTCATATAGAATGTGGTCTCCTGTTCGATGTCCAATATTACAGCGGCACACTGGGGTATCAGCTATCTCAAATCTGTGGTAATATGTTCGCAGTTTTCCATGTCTAGTTAATATACTTGTTATATTGCTAGCGACATTTATTTTAATTGCAATTCTTTCTTTAACCGTGGGAAAAATGAATTTGTTAATTGTCCGTTTGAAGTTTTCGATTCCCTCTCCTCTCGGTCGGTACTAGCTTGTCTCAGGTGTTTTCTAATTTGACTTTTAGGAATTTTGCTGTTGCAATTCGAAGATTGGTGTCTCCGGGCAGCTTCTTTGTGTATGTTTGTGTGTGTTTTTATGTGTTTGTGTGTGTTTGTGTATGTTTATGTGTTTGTGTGTGTTTGTGTATGTTAGTGTATGTGTGTTTGTGTGTTTTTGTGTACGCGTGTATGTTTGTGTGCATGTGTGTGTTTGTGTGTGTTTGTGTGTATGTGTGTGTTTGTGTGTGTTTGTGTGTATGTGTGTATGTGTGTTTGTGTGTGTTTGTGTGTATGTGTGCGTTTATGTGTGTTTGTGTGTGTTTGTGTGTGTTTGTGTGTGTTTGTGTATGTGTGTTTCTGTGTGTTTGTGTGCGCGTGTGTGTGTTTGTGTGCATGTGTGTGTTTGTGTGTGTTTGTGTGTATGTGTGTGTTTGTGTGTTTGTGTGTATTTGTGTGTATGTGTGTGTTTGTGTTTGTGTGTTTGTGCGTTTTTGTGTGTTTGTTTGTGTATATGTGTTTGTGTGTGTTTGTGTGTATGTGTGTATGTGTGTTTGTGTGTGTGTGTTTGCGTATGTGTGTTTGTGTGTGTGTTTCAACCCCCGTATATGTGGACAGCTTAACTCAAAATGAAAAGTTGGTTAAACTTCAAACATAGAAATAAGAGCTGTAGCTTTCTTGGCGGCGTAAATCTTGGAAGTTTTCTCGGGCTTCCAGCCAGGCGTGTCAAGTGGTGAAACACCAAAGTTTCGAGAGATATGTTTAAATCTATATTAATATGACCACATCAGTTCGATTCATTGAGTAACGCTGAAGACGGGAACAATGTATGCTCCCGAAACGTTGGTGCTTCACCATATCTACACCTTGCACGGATGTGACAACAATTTTCAGGAAAACTCCCAATCCACGCAAACTAATCTTAATAAGGAGTCCTTCGACATAACTGTTACATCGTAAGGGCTAGAAGCAACCATTCACATAACTCTAGCTGTTCCACATACAAACTTTTCTTACAAGAGATTATTCGTTTATCTACATCATGCTAATCAAGATAAACATTAGCAGAAGTGGTCTTACTGCTTGCTTCTTTGTAAGTAGAAGGGAAATAGGAGATATGCAATATAAAGCAACGGTCAAATTTTTATAAGCCCGTTGCTATGTGAAACAATTGAAATTCGTTTCTCTTTGCTTTCTAATAGCAAATAAAAGAGACACAAATAGAAAGATGATTTCCGGTTTGGAAAAACCATATAGTTCAAAATTGAAAACAATAACACGGAATATCTGTGAAACAACAAATACAACAAAAGAAAGATGTATATGATATAAAGTGTGAGCTTTAACAGATAAACATTTTTTGTGTAGTAAGTTTATGTCTATCTCTTACAGTTGACGAGTTATGGAAGATTCAATAAAAATCATCGAGAATAAAGAGGTCTTTAGAGGCTATTCCCAGAAAATTCAAGATATACATTTTATTTGTCATTTAAATATCTTAAACATAAGAGTTTTAAAACAAAATCGTTGGAGCCATTTTTAAGAAAATCAATATTTTCGAAAATTTTCCATATTATATGTAGTTTGTGAGGGAAGGGATTTTATTGAAAATTTTCATGTCGCATCCTTGGAAGATAGTAAATCTAAATACCAAGTTTGGTACTTAACGGTAATTTCGTTTTTGAGCAATGTTGTCCAAAGACACACACACAGACAGCACATACTCACGGACCTTTTTCTAAAAAATGTTTTTTTTCGGACTCAGGGGACCCCAAAACATGTATTTGCGGTGAAATCTCGACATCCAATCTTTAGGTGGAATACAATACTAGAGAAAGTAAACAACTCAAGTATTTGCCTGTACAATAATTGAATTAAGTACCTGGGGAATGTGCTTCATGTCGAGAGGAACACTAGTTTGCTGTGTGGTAATTAATTTAATTTAGTGTGTAAGGAAGGAAGATAAAGGCATAATGAGGACAAACGAAGGAAGACTGTTTTTGTTCTTGTCTGTTTAACCGAGATCCTGTGTTCTGTTCCAAACTTGAGTTAAATACCGTTTATTGTTGTTTTATTAGTAATAGAAATAACCTTATGTTAGGATAAACAGTTTTAAAGCAATATTGATGCTAAATGTTCTCTTTCCACAGAAGTATCGTATACTTAGAAACTAGACTAAGGCGAAGATTTTCAGGTTCGTCCACTCCGGTTCGTTTTTGATATCAGGGAACTCCTTTACCCATCAATCAAGGCGTAAATACGCCACTGCCTTTGGCAACGTTGAAACTACATACACTTTCCACAATGAGCTGATTTGAAGACTAGGTGCAGTGTTCTGATGGCCGGTTTCATCTGCTGTACTGAAGACAGCTTCTCTTCATTTCACTTATCCAACAAGAATGCGCCTAATACTCTCAGCAAGGGAAAGCTCTAAGTGGCTCATCGGAATACTCTTGCATAAGAATTAGTGACCGAATAACAAACAAAACGGGTAACGCTATTTAAATGGTTTAATATCGTGAGTTCTACCGAATTGTGGGGAAGGACTAAAAGTAAATTAAAATGTTTTAAATTTAAATAATATGACATTATCTTTCTTTCATATAGCTTGTTTAAAATCTGATATATTCATTCAGAAACTTTTTACTTTCTCTACAAGTCCTATGTACATAGTACATGGAGAAGCTATTGTAATGCACCTAAATATTCGATACCGAGATTCACCGGAAATAAGGTTTTGGTTCCCAATGAATCCCAAAAAAAAAAAAAAAGCAATTTGGGAGAAAGTTCCGTGTGTGTGTGTGTGTGTGTGTGTGGATAGTATAGCTCAAAAGCAACAAGACAGTTGAATAACAAACTTGAATAACAAACAAACAAACTTCAAGAAAATCCCCCCACCCACAACTACCGTTTAAATGTAAAATTTTTTCGAAAACTTTGATTTTCTTAAAAATGGCTGTAACGATTTTGATTAATATATCGTATAAATAAGATATTTTCCTGACAAACAATATGTATAACTTGAATTTTCTGGGAAAAGCCTCTAAAGACTACTTTATTCTGAATGAATTTTACAAAATTCTGCATAACTGCAAAACCGTAAGAGATGGACAAAAACTTACCACACAGAAAATGTAGAGCACGTCAAAACGCACAATTTATATAATATACATTTTTTTCGTGGAGTTGATCGTTTTTTAGATATTCCTTTTACTGGGTTCAGCTTTGAAAAACTTGTAATTTTCTCATACAGAAATTTGTCAACTCCTGTCCATACAAACAAAGAATCTTCAGTCACATAGCAACCATCTTTTGCCTATCACTTTAACCTATGGTACTCTCTTATTTCCCTACAAGGAAGTAAGTAATAAGACTATTTCTGCTATTCTTTTCTCGATTAGCATGAAGTAAATACTAGCATAAGTGTTTTAATAATATTTTTGCAGAGAAGTAGAGAAAGTCATGTGAATGGAACACATCATATTTTTTTACTTTCTCTACACCTACTATGTGCATAGAGGAAGTATTGTATTCCACCCAAAAATTCGATACCGAGATTTCACCGGAAATACACAAAAAAAAAAAAAAAAAAAAAAGCATTTTCAGAAAAGGCCCGTCAATATGTGTTTGTGTGTGTGTGTGTGTGTGTGTCTGTGGACAGCATAGCTCAAAAGCGAAAAGACTCTTGTATCCCAAACTTGATATTTAAGTTTATCTTCCAAGGATGCGACACGAAGATTTTCAGGAAAATCCTCCTAACTAAACTACCCTTTACATGGAACTGTTTTTCGAAAATTTTGATATTCTCAAAAATGGCTCTAACGATTTTGATTAAATATCCTATATTAAAGATATTTACCTGCCAAATAATATGTATATCTAGAATGTTATGGGAATAGCCTTGCAGATTACTTTATTCTGGATGAATTTTACCAAATTTTGATTGACTACTAAACCGTAAGAGTTAGACAGATTCTTACCACACAGAAAATGTGGATCTCGTCAAAACACGCAAATTTTGTCGTTTACCTTTTTGTTGTGGAGGTAACCGTTTCCAAGATATTCCTTGTTATTGGTTTCAGTTGTGAAGTACGTATATTTTTCTCAGACAGTAAGAATCCGTTTTTCTATTGTTCTGCTCCTGGCCATGCAAATAAGCGATTTGCAATAACAATAGCATAACGACAGGTTTTAAAACATTTGACTATCTTTGTACTAGTGTATTCCCTTTTATTCTTTATGAATATAAAGAACTAAGTAATAAGAACATTCTGTTAATAATTATCTCAATTAGCAAGGTGCCTGAAGATGAAAAATCTTATATAAGTAGTTTTAAAACAGCTAGAGAATATTATGTAAGTGTAACATATCAGGTTTTTCTGTCTATAGCACACTAACATCCGTCGCTTATGTTTCATATGCAACTATATTAAATAGATAATTTTAACTAGGTATGTTTTAAAATCATGCAATAAAGATATTAACTCATACAGTACTTAGAAACACCAATCAAACTGCCGTGAAAATTACCTCTTGTGATAGAAGAAAAGAAAGAAAAGTAGAATTTCAAGAAAATCTGTCAGATGATGTGGTTTTGTAAGTTTAAATATGCAGTATGAAATAATTAAAAAATTGGCGCCGAGTGGTTAGAGGTTTCGCCTTTCACCTAATCGCCCCAGGGGATGGCATGTAGGATTTGTGGTGAACAAAAAGGTCCCCGGTTCCTCCGCCATTTTTCTAAAATGTTGATTTTCTCAAAAATAGCTCTAATGATTTAAAATAACATACGCTTAAGGCATTTTCGTAACAAACGAAACGTATACCTGGAATTTTCTCGGCTTCTGAAGACCTCTTTTGTGTAGGTCATTGGTAAACCTTATGACAAAGACAAAAAACACTAAACCAAAACTCCGATGTGTCACTCACATGACTTTCTCTAGCTACTCTACATACAAACGTCTTACAAACGATGATTCTTCTTTCAACACCACACTAATCGAGATAAACATTAGCAGTATTTTGTTACTTAGTTCCTTATAAGCAGACTGGAGCTAATGGAATGCACAAGGCTAAACTGATAGTCAAATGTTTTAAAAGCTGTCGTTATGCGATATCAATGCAAATTGCCTCATTGCTTGGCCAGGTATAGAACGAAAGAAACACGAACACTCCCGTCTGTGAAAAGTATAAATACTTCACAACTGAAACTAATAAAAAGAAATACCTCTAAAACGGTAAGCTCCACGAAAACATTGTGAGACTTAACTTGTGTATTTTAACGATATCTACATTTTTTGTTTAGTATGTTTTTTTCTTCCTCAATACGGTTTACTAGTTATTCTAAATTAAGCAAAATTCATCCAGAATATACGGGTCTTCAGAAGCAATTCCCAGAAAATTCAAGATATACATTTTATTTGTGATAGAAATGGCTTTAATATGTGATCTTTTAATCAAAATCGTTACAGCCATTTTTAAGAAAAACATTTTCGAAAATGTTTCCATGTAAGGGATAGTTAGGGGTAGTGGGATTTTCTCACTGTGCCTTTGGGCGGCATAGCTCAAAAATGAAAAGTCCGTTAAAAGCCAAACTTGGTATTTAGGTTTGCTATCTTTGAAGGATGCGACATGAAGATTTTCAAGAACATCCTCCCACTCCCAAGTACCCATTACATGGAAATTTTTTCGAAAATTTTGATATTCTAAAAAATGGCTCTAACGATTTTGATTAAAATATCGTATATTAAAGCTATTTACCTGACAAAGATAGTGTATATCTTGAATTTTCTGGGAATAGTCTCTGAAGACTACTTTATTCTGGAGGCATTTTGCAGAACTACTAAACCGTAAGAGATGGACAAAAGCTTAGCACACAACAAATGTAAAGCACGTTGAAACTCACAATTTCTGTTACATACACTTTTTCGTGGAGTTGATCGTTTTTGAGATATTCCTCCTCTTTGGTTGCAGCTTTGAAAAACGTATACTTTTCTCATACAGGAATTTGCCAACTCCTGTCCATACAAATAAACGAACTTCAGTCACATAGCAACCAGCTTTTGACTTTCACTTTAACCTATGGTACTCCCTTATTTCGCTTCTACTTACAATAAATCAAGAAATAAGATTATTTCTGCTAACTTTTTCTCGATTAGCATGAAATAAATAATAGAATAAGCTCATTAACAATAATTTGTTACAGAGATATGCAGAAAGTCATGTGAATTGAACACATCAGATTTTTTAATTCGAGGTTACCTCATAGAAGGCTTAGAATTACCTTGAGCTTCTATTTTCTGCTCTTCTAATTTTTATGATGTTTTACAATAACTATTTCTACTAAAGTTTCCCCTCTCTTTTTCAATAACGTCTTTTGACTGGGTACTCAACTTAGATGGTTTAGCGCTGGCTTTCTGATCCCAAGGACCCGACCGATGGTTTTTTTAAGCGAGCATAAAAGCAACAGCTCCATATCAGCTGTCTTATTGGCATACAAAAGAACTCTTTTGGGATGAAATTCGTCACAGAGGCGGCTCTCAAATGATTCTGTCAACTGACAGCATTAATAACAAAACAAAAAAAGTATATGTGTTTTATTCAAATGAATTTGTCTACGTGTTCTGCAAAAAAAACCATTCTTACAAAAGATTATTCATTTATTTACATCATACTAGTCAAGATAAACTTTAGAAGGATTATCTTCCCACTTAGTTCCTTTTGAGCAGTTGGAAAACAATTGAATACACTAGTCAAATCTTTTAAAAGCTAACACTATGTATAACAAATGAAATTCGGTTCTATTTGTATGGCTTGGAGTACTAAAAAAAGTGTGAAACGAAAGATGACCTGTTTGACATAAGTTTAAGTAATTAAAACTAAAGCCCATAACCAGAAATATCTGGTATACCATATACGTATGGTATTTTAAATCATTGGAGCAATTTTTGATAAAATCTGAATTTTCGAAAAATATTCTTTGTAAAGGGTATTTGATAGGATTTTCTTTAAAATCTTAATTAAATACCAGGTTTGGTATTTTTGTAAAAATACCTTTTTGGATACAAGGGATCTCAAAACATATAACTACAGTGTAATCTTAGCATCTAATTTCCTTCTCTATCTACTAAGTCCATTGTACATAGGTGCTGCTGAAAGTAAAAAGATTTAACCGGATAGGTTATATCGAAAGAAAGGTTTGAAATGATGCTTAAATAGGCTTAAGATTCTTAGTTTCCCGACTTTCCCGATCTGATCAGAGCTTCGAGATTGGAAAAACGCATTTTGCGTCTCCATTCTAGACTTTGAGTTGCATGAGATAATTTAATTAGAAGTTGAAACACTCACTTGCAAGGTGGAAATGGTGGGCGGTTGCAGACCATTAAACACAGTCACCATAAGTGAACTTATAGTGAACACGATGGAGATCGTCACATTATGAACACTGCAGCCAGATTAACACCTTAGGAATTTGAAAAGAAAGAAAAAAAATATCTAATGTGTTCCATTCACATGACTTTCTCTACATCTCTGCAACAAATTATTGTTAAAAAGCTTATGCTTCTATTAACTTCATGCTGCTCGATAAAAAATTAGCACCATAGGTTAAAGTGATAATCAAAAACTGGTTGCTATATGACTGAAGTTCCTTTATTTGTATGGACAGAAGTTGATAAATTCCTGTTTGTGAAAAGCATACGTTTTTCAAAGCTGAAACCAAAAACAACGAATACCTCAAAAACTAACAACTCTACAAAAAATGTATAAATCATAAATTATGTGTTTAATGTGCTCTAAATTTTTTGAGTGCTACGTTTTTCTCTATCTCTTACAGTTTAGCAGTTTACAAAATTCCGTAAAGTTGATCCAGAATAAAGTAGTCTTCAGAGGCTATTCCCAGAAAATTCAAGATATACATTTTATTTGTCAGGTAAATATCTTTAATATACGATATTTTAATCAAAATCGTTAGATCCGTTTTCTAGAAAATCAAACTTTTCGAAAAAAATTCATGTAAAGGGTGGTTTGAGGTGGGGGGATTTCCTTGAAAATCTTCTTGTCGCATCCCTGGAAGATACCAAATTTAAATCCCAAGTTTGGTATTTAACGGTCTTTTCGTTTTTCAGCTATGCTGCTTACTGACACACACGCACACACACATACATACACACAGACAGACACATACAGGGACATTTTTCTAAAAATGCTTTTGTTTTGGATTCAGGGGACCTAAAACATGTATTTCCGGTGAAATCTCGGTATCGAATGTTTGGGTGCATTACAACACCTCTATACACTATGTATACAGAAAGTCAAATAGGATCCGCGCAATTATGGTAAACATATCTTAAGTATAACCCACTAAATTACTGGCACACAACACTTATTGTACAGGTATATGCTACTCAGAGAAGTAATTCTTCTAACAAGGATGATTTCTGCAAATGGTTTCACGCTACGCAGTTTGAGCTCCTTTGCATGCAAGATATGGACACAAAACTAAGCGCTTTATATCGCCATAGGTGATTTTTACTTTCTCTTTAGGCGCTATGTACATAGTGTATTGCACTCCACCAAAAAATTCGATACCGAAATTTCACCGGAAATATATGTTTTAGGGTCCCCTTTATCCAAAAAAAGCATTTTCGGAAAAAGGTCCGCGTGTGTGTGTGTGTGTGTGTGTGTGTCCGTGTGTCTGTGAATACGAAAACTCAAAAAGTAGGTAAAATACCGAACTTGGTATTTAAGTTTAGTATCTTCCAGGGATGCGACACGAAGATTCTGAGAAAAATCCCCCCACCCCCAACTACCCTTTATATGGAACTTTTTTCGAAATTTTTGATTTTCTCAAAAATGGCTCTAGCGATTTTGATTAAAACTTCGTATATTAAAGATATTTACCTGACAAATAAAATGTATATCTTGAATTTTCTGGGAATAGCCTCTGAAGACTACTTTACTCTGGATTTTGAGAAAAATCCCCTCACCCCCAACTACCCTGTACATGGAACTTGTTTCGAAAATTTTGATTTTCTCAAAAATGGCTCTAACGATTTTGATTAAAATTTCGTCTATTAAAGATATTTACCTGACAAATAAAATGTATATCTTGAATTTTCTGGGAATAGCCTCTGAAGACTACTTTAATCTGGATGAATTTTTCATAACTACTAAACCGTAAGAGATGGACAAAAACTTAACCCACAAAAAATGTAAGGCACGTTAAACTACACAATTTATGTTATATACATTTTTTTCGTAGAGTTGATCGTTTTTGAGATAT